>CM066577.1:1800000-2247500 GCA_033816785.1 Picus viridis
GGGAAAGAGGTAACAGACATACTCAGCCCTAGCACTTCTCAAGGAAATGATGCTTGGGGTGCACATTTGTTTTTCCCCCTACAATGCTCAGAAGCAGAATCTCCCCTGCCTTATAAGTACCTACACATACATGCAAACTAGGACATGATTAAAGGTTAATTAATCTCTGTGTGTGTGTCTGTTTTCTGAATGTGGTCTCTGAGTGGCTTTTGGAGAAAATCCACTGGATGATGCTGAGGACCTGAAGAGGTGCTTCCCAGAAAAGAAATTTTAGTTTTCATCATCACATAATAGGTCTGCTTTGTTTTGGGTAGGAGCATTGGCATTCTGCTACTGTGAGGCACAGCTGGAGAGCCAGAGCATGCAGCTGCAGTGCTCTATAGAGCTGACGGCTCCATGGGGATAGATCCCGCCAGTGTCAATAGTCTTGGCCTCTTAGTGTCTAGACACTCCTACCCATCCTTTCACAGCAGGAAAATAGCCTAAATGATTATATGGATTTAGCAATTCAAAAGCCATGTCTGTGCTCCTCATCCAAAGGCTTTTGAGCTGCGAGGAAGGCGCATGCACACGTTGGGAATTCTTGCTTTATTCTGTATGCACTCCCAAATCTCTGCCCTCTTCAGTTTCTGTAATGGTCCTATGCCTATCAGCTCCAAAGCAGCCTTAGTATTTCTTTCCTTTTATATCACAGCAGCAGACTGGATTCTGGTGCAGAGAATGGGCTGCTAGGAAATGCCTTTTTTTTTTTTTTTTTTTTTTTTTTTTTTTTAAATCTTTCTCCTGTCTTTATTGGACAAGATCTGAAGAGGGCTGAGAGATCTTAGACATCAAGAAGTACCAGCAGCTGTAAGTCCACAAAGCTGAGATTGCCAGACCTCTTGTTCAGTTCAAGAAACAATGCAACATTTTACACTGACGATTTTTACCTAGGGTGGCTTTATTGCCGAGTATTCTGCTTAATTAACAAGTAATTAACACATGATGGCTGAAAGAAGATTATATAGAGATATCCTTAAGAGTTTCTGAAGCTCATTTCCAGCCTTTCCAAATCTGCTCTTGCAGTGGGCATTTGGTTAGCTATGTACCCTGCTTTTGCTTCTCCCTATCCTGTTTTGCCTCCTGACACAAGTATTAATCAACCAAAGGGGCATCATTCACGAAACCAAACCCCAGTCCTCACAGAAGACAAATGAATGCTACCTCCTCTCCCCTGTTACCATCACCCACCCTGCCCTGCCACAGCATCAGCTGTCTCTAGTGGAGCTGAGCATATTTATATCAGCTGACAGACCTTCCTGAAGAGAGGGGAGAAAGAGGAGGGATTATGGGTTTGAAGGACTGGAGCTAAGGAAAGATGGTAAGGCATTTTCAGCTCTCTTTTTTCATTGTTTACCCTACCTAGAAATGTGAGTGGAGATTTTTGTTATTTTTTTTTAACTTCTAAAGCCAGTGCTGGGCAGCTCTGAAGGAAGAAAGTGTGCCAGCAACTGTCTGTGCAGCTCCTGCTGGAGCTTTATTTATGGTGGGATGGAAGAAGCGATGGCGGTGAAGGCTTTGTAGCATAGTTGTGTTCCAGAGCAGGTATTTCCTTCTGCATGTACTGGGAGAAAAAAAAAAAAAACTTATGGAATCACTGGGTTGGAAGGAACTTTTGAAGGTTATCTAGTCCACCCCCTCTGCAGTCAGCAGGAACATGCCCAACTAGATTAGGCTTCTCAGAGCCCCATCAAGCCTGACCTTGAATGTCACCAGAGTCAGGGCCCCTACCACCTCCCTGGGTAACCTCTTCCAGTGTTCCACCACCCTCACAGTAAAAAAACTTCTTCCTATTGTCCAATTTAAATCTGCCCTTCTTTAATTTAAAACCATTTCCCCTTGTCCCATCTGTGTAAAGGATCTGGCCTCCAAAATCTGCCACTATTTTCCTGCTCTCACCATGAATGTTGCTGGCTTGAATGAAGATACATCCTGCTTGTTGTATCTTGGATACATAGGAAGTTTTTCTTGCTCTCCTGCAAGTTCTTGTTTGCATGAGTCTCAGAAAGAGGGAGGCATTGGACTAAGAGTCTCTATAGATCAGCTTGCAATCTTCTCTGTCTGTTTCAATAAATAGATATGAATCATGAAAGGCAAAGAAAAAAATCAATGCATTCAGTTGAATGACACTTAACACGGGGATTTCTGACTTATCACAAAGGCTCATTCTGAAAAGCATTTAGTAGATAAAAGCTCTTTCTTTTTTAACTTTCTTTTTTTTTTCTGGGTTTTTCTAGTTACTCTTCCTGGTAATGATTTGCTCCTTCAGGTCTTGTTTTATGGATTGCTATTTTAAATGAAAATGAAACCATTTGGCACTTCAAGCTTGCAGAATCACGTTTACAGCTGCTGAATTTTGGCTTTTCCTCCCTTCCTCCATTACAGCTACCTGCAGTGGTATCAGCTTTGAGTCTGACTTTTCATGGAGTTTGTGGTAGTTTTAGGCTGATGCCTAAGAAAATGTTTCAAAATTGAGTAGAAAAGTGGTAGAATGTAAATAAATTACCCTTGGATCCAAAGGGAAAATAATGATAAGGTCTAAATAATCCCCTTGGTCTGATGTCTAACATAAAGTTAGTTGTATACACTCTTTTCTCTTTTTGGCTGCTCTACTCTAGCAGATACTAGCTCTAGAAGATGTTATTTAACTTCTTAATGTTTTTTTGAGTGATTTTTTTTGTTGTTGTTGTGTGGTGTTTTGGGTTTTGTCCTTTGTTTGGTTTTGCTTTGTGTTTTCTGCCTAACAACAGACTTGGAAAAAAAGAAGTGTTATAAATTTTGCATGCCCCACCCCTCAGCATCTTGAGAGTAGCTCAGGAATCATGAGGCTGTTTGTTTGTTTTTCAAAGATCTAGAGATCTTTTTATTTTGTCTGGGGTTTTATGAAGTCCTTTTGATACATTTGGGTCACACTTACAAGCCTTTTTTTGCAACCACAGAATCACAGAATGTTAGGGGCTGGACGGGACCTTGAAAGGTCATCCAGTCCAACCCCTGCCAGAGCAGGACCACATATACCAGATCACACAGGAATGCAACCATAGAATGGTTTGGGTTGGAAGGGACCTTAAAGATCATCTGGTTCCAACCCACTTTACATGGGCAGGACCAGGCTGCTCAAGGCCCTGTGCAACCTGGCCTTGAACACTTCTGGGGAGGGGGCACCCACAACTCCCTAGGCAACCTCTTCCAGTGTCTCGCACTGTAAAGAGTATGAGGGCTACAAACTTATCTTGTAGAATAAAATGGGAAAGTTTGGGTCATCACCTCAAGCTACCAAATGCTGCAAGACACACAAGTGTGGGAGGTGCTGGTTCTATTTGGTACGCTCCCCAAGCGTGCTTTTACAGCAACATGCTCCCCACATTGCAGGGTCCTGATTATTGTTGGTTTTTATTTACTCAAGCCAATCTTTATTCATTTATTTGAGTCTGTTGCTTTTTGAACACAGCACATATGTGCAACCCGTGATGACTGTAAATCTCATGAAGACTTGGGGGATAAATATGTCCATACTTAGCAAGAGCTGTTTGTTGTGTCAGCACTTCACCTCCCTTCCCTGGGGCTATGTGATCTCTCTCAAATCCTCACTGCATGCAGCTGATCCAAATGCTGTGTAATCCTTTTGATGCAGTTCAGTTGATTTGGAAGCAGCAAAGTCTTCTCTGTGCTTTTAACTTCCATACTGCACGCCACACCTATAGGGGGGCTATTAATCTAATTTGAATTCACAGTGGCAGCAACAAGCAGGTCACTTAGGAGTTAATGTCAGCTGCTCCTCTAATTACTGCAGGAAAGCCATCCCATCATCCCAGATGAAAATGTCTTAACTCCAGCCTACAAAGCACTTTCAGTGCACTAATTCTGTAGTGCTCCATTACTGCTTCATTTGAGCTATGTTATCCATCTCCCCAAGTGATGCAGTAAATCCCAGTTGCAGAGCTAAGATACAGATGAAAACATTACTGACTACATTACTGGGCATCGTTTTCTGTTGAGCTTGGTTTGTTTCTTGAGAGTTCATTTAGACAGATCTGCCTTGGTAACAGCTTAGAGTAGACATAACCCTCTGCTCTACCTTGAAGGAAGTTGTATGCAAAACAAACAAACAAACCCCAAAACCAAACAAAAAACCAACCCCGGTGACATGGGTCTGAGCTCTCTGCTCCCTGGATACTGAAATATAAAATAAGAATATCAAGCTACACCATTGCAATACCTTTAAAATGATCAGGAAATGTCTCAGAAAACACAGATTCTATGGTCCTGCTCTGGCAGGGAGGTTGGACTCGATCTCTGGAGTTCCCTTCCACCCCCTAACATCCTGTGATCCCGTGAAAACCTGACAGTGCCAGGCTACACCCTCAAACACAGAAGTAGAGGAACATCTTGAAACAAGGGTTGGTATCCTTGGGTTTGATCTTTGCCTTAAAAGCTCCCCAACAGCCTCAGCCCATGAGAAATAACCTTAGCTCAACTGAGTCCTGTACAACAGCAAATGTCATGAGAAGAATAAAGACATAAATTTATGCTGCCTTCTGCCTCAGGTGTCCCACTGAAGACACAGGTATGTACAAGGTGTCTTACCTTCCTAGGTTTGGAAGGCTTTAATTTTCATCCCAGTGAAGTGAGAATCCCCACACTGGCATCTTTGGAGTTTCTTTAGGGGTCTTCAGTCATCCTCACTGTCACTTCTTTTGAAGCCCACGTAAGTCTCCTTTAAGACATACGAAAGTTTTTTTCGGTATTTATTGACTAGTAGAATGCTTTAAAAGAGCAAAAGGAAATCTGTAGTGTTGGGAGTTGCTGGCTGCCTTGATGTGGAGAGGAGCTGTCTGCTCTGAAAGAGAAGTGTTCACAGTGACAGAATAATAAATATGCTGAGGTGCCTGAGCTTTCTCTAGGCATTCCCTATTCCCTTCTCAGCTGAACTGCTGAGACTCTTGAAAAACTTAATGAATGTTTTAAGTGAAGGGCAGTGTGAAATCTGTTGAGCAGCTCCTTCTCGGCTATAGCATTGCCGAGGCTGTTGGACAGCTGAAGCTTGTTTCAGCTAGTGGGACAGCAAGGGCTGGGTGATGGTCACCCTGGGAGGAGCATCCAGTGACTGTTACCCCAGGTTCTACTTGCCTGATATTCCCTTTGTGCCGAATCCCCAGGACCTCTGTTAGCTAAAATTCCTTTTTACTGAATCCTGTGGAGTTCATTCCCAAATATTCTATCCAAGAGGCCTTCCTATTTCTGTTCCTTTTGTTTTAAATATGTGAACTATATGGAAGCATAAAAAAATCACAACCATACTGCATATCCTACAGTGAGCAGAACCTATTGCTTAGAGCAGACTGATTTGATCTCTCTGTAGCAATGTTTCTTCAGCCTTTTAAAAACTTTTAGACCTTAAAGGTTTTAAAACCTTTGCTATAAACTTAAAAAAAGATAAATCTTCCTCCTTCTAAAAGAGGCTAAATATTAAAAAAAATAGCTGTTGGACTGAACTGTTTGGTAAATGCATAGAACAATGGAACAGAATCTTAGACTGCATCAAGTTGGAAGAGGCTGTTGAAAGTCATCTTGTCCAACCCTCCTGCAATGAGTAGGGACGTCTCCAACCAGATCAGGCTGCTGAATGTCTGCAGGGATGGGGCCTCCCCCACCTCCCTAGGCAACCTGTTGCAGTATTTCACTATCTTCATTTTAAAGAACTTTTTGCTAACATCCAAACTAAACTTACTCTGCTCTAGTTTGAAACCATTGCCTCTTGTCCTTGTAAATGGTCCATCTCCAGGTTTCTTGTAGGCCCCCTCCAGATATTGAAATGCTGCTATTAGATTTCCCTGGAGCCTTCTCCAGGCTGAAGAAATCCAACTCTCCCAGCCTGTCCTTGTAGGAGAGGTGCTGCAGCCTCTGATCATCTCTGTGGCCCTCCTCTGGACTCACTTCAGCAGGTGCATGTCCTTCCTGGGTTGAGGACTCCAGAGCTGGATGCAGTGCTCTAGGTGGGGTGTCACCAGAGTAGAGGGGTAGAATCGCCTCTCTCAACCTGCTGGTCAGGAACTAGTGACTATAGATGAGGTTGGAATATAGTCTTAGTAATAGGACATGTTGCCAGTACACACTATCACACTATGAAATGGGTATATTTATAAGGATATTGGTAAAACATCTTATGGGAGAAGATGAGTTAGTGTCAGAATGATTACTGTGATATGGCTTGAAGGTGTGAATGTGTCATGTTTTGCAGTGCTTGATTATACATAACACAAGGTGTTTACTGTCTCCCATCATGTAGTAAGGTTAATCACAGAATGTTGGGGGTTGGAAGGGACTTCTGGTGATCATCAAGTCCAAACACCCTGCCAAAGCAGGATCAGCTAGAGCAGATTGCACAGCAATGTGTGCAGGCAGGTTCTGAAAGTCTCCGGAAAAGGAGACTTCAACCTCTCTGGGCAGCCTGCTCCAGTGCTCTGCCACCCTCACAGGAAAGAAGTTTTTCCTCATGTTGAGGTGGAACTTCCTGTGTTCCAGTTTGTGTCCATTGATTGCCCCTTGTCCTGTCACTGGGCACCAGTGAAAAGAGCCTGGCCCCTTCTTCTTGACACCCACCCTTATGGTCTTTGTAAACATTGATCAGATCCCTTCTCAGCCTTCTCTTTTCCAGCCTAAACAGCTCCAGGTCTCTCAGCCTCCCATCATCAGACAGAAGTTCCAGTCCCTTAATCATCATCCTCTTAACCCTTGTTTGGGCTCTCTCCAGTAGTTCCCTGTCCCTCTTGAACTGGGGAGCCCAGAACTGGACACCATACTCCAGATGTGGTTTCACTGGGGCAGAGTCCAGGGGAAGAGGAACCTCCCTCAACCTGCTGGCCACACTCTTCTTCATGCACCCCAGTATGCTTAGAAAATTGCACTTCTCTGTCTCCCATATGGAATGATCACCATGGCAGACAGATTTGTATGAGCCCAGCAGATCACACACCCTCAAGGAGGGGGGGGAAAAAAAAGGAAAAAAAAAAAAAAGGCGGGGGGGAAAGGTTGAGATTTGAAGCATGGCCTGAAGCTGTGCCTCCTCCTGCTGGACAAGAGCTCCTACCTTGATTTCCAGCAGATTCACAGCGCTGCCTTGGCTGGACTCTCCTCGCTGGGCTGCCTTCTGGCAGATGGCTGATTACCATAAAGAGGAGGCAGCCTGTTGTGGCTGCTGTGCTCACGTCCCAGTGTAACCAAGCACAGTGCAGCTGTAGCTAAGCAGGTGAAAGCTGCATTCATCTTCCCGCCGACGCCAGGTTTGACCTTTGGAAAGGAAAACTGGTGGTGTCACTTGGAGCAGATGGTGAACAGGAGCTTAGCTTTTTATGGGCTGAAGCTGTGGCACCAGGGTATCCCCAGCATTTCTCATTCAAAAAGTAAGCTGCCACTGAGGGCAGCTTGAACATAGAAGACTTCACCTCAACATGGGGAGGAACTTCTTTACTGTGAGGGTGACAGAGCCCTGGAGGCTGCCCAGAGAGGTTGTGGAGTTTCCTTCTCTGTAGACTTCCAGAACCCACCTGGATGCATTCCTGTGCAGACTACCTTAGGTGATCCTGCTTTGGCAGTGGGGTTGAATCCAATGATTTCTGGAGGCTCTTTCCAACCTCTAACATTCTTTGATTCTGTGACAAGATGAGTGTTTGGGTGGAAGGCTGAAACTGGTGGGAAGTTTTCATCAGTGCCGAGAGTCTTGTGCTGCTGGGGGAACTAAGCCAGGTGAAAGAAAACAAGCTGTGTGCTTGTGGCCACCTGGCTAAACACCCCTAGATCCTGTGAAATACATGTGACAGCTTGGCTTTGCAGTTAGGATGTTTGTACTTCTGCTGACACTCTCTAAGCTTGCACTGGGTTTCCAGTTGTATGATCTGGTTTGTGTTCATTTGCACCTAACATACTGCTCCTGAAGTGTTAAGGTTCTTTCAGCCACCTCAGATCTTTTGGATCATCACAGCAGTCTTATATCCTCCAAATTTTCCTGGTAATCTGATGGATTTCTGGAAATTGTGTTGTATTGTAAATCTTGAGTCCTAAAACAAGAGTGCCTCTTCATTGTTAGTTTGAAGAGGAGGAGGCTAAGGGACGACCTCATTACTTTCTGTAACTACCTGAAAGGAGGTTGTGGAGAGGCTGGTGCTGGTCTGCTCCCACAGGTAATTAGTGATAGAACAAGAGGGAACAGCCTCAAACTGCAACTGGGTAGGTTTAGACTGGACAATAGGAAAAAGTTTTCCCAGCAAGAGTGGTCAGGCATTGGAATGTGCTGCCCAGGGAGGTGGTTGAGTCCCCAGCCCTGGATGTGTTTAAAGGTGGTTAGGATGTGGTGCTTGGGGATATGGGTTAGGGGTGAACCTTGTGGAGCAGGGTTATCAGTTGGACTTGGTGATCCCGAGGGTCTTTCCCAACCTGATTCTGTGATTTTGTGTGGTGAGCTTGTCATGCCTGAAATGCATACATAGTGTCAGTGTGTGCAACAGCTGGTGAATGTCCTGGAGTCCCTGTGTACATGCAGGGGAGGTGCTGCTTTTCACTCTGCCAAGGTCCACCTTAGGTTGTTATCTTGAAGAGACTCCATTTCAGCTGCAGAGAGGACTTTGGGCCTGGACTATCTCTAGCTGAGGAAAGTGTTGACAGGCAGGCTTGTGACCAAGAAGTGTCCTGATAGGGACAGTGTTGGTAAGAGCAGTTAGTCCTGCCAGCAAAACATGTGAGAGGCTGAGGAGGCGTCAACAAAAAGCACGAGGTAGCTGTTGTCTCCCCTTACTGTTAACTGGCTCTTTTCACAGCATCACAGGATGTTAGGGATTGGAAGGGACCTGCAGAAATCTTTGAGTCTACCTCTCCCTGCCAGAGCAGGACCATAAAATCTAGTGCAGGTCACACAGGAACACATCCAGACAGGTCTTGAAAACCTCCAGAGAAGGAGACTTTTAATGCTCAAGGTGTGTTACAAGCCCATGTTTAACTGTGGCTTCCACACAGCAGCTGTGTGTTTTGTTGTGGCAACGTAGAGTGGTAGAAGGATGTGCCCCTTTTCCCCTTCCCCTGGACATAAAGCAGGTAGGGCTCTTCTTCCAGGAAACTGGTGACAGGACAAGAGGGCATAGTATGAAGTTGCACCAAGGGAGGTTTAGGTTAGATATTAGGAAGCACTGCCTCACAGAAAGGCTGATTAGGCACTGGGATGGACTGCCCAGGGAGGTGGTGGAGTCACCATCACTGGAGGTCTTTAAGAAAAGATTGGATGTGGCACTTGGTGGCCTGGTTTAGCTGATGTCATGGTGTTAGGTTATAGGCTGGACTTGATGATCTTGGAGGTCTTTTGCAGCCTCAATTCTGTGATTCTACAGCAAGGGGTCCCAGCCACTTAAGAGGCTTTCCTTCCTTGGCAGTGCTGCAGATCAAATACACATATGGTTGTAAAAATTATGATTGAAAAGAAACATGAGCAGCACATGGTGAACTCAAATGTTGCATCAGCTCCATGAAGAGCTGGATAAAGGATGATTGAGTGTTTTGGGTACACCAGTTGTCTGCAGCAGTGGGAATAGGATTGCTATGGAGTGAATCACACATCCCCAGAGACATAGATGGATGCATCCTGATGGATGGCATGAGCATCCATGACAGTTCATTCTCTTCAGAGTCTGAGCCCATTCACGTAGTGAAAGCACCTTCTTTGCATGTGAAGCAAAGAAGCCTATGCCAGGTTCTTCAACAGGGTTCAGGTGTGCTGAGCAACAGCAAGATGAGCCAGGGACTTTGCCTGCCTTCTGCCTTGCACAGCCCCAACCTGCACTCTGTGTTCCCTGCACCTGCTCTGTGTTCCCTCCACAGCATCTGTCTGCTCCATACCATATTTGCTGTTCTGCCCTGAGTAGAGACAGATAATGGTTGGACTTGATTCTAGAATCACAGAATGGTCAGGGTTGGAAGGGACTTCAAGGATCATCTAGTTCTAGCCCCCTGCCATGGACAGGGACACTTCACACTAGACAAGATTGCTCAGAGCCACACCCAGCCTGGCCTTGAAAACTTCCAGGGATGAGGCTTCCACCACCTCCCTGGGCAACCTGTGCCAGTGTCTCACCACCCTCATGGGGAAGAACTTCTTCCTAATGTCCAATCTGAATCTCCCCACTTCTAGTTTTGCTCCATTCCCCCAGTCCTATCACTACCCAGCATCCTAAAAACTCCCTCACCAGCTTTCCTGTAGGTCCCTTTCAGATACTGGAAGGCCACAGTAAAGTCTCCTCAGAGCCTTCTCATCTCCAGACTGAACAACCCCAACTCTCTGTCCTCATAGGAGAGCAGCTCCAACAGCTCTACTCCTCCTCGTGGCCCTTCTCTGGACACATTCCAGCACCTCCAGATCCTTCCTGTAATGGAGGCTCCAGAACTGGACACAGTACTCTAGGTGGGGTCTCACCAGAGTGGAGCAGAGTGGGAGAATCACCTCCCTCAATCTGCTGGCTCTGCTTCTCTTGATGCAGCTCAGGATTTGATTTGCTTTCTGGGCTGCAAGTGAATGATCTTGGAGATCTTTTCCAACCATGGTGATTCTGTGCTTCTCAGTTCTGTCTGCTGTCACTTGGCTTCTTCGCAGGAGTAGGCTGTCTGTCCCTTAAGCTTTGAACATTAAAAAGCTGCTGCTAGAACAATTAAAATAACAGCACTGCAACACCATGGTCACCAAGGCTACCCACTCTTGCCTATTTAGTTCTGTCACCAGTGCTGTTGCACAGCTTGATGATCTTAAAGGTCTTTTTTCCAACCATAGTGATTCTGTGATTTAGGAAAGAGCTGTCTCTGTCTTCAGCATTAATTATGGCTCTTAAACACCATTCTTATGTTACTCAGCTTAAGTTCTTATTCTTAAAATGAGTTGGCTGGAGCAAGGCCTGCTAGAAGGGCAAACCCACCAGCAATTGGGCACCACTGGGAGCTGCCTCTATTTCAAACATTGTAGGTAGTTGGCTCTCTACATGTTCTACTTGGAAGTGGTCACTTCTGCTAATCAGATATAAGGTGTTTGGGGCTGATTACTAGGTTTCATCTGACCACAAGACAGGCTCTTATTAACCTCTTATCGATTTTGTGCTTTTGATTGAAATCTGTCTCTCTCTTTTTTTTCCCTCTGTTCCCCATTGCCCCCGGCTCCCCCTCCCGTTCCTCGATGGAGATAAAAGACAATGGAAGAGATTGGGCCAAACTGCTCTTCTGCAGACAAGAAGCTAATTGTCTAGAAACAACAAGTCATTCAAGACCATGGGAGACTGAGGACAGTGGCAGGAGCATGAATATACAAAAGTGCCTACTGTAAAGGCCACAGCTTTAAGTGTTTAAATTCAACTCACATTCCCCTTTGAGGTTCAGATTTTATAGCAGGAACATGCACACAAGGATTGCAGTGTTTTACATAAATTTCATCTGACTTCACAGGGTATTCCTGATGGCAGCACATCAGAACTGCCTGCACTTGCTTTCCTTGCTGTTTAAAGAAAAAAGGGGAAAAAAAGTAGGTTATTTTGGTTTGGTTTTGTGTGCTGTGTGTTAGTAAATAGAGCAGCCTGTCATATCTAGGCCCTAGTTTTCCAATTGTGAGCTTAGTCCTTGGCTCAAAACACTATTGTTCTTGGACCTGTGCCTTGAGCTGAAGGGCTCATGTGTGGGGAGGAAGAGGAGGAACCAAGCTAAAAATAAAGGGAAACAAAATGCTGTTTATTGCCATGGAGCAGATAATGCTTTCCTAGATGTCTCGGCAGCCCTGTCCTTGCAGGCAGCATAGACTGGCACTGTTTGCTTTCACACGCAAGAGGTGAACATCTGCATCTCCTGCTGCCGCCTTCATATTTTGCTCTGTGTTTGCTCATGCTGGTCACAGCAACAGGGGGAGAAACAGGCTCCACTTTCCATGGCATGTCAAGCAAAGAACATTTGCATCACAGATTTAAGACATGGGTCAAGTTCCTTCACTCTTTCATGTCATAGAGTCATATTGTCATAGAATGCACTGGGTTGGAAGGTACCTCTGTAGGTCATCTAGTCCGAGCCCTGTAGTAAGCAGGGTCATCCCCAACCAGATCAGGTTGCTCAGAGCCTCATCAAGCCTGACCTTGAATGCCTCCAGGGATGAGGTTTCCACCACCTTCCCAGGAACCTGTTCCAATATTCCACCATGCTCATAGTAAAGAACTTCTAACATCCAGTCTGAATCTACCCAGCTCTAGTTTAAAACCATTGCCCCTTGCCCTGTCATCACAGGCCCTTATCAAAAGTCCCTCCCCTGCTTTTCTGTAGCCTCCTTCAGCTACTGGAAGGCTGCTCTAAGGTCTCCTTGGAGCCTTCTCTTTTCCGGGCTGAACAGATGCAACTCTCTCAGCCTGTCCTCACAGGAGAGGTGCTGCAGTCCTCTGATCATCTTTGTGGCCCTCCCCTGGACCCTCTCCAACAGATCCATATCCTTGTGTTGAGGGCTTCAGAGCTCAATGCAGTACTCCAAGTGAGGTCTCACAAGAGCAGAGAGACAGAATCCACCTGCCTTGACCTGCTGGCTCTTTGTCTTTTGATGCAGCCCAGGATACAGTTGGCTTTTTGAGCTGCTGGCACACAAGAAATCTGGGTGCAGTTGCAGGGCTATGATCTTGTTGCAATTACAGAGCCATGGTGGGACAGCTCCTGTGATTGGAATGTGGTAATGGATGACTTCTTTCCAGTGAGGATGATGGAGCACTGGGACAGGCTGCTCAGAGAGGTTGTGGAGTCTCCTCTGGAGACTCTCTCAAAACCTGTCTGGATGCATTCCTGTGCAGACTACCCTATGTGATTCTGCTTTGGCAGGGGCGTTGGACCCAATGATCTGTGGAGGTCCCTTCCAACCTCTAATATACTGTGGTATTGTGATTACTGCCTCATGTGAAGCACGTCATCAACCAGCACCTTCAAGTCCTTCTCTGCAGGGCTGCTCTCAGTCCACTTGTCACCTAGCCTGTATTTGTGCTTGGGATTGAATAGAATAGAATTAACCAGGTTGGAAAAAGCCTTCAAGGTCATCAAATCCAACCTATCACCCAACACCATCTGATCAACTAAACCATGGCACCAAGTGCCTCATCCAGTCTCCTCTTAAACACCTCCAGTGACAGTGACTCCCCCATCTCCCTGGGCAGCACATTCCAATGGCAAATCACACTTTATGTGAAGAATTGCCCCTACCCAGGTACAGGACCTTGCACTTTGCCTTCTTGAATTTCATGAGGTTATCATGGGCCCACTTCCCAGTCTGGCTAGGCCCCCTTGGATGGAATCCCTCTCCTCCAGCGTGTTGACCACACCACAGAGCTTGGCGTCGTTGGCACGCTTGCTGAGGGTGCCACTGTCTGTGCTATGAACAAAGACTTGCCTGGCTGCCCTTTATTGTCACTCCAGTACTCAAATGCCTGCTTTTTAACACTGCACTGCTCTCAGAGGCAGCCTGACTTACATGTTATCAATTATTGCTGTGAAGAGAAAGGGACCTCCAAGCTTTTAGGGATTCAGGGAAAGGCAGCATTGCTGCCTCTTCTCAATTAACTGCCCTAAAAGAAGAAACAGGATGTGCTAAAAATATCCTCAAACTTGATTGCCAGACCTGGGAATTTTCCATGCAGCTAACCTGACTGGATCCTCGGGAGATGCCAACTGGCCCACTTCAGGAGCACTAGCAGTGCCCCAGGGGCATCATCAGTGCTGGGTGTCTTACTCAGGCACAGAAATATTCATAGGTCTCTAAAATGTCTAAAAATGCACTGTGCCGTGTTAATGAGGCACTAAGCCCCAAACTTGAGACACTTTTGATGTTCCACTTGTTCTAATATTTAAAGAAATTGAGCACCTTGTGCTCTTTAATAGTGCACATAAACTATTCACAATGATCTGATTAAACCACGCTGCTGACAGAAGTTCTTTTTCCATTTCTTTGAACTTGTTAAGCTGCATGAGCTTTTATCAGCACAAGAGAAGTGTGGCTGGAGAGGCAGAGGATGTAGCCTCTGTGACCTTTCCTCTGCCAGTGTTTATCCATGCAATGGTTGATGTTGATATACTGGTCAAAGGTAACCTCAGCTGAGTGATTTTCATGGGAAATATTTGAATGTCTGAATATTTCACCTGCCTCTGGGCCTCATCAAAAGAAGCACGGTCAGCAGATCCAGAGAGGTGATTGTCTCTTCAGTCTGCTCTGGTGAGACCTCACCTGCAGTACTGTGCCCAGCTCTGAAGCAATCCACACAAGGACATGGACCTGATGGAGCAGGTCCAGAAGAGGGCCATGAAAATGATCAGACAGCTGGAGCACCTCTGCTATGAAGACAGGCAGAGGGAGCTGGGGTTGTTCAGCCTGGAGAAGAGAAGGCTGCCGGGAGAACTAATAGCAAACTTCCAGTAGCTGGAGGGGGGCCTACAAGAAGAACAGCATCACAGAAACATTCAGGTTGGAAAAGACCCTCAGTCCAACCCATAACCCTACTCTACAAAGTTCACCCCTAAACTATATTCCCAAGCACCACATCTAAAAGACCCTTAAACACATCCAGGGTTGGTAACTCAACCACTTCCCTGGCCAGCACATCCCAATTGTCAATCACTCTTTTTGTGAAGAACTTTCTCCTCACCTTGAGCCTAAACTTCCCCTGGCGCAGCTTGAGAGTGTGTCCTCTTGTTCTGGTGCTGGGTGCCTGGGAGAAGAGACCAACCCCCACCTGGCTACAGCCTCCTTTCAGGTAGTTGTAGAGAGCAAGAAGGTCTTCCCTGAGCCTCCTCTTCTCCAGAGCTCCCTCAGCCTCTCTTCACAGGGCTGTGCTCCAGGCCTCTCACCAGCCTCTTTGCCCTTCTCTGGACACATTCAAGTGTCTCAATATCCTTCTTAAATTGAGGGGCTTGACAGGGCTCTGGGCAACCTGATCTAACTGAGGAGTTCCCCGCTTACTGCAGAGGGGTTGGACTAGATGACCTTTGGAGGTCCCTTCCAATCCAGACCATTCTATGATATATATTAAAAAGTTGTAACTTAGGAGCTTTGTCAATCCTACAGTTCTAGCCTAATACCCAGCACCAACAGGGATTCATAGTGGAGGGTTTGGTGGCACGTACTCAACCCCCAAAAGCAGACCAGGAGGGAATGCCCTCTCCAAAAGAAGCTTTCTTCTAGACTCTGACTGTTGGCAGTTGGATCACATCTAGCTTCCAGCTCATCTGATGTAATTGGGAATATTCTCATTGTTCCCATAAGCAGCCAACATCTGCTCAGCTCCTGCGTGCACAGAGTCTTGTCACAGGCAGTGCTGCAGCCAGCGCTGCAGAAATACCTCCTTCAGCACCTTCTATCTCTTCTTACAAACCTTGTCTCACTTAGTGAAGAAAACACAACAGCAGTTTTACTTTGGTGGGGTGGGTAATGTGCAGGAATTGTCCATTTGCATCCCTGTTCCATGTCTGTGCCTTACCTCTCTAGGAAATGAGGGGAAGAAAAGCCCCCTTGAAGTAACCCCTACCACCATTTTTTTGCTCAACAGTTAAGGCATTTTTTGTCTCTATTGTGTTTAGTGCCTCACTGATTAATAACCTTAAAGCACTTTCCTCCCCTCAGCTGTTCTGTGTTTCATCTGTGCTGTTAGCAGCAAAGAGCTGCTGACCAGGTGGTGTCAGCTCCCCCTCACCAGGTGCTGGAAATGCAGGTCACACAGACAGTGTCCTTTGTATATAGCCTGGGACAACTCTCCAAAGAGTTGCCTGGACAGAGGAGAGGCTGCAGCTCATTCAGCTGCCTTCTTTCTGACTACCATCAAGTTGAAGTGACTTGTTCTTCCACCCTGCCAGTACAGGACAGGTGGGTTTTGTCCTAACTTTGTTGTTTGAAGATGTTTCTTTTTGGGGGGAAATCTAAGAAAACAGCAGCGAGGCAGCCCCACGATGCTGTGCTGAAGGCTTGCCCCCTCCACTGGCTGGGATCTGCTCCACAGCCTGCAGCCACTGACTGCTGGAGAAGCTTGAGAGCTAGGTAAGGGTCTGGAGAATAGCTCTTGTGAGGAGCAGCTGAGGGAAATGGGGTTATTTAGGCTGCAGGAAGATCTTCTCCTTTCAGGGAGTTGTAGAGAGTGAGATTGAAGGTGGGTGTTGTTCTCGTCTCCCTAGTAACAAGTGACAGGACAGGAGGAGGGAGATTTAGGTTGGATATTAGAAGAAACTTCTTGACTGAAAGGGTTCTCAAGGACAGGCTCCTTAGGGAGGTGATTGAATTCCAGTCCCCAAAGGTGTTTAAAAGACACAGAGATGTAGTGCTGAGGGACATGGTTTAGCACCAGCCTTGGCAGAGTTAGAGAATGGTTGAACTTGATGATCTTAAAGGTCTTTTCCTAGCAAAACCACTTTGTAATTCTGTGATCTCTAGCTTCAGTATTAAGAGGAGCAAATTACTGTTGAAAAAAAAAATCCTCTATCAATTCAGCCTCAAAAATAAAACAAGAATGAGGGTGGCACCTGGAAGCATGTGCCTAGCATGAGTCAGCTGGACATGAGACAAGCTGAACAGGTGGAAGTCAGCAGTGCTGCATAGTTTGTCCCACCTAAAGGTATTGCCACATCTGCTCCAAATCCATCTAGCTTGAAGTCTGCAAGACTCTTGAAAAATAAAGGCAGCAGACATTCTTCATAGGATAGATGTTTCAGTCCCTTAATCATCTTTTTAGCCCTCCTTTAGACTCTCTCTAGTAGTTCCCTGTCCATCTTGAACTGGGGAGCACAGATCTGGGCACAATACTCCAGATGTAGTCTCACTAGGGGGGAGTAGAGGGGCAGGAGAACCTCCCTGAACTTGCTGGTCACACTCTTCTTAGTGCACCCCAGGATACCATTGGTCTCCTTGGTCACAAGGGCACATTGCTGTCCCATGGATAATTAACTGTCCACCAGGACTCCAAGGTCCTTCTACATGGAGCTGCTTTTTTGCAGGTCAGTCCCCTAATCTGTACTTTTTCATAGTGTTATTCATCCACACATGCAGGACTTCATGCTTATCCTTGTTGAATGAGTACTCTCTGATGATGGATTTTAGCCACTTTGCTAGCTGCTGGGTTTCTTCCCAGGCATCTGGATTGCCCACCATGACAGGTAGTGAGGTGCTGGCCCAGTCTCCTTTCATATGGCAAGAATGCATGTTTGTGACAGTGGGAGGGGTTGTGTCCTGATGGCAAGTACTGCAACGCTGGCATGCTCAGATGGGACGTGGTATTGGCCACCAAAGCCTGGATAGACGTAATCCCTTTCAGCTCATCTGTCCTCTTGTTAGCAAAAGCTTTGCTGTTGTATTATGGAGAATACTAAAGAAATAAGTTTGGGTGTTTTTTTTTCAAATCAGCAACAACTTTGCTTTAGGAAGTTCCTGAGAATCCAGAAATCTGATTGTTCCAACCCGTAACAGCACAGTACCACAGGACATTAGAGGGTGGAAGGGACCTCTAAAGATCGAGTCCAACCCCCCTGCCAAAGTGGGATCACTTGGGATAGTCCACACAGGAATGCATGCAGGTGGGTTTTGAAAGTCTCCAGAGAAGGAGACTCCACAACCTCTCTGGGCAGCCTGCTCCAGTGCTCCATCACCCTCACTGTAAAGAAGTTTCTCCTCATGTTGAGGTGAAACCTTCTGTGTTCAAGCTTGAACCTGTTGTTCCTTGTCTTATTACTGTGCACTGCTGAAAAGATCTTGGCCCCCTCCACTTGACACCCAGCCCTCAGATATTTAGAGACAGTGATCGGATCCCTTCTCAGTGTTCTCCAGACTAAACAGCCTCAGGTCTCTCAGTCTCTCTTCATAGGGGAGATGCTCAAGTCCCCTAATCATCCTCATGGCTCTCCATTGGATTCTCTCCAGCAGGTCTCTGTCTCTCCTGACCTGTGATCCCGTGATCCTGTGACAGCTCTTGCAGGTAAAATCTCAGGACTGTGCTTTGAACCTTGCCTCATTTTTAAAGTGCTTCCAGTTGGGTCTCATTGGCAATGCTGGCACAATTAATTAAAGTATATTTAATTTAAGCCTTGAAAAGCCTTTTTCATGTCGCTGCCAATATTCATGCCTGACAGAAGAGCACTCACATGCAGTATTGCAGTTTGGTGCAGATCCACACAAAGCCTGCTAGCTTAGCCTTGCTTTGACAATTCAAAACACTCTCTTGCAAGTAGGCTGCAGCAAATGCCAATACAATGATTACACAAGGCAGAGGAATCTGCTGTCATGCACAGCTCCAGTTTTGTGAAATACCCCATCACGTGTGCCCTCACACGTGCCAATAGGTTTTTATGGCATACTGTGGGATTGATTTTCTGTGCCCTTAGCAATCTGTTCCATGACAATCTCAGCTGGGGGTAGTACTGCTGGGTAGACATGGCTTTGATCCACACTTCCAGAATATCTGTGATGCTGGCCACTTGACTAGCAAATTTATCTTCTGCTTCCACATATTGGAGCCATCCTTAAGCAGTCGTTGGCTCCCAGCCCTCATGGTCGTGGTGTTTGCTTTTGGGAAGCTGTGAAAAACAATGAGCACAGATAACAACTGACTTGAGAGTCAGAAATGTTTGGTGTGGGAATAAAAATGTTCCTGGCAGACAAGTATAGGCCAGCATAGTGGCTTATTTGCTTTATTCTCATCTAGTGGGGTGCTTCAAGAAAAATATGTCCAGCAGGACTAGGGAGGCTCTCCTACCCCTCTACTCTGCCCTGGTGAGACTATACCTGGAATACTTTGTCCAGTTCTGGGCTCCCCAGTTCAAGAGAGACAGAGATCTTTTGAGGTCCCTTTCAACCTCTGACATTCTGTGATTCTGTGAAAGCAGAAAGCAGGCAAGTGTGTAGGTGTGATGTGTATATGCTCATATAAAGGTGTGATGTATCAATCAGCTTATGGAAATACCACTTGGATTTAGTAGACAATGATCCAGAAGTATTTCTTTTCTAGATTTGAAACAATAAACCAAATGTACAGACAATTCATTCACTCTGCAGATCTCCATATAAGCAGGTCACCATGTCCAGGTGAGGCTGCAAATAATACTAATTGAAAATTGTATTGCTTGCCTCCCTGAAACTTATTGCCTCCTAGAATTAGTATTCCATGTGGTAGCCACTTGTCAAGCACAGGGCCACTAAATAATGTGGATGCTGTAAACACAGCTATGTGATCAGGAATTTTAACAAGGCTTGGCAATGGCTTTTGGGGTGTCTTTCTGTTCCCCAGATGAAGATATTGTTGTTTTTTTTTCCCCCCTACCCACAAAACTTAAGTTATCTGTACCAGCCCCTATTGGCTCAGCCAACAGTTTGCCTCTGTTCTGCAGATTTTAGCCACATGAATCACTTCCAGTTCCGCTTTCCTCTTGCCACTGGTTTTCAAAAGGGAGCAGGCATGATCAAGGATATCCAGCCTGACTATTGTTACTGCTAAACCAAAGGGGAACAAAACTGAAAAAGCTCTTCAATGGCCTCCTGGAAGCCACTGCTGTAGCTCCTGGCATTGGGATGAGAAATGCAGATTATTTTTTTTTTTTCTATGCCCTGGAAGCATCCAGTGCTAGTCTGCATCACAACTGCTGAACAGGCTGGACTTTGAGCCAGAAGATTTATTCCTACTTTCCTGCCCCGACTTCCTTCCTCCTGGAACTGGAAAATGAGCCAAAAATCCCTAAGCAGAGCATCTGACCTTTGCTGTTAGCTGCCAGGGCCCTGGATATGTTCATTGCCTTGTTGCCAGGACCCTCATGGACCCAATTCCCAAACCTGGGTGCTCCTCACTTGCTGGCCAGATGTTCACATCTGGTCGTGGACTCATGATTTGGGGCCACCTCTCCCTTTACCAACTTGCTTCCTGGCATAGCCACTTGCCTTCATCCTTTGGCCCACTCATCCTGTCTTCTCTTTGTTAAAAAGCCAAAGCTTGGCTCAAATAATTTAGAGTACTTTATTTCCAGTCTGACTGGGGAGCTGTCTAGCATTTGTCACCTAGATACAGTCTCAACAAATAAAGGTGTTCATCTAGTTCCAATCCCCCTGCCATAAGCAGAGACACCTCACACTAGATCAGATTGCTCAGAGCCACATCCAGCCTGGCCTTAAAAACCTCCAGGCATGAGGCTTCCACCACCTCCCTGGGCAGCCTGTTCCAGTGTCTCACCACGTCATGGGGAAGAATTTCTTCCTAACATCTAATCTGAATCTACCCATTTCTAGTTTTGCTCCATTCCCCCCAGTCCTATCACTACCTGACACCCTCAAAAGTCCCTCCCCAGCTTTCCTGTAGGTCCCCTTCAGATACTGGAAGGCCACAATAAGGTCTCCTCAGAGCTTTCTCTTCTCCAGACTGAACAGTCCCAACTCTCTCAGTCTGTTCCCATAGCAGAGGAGCTCCAGCCCTCTGATCGTCCTTCTCTGGACATGTTCCAGCACCTCCAGATCCTTCCTGCAATAGGGGCTCCAGAGCTGGACACAGTACTCCAGGTGGGGTCTCACCAGAGTGGAGCAGAGGGGGAGCATCACCTCCCTGACCTGCTGGCCACGCTTCTCTTGCTGCAGCCCGGGCTCTGGTCGGCTTTCTGGTGGCTCATGTTGAGCTTCTCCTTTTCTTCAGGGCTGCTCTCAAGCCAGTTGCTGCCCAGCCTGTATCAGTCAGTTGCACTCATCTGATTTTTTTTCTCTCTGGTGCTCCAAGGGGGTGAGATGCAGAACTGATGTTAAGCACACCGATGTAACCTGAGATTTGCACTTCATTTTGTGATGGATGGAAGCCTTGGGCTTTCTGGAGGAAGGTGAACAATGTGATTTTGTTAATGCAGATTATTTTAGGTATGTATTAAATGGCAATAGATGGATCCTCAGCTATGGAACAGGCCATCCTTGTTCCATAGCTGTGCAGATGCCAGAAAGTATTACTCCTCTGACAGCTGGAATCAGGTCCGGGCAGTGATTCCTGCCAGCTGTTGCACAGACACACGTGTCCGCATTTCTAGTTTGGGAAACTTAACAAGCACCATCTAAGAAAGTCCTTTTCTCTTTGCCTAGAGCACATGTCCTCCAGTGGGCTGCAGTACTAAACTGTTGATTTTTAACTAAATCTCTGAATAATATCCAAAGATTTCTGGTGGTAAAGAGTAATGATCTATGGAAGTGAATAGCTGGTGCATGCCTCAGAGCCTGTCTTTGTTTTAAGTTACCCTGCTGTAAATCTGGGCTGACTTTGAAAAGACTAAAGGAGATAGGAAGAGAAAGGACATGGGAAGCAATGCACTGAGCAGGCAAAGCATGCAGATTTGCATCAGGATTACAAGTAGAAGTTGCAGAGTGGGGTCATGGTGGTTGTTGATTCTCTGCACATGATTTATGCTGGGTGCTATAGTAACTGCTTCTGTGTCAAGGGAGAAAGACCTCTACAAGTTTCTCTAGTAATTATCCTGAAAGCCTAGGCTCACACTGACTGGGAGAAAAGGTGCTGGAGCCTAAACTCCCCTCTGGTCCTTTCTGCCTCTTTGGAAAGGACAGCGAAGGCTGCTTACCCCCCCCGGTCTGGCGGGGGCAGTCCTTATCGCACACAAGCAATAGGTGTGCAGAAGGCGCTTTTGACTTTGTGCACCCAACCGGAGATCTTCTCACAGACTTCAGAAAGGAAAGAAATTACTCTGGGGCAAATTCTGTCATCCTAAACAAAGCAAGATGCCCAGCAAAATCCTGGGAAGTTTGCTCAAATGAGGGTTGCTGTGACTAAGCCCAGCCACTTCTCACTACTACAGCTTGCTGTACCCCCAGATACTCTCAATCAGAACACAGCCCCCTCTTTGGCTAAACTCAATGAATGCCTAGAACAAAGTCCATTTATGTTCAATAGTCAGAGATAATCTTGCAGCTAACTTCTACATACAAACAAAAATATACATATATATTCACATATGAAAGATATTTGTTTACATACAATGTGTCAGCACATATATGCACACACACATATACATATGCATATACAATAATCTAAACATCAAAAGGCAAGCGGTAATTCATAGAATCATAGAATGCTCTGGGTTGGAAGGGACCTCCTAAGGTCATCTAGTCCAACCCCTCTGTAGTCAGCAGGGACATACTCAAGTAGATCAAGTTGCCCAGAGCTCTGTCAAGTCTCACCTTGAGTATCTCCAGGGATGGGGCCTCAACTACCTCCCTGGCCAACCTGTTCCAGTGTTTTACTACCTTCATGGTAAGGAACTTGTTCCTAACATTCAGTCTAAATGTGCCCTTCTCTAGTTTGAAGCCATTGCCCCTTCTCCTATCACTCCAGGCCTTTGTAAACAGTCTCTCTCCGTCCTCTTGCAGTCCACGTTCAGGTACTGGAAAGTCACTATTAGATCTCCCCAGAGCCTGCTCTTCTCCAGGCTGAACATCCCCAGCTCCCTCAGCCTGTCCTCGTAGCAGAGGTGCTCCAGCCCCCTGATCATTTTTGTGGCCCTCCTCTGGACCTGCTCCATGAGGTCCATGTCCTTCCTGTATTGAGGGCTCCAGAGCTGGATGCTGTAATTCAGGTAAGGTCTCACCAGAACAGAGTAAAGTGGCAGAATCGCCTCTCTCAATCTGCTGGCCACAGATCTTGAGTAGAAAGTGGTAGAATGTACATAAATTACCATTGGATGTAAGGGGATAATAATTATGAGGTCTAAATAATCCCCTTGGTCTGATAATTACTGTAAAGTTAGTTATGTAAACCACTCTGCTCCATCTTTCTTGGCTCTTCGCTCTAGCTGATACTAGCTGATGGCTTTTCCTTGGCTGTTGCTGACCTTGGCTGCATTCTTTTTGTGGCTAAGTAACCAACAAGCTATGCTCTGCTTTCCTCTTTTCCCTTGTACAGGGAGGAAGGGGTCAGAGAGGGGGAAGCTATTGGTAGCCCTCTGGTTTTGTCCGGGGCGGGGGGGCTTGTGTTGTTTATAAATATATTTAAATATTGCATATTCCATACCCATTCATTGCAGTTCCTGTTTCTAGACTTTAGTCTGCTTGTAAATACAGCTTCATTTGCTCCCATCCCAATCTGAACAGGTCTGGCAATTTTACTTTGGGGGATAGTTCTCCAGATTAGTTGGGGGTTATTTCAACCCACCACAGGGTACCACACCAGCCGCTGCTATTTGCCTCACACAGTGACCACACATCTCGAGTTTCTCGTTGTCATGGGCTGAGTGGAATCTGCTGCTGATACTCTATACCGTGCTGTTGTCATGCCAGCTTCCAAATGAAAGTGCTGGCTGGAGCAAGGCATCATGGGGCTTGAAGTTCAGATTATAACATGAGAGGCTTCCTGTTCTGGTTACTGCTTCTGGTTTTGGGCTGTTGGTCTTTTTCTCTGGGTGGGCTGCAGGTCGGAGGAGGTTGCTTGCTTCCGCTGCTGATTCTGCTTTTTGCTGCGCTTTCCTGCAAGTGGGCTAAGGTAGTTACCTTATGATCTTATCTTATGCATCTTATAATCTCATTAAATAATCTTTATCTCAACCCAGAGGTTTTTTGTGCTACTTTCCCTTCTATCTATGTGGGGAGGCAGGGGCCTTGTGAGAGTGCGCTGTGTTAACCCAGGATTCTCATGTATGAAGAGAGCATCAGGCAACTTCACTCGTGAAAGGATTCAGGCAAAGGGTTGGGCTGAACATTAGGCTAGGTTGTAAGCTGGAAGAGGGTAGATTTAGACTAGCTATAAGGAAGAAATTCTTTACAGTGAGGGTGGTGTGACACTTGAACAGGTTGCCCCAGGGAGGTTGTGGATGCCCCTTAACCAGGGGCGTTCAAGGACAGGTTGGATGACGCCTTGAGCAACCTGGGCTAGTGGAAGGTGCCCCTGCCCGTGACAGGGCGTGTGGAGCTAGATGATCTTTGAGGTCCCTTTCAACCCACACCATTCTGTGATTCTGTGATTTTACGATTCTGGGATTAGGATGGCATCAGCTCAGGCTCACTGACCTGTGTAGGGTGAATCCCAAACCATCCAACTGCAGAGCCTCAGCTCTTCTGCATGGTTCCTAATTCAGACAGAAACATGATGGCTGGATGGAAGAAAATCTCTTCAGGGATTATTTGAGAGCTGCTGAACCCCAGCCTACCACTCTGCACTGATGAAATGCTGTTCACCTTTCAGTCCCTCCCTGTATCAACCTACCTATCTGTTAGAGCAGGTTATAATCACCATCTGCCTCAGATGGGGTTTTGAAGCTAAGCATTTGCAAATGGTTGAAGTTATTTGGTTTAAAGAAAGGTTAAATAAAAGCTGATGTGATGAATGCAGCTTATAATGTGCAGTAAGGCGAGGGACTAGATTTCAGATTTTTCACTGGGCTTTAAATTACACCTTTTCTTTTCAATCATAATATAAACCCATAAGCCCTTTATAACAGAGAGGCACCATAATGAGCATTTTGCACAGAAATGAAAGTACTTTCTTTTAAAAATATTCAAGGTCTCTTTAAACTGCCAATTGATTCCTTAGTCAGATATGTAACCCCAGATCAGAACTTGAACTAATGCCATTTGCCTTAAAATTTGAAGTGTCACTATAAAGTGACACATTGGTGACACTTTTTAAAGCGTCTCAGGCTGAGTGTTAGGAAGAAACTCTGCACAGAAAGAGAGATTGCCCCTTGGAATGGGCTGTCTGGGGAGGTGGTGGTCACCGTCCCTGGAAGTGTTTAAAATAAGACTGGATGAGGCACTTAGTGCCATGGTTTAGTTGATTAGATGGTGCTGGGTGATAGGTTGGACTTGATGATTGTGCCAGGTTACATCCAGCCTAGGAGGCAGTGGGCTGAAAAGAACCTAGCCCCAGGTGGACAAAGAAACCTGACCCAGGTGGGCAGACAGACTTGGTGTCCCCCCCGCCAGGGGGAGGCATATCTGGGTCAAAGTCAATTCCACTCCCACTTCCTGTCCATAAGCCTTTTTAAGGGGAGCCATTTAATCTCTCTCTTCTCCTGTCCTTGCCTGCCTGAGCCCCTGCTCCTGCTACCACGTGGTGGGAGCCTGTTCCATGCTGCTCCAGACTCCTAAGGACTGCCTCTAAAGAGAATCCGTCTTGCGTCCAGAGAATCCTTTGACAGCTGTGTCTGGTTATGTCTGGTTTTGTATATATTTTTATTTATCCCTTTTCCTTATACCTTTGTAACCTTCCTTTTACTCAAATGCCTTTCAGAGTTTGTTAAATTTACCTTTTCACTTCCAAGTTGATTCCAGACTGTTTCTTTCCAAGCTTTACCTCTCTTTTCTCCTACCTAATTTACTTTTCCCTATCAGGGGGAAAAAAAAAAGGGGGGAGAGAGGAGGCAATCTGAATCTGTTCAGTTTGGCCTTCTGGACTCTGGGAAAGCTTAAACCACAAGAATGATCTTGGAGGTCTTTTCCAACCTGTGTAGTTCTGTGTTTCTGAGGAAAAAATAAGCCACAAATGAACTTACTTTGAGAAGTAGAGAATACATGCACACAAGTTGAAAGCCAATTGTTAAACAAGCAAGTACTGTCCTCAACAAAAAGAGAGCAGCAGAACACGAGGTGAAAATAAACAGAAAGCAAACAGAACACACCATTGATTGGGTCCTTCATTATCTAGGATGGCTTTTAATGGAGGAACCTCTGTGTGTGCCATTGCTCTTATCTCTCCAAAGGCAGAATGTGCACACTGTAAAAATCAGTCACTTCATTTTCTGCTTGAAAAGATCATTGTGTGTGTATATATATATTTTTTACAAAAAAAGTGTCAGGGAGTGGAGGTCATGCTGATCTATTGGCAATTAAATCTGCAGGGTTTCTTCACTCCTTTCAAAACAAAGGATCTCTGGGTAATTCAGCCTGGCAGATTACACGGTGGGCTGTCTACAAAAAGGCATGTATCCTTTTGTTTGTGCACAACAGAAACAATTGACTTGGGCTTATTTAGGAAATTGCTACTATTTTCTGTAAGGTACTACCCATGAAGAGAGGGAGGTAAGTTATCTCTTCAGAATGCAAGGTTCTTTCCAATAGTCAAAATGAGGAGTTCATTTCTCATCTCTTAGAGACAGCAAGTCTACAGATAAAACTTCCTTCAGCTTAAGAGTAAATAGATGACAATGTTAGACAACAATCCAAATGCATTGCTAAGGAAGATTACTGGCTTCAGTTTTGAGGCTCTGACTACAAGAAGGGCACTGAGGTGCCAGAGTGGGTCCAGAGAAGGACAATGAAGCTGGAGAACAGTTCTTGTAGGGAAGAGCTAAGGGAACCGAAGCTGTTGAGTCTGGGGAAAGGGAGGCTGAGGTGAGATCTCTCAGGGCGTTGTAGAAAGCGGGGACATTTGAGCCGGGTGGGTGTTGGTCTCTTCTCCCTAGTAACATCATCTCCCTTGATGATCTTAGACAGCCTCTTACAGGCAAGGCATTGCTGGTAGCAGAGTTGCTAGATCTGTTTGTAATGGTTTATTACTGGAGGGTGCTTTCACCCTTTAGTGATACATTATTAATAGAAGTTCACTTTTGTTGTTGGCCAAGGGGGAAAGGAGGCCCCAGCTAATTTCTGAAGCTGTTAAATGGTTGTATGAAGTGTAATGGAGTCAGTCAGTGGCAATTAGGTAGAAGTAAAATGAAAGTTGCTGAGAACAATTTGGGGTTTGGGTCAAAACTCTGTGGTTGGACTTTTCCAAAGCAGAAGGAGCCCGAGCACGCCAGGCTGAGCTTACCAGGCCATTGGATTCCGTCCTTTGACCATGAAAAAATATTCTGCCTGCCATAATCCTGGGCATGATTCATCCTCAGTCTTGAAACCCCCAAGAGGTTGTTCTCTGAAATTATTTCAGATTTAAAACCAAATCCCAGCAACTGGTTCCTGCTAACATGGCATAAGGGAATTTCCTTGAAATGCTTTCCCATCCTCTCTTGCAAATAAAATTACTGCAGTGCATCATGAGGCAGTGCCCTTCAGGAGGGGAGGAAACAAATTGCAACACAGGAGGTTCCAACGTATCTTGTGCTTTATAAAGTTACAGGGATGGGCTCCCAGTGGTTAACACTGATTGGTAAGGAGAAGGAACTTCTGGAGAGCCTCCAGCATGGAGACACTGAGGTGATAAGAGGACTGGAAACAGCTACCTCAGGAGGAAAGGCTGGGGCTGTTCAGCCTTGAAAAGAGAAGATTGATGGGGGAATCTCATGAATGCTTACCAGTATCTAAAGGGCAAGTGTCAGGAGTATAGAGCCAGACTCTTCTCAGTGGTGTCCAGTAACAAGACAAGGGGCAGTGGACACAAACTGGAACACAGGAGGTTCCATGTAAACATAAGGGAAAAAATCCTCACTTTGAGGGTGACAGAGCACTGGCCCAGGCTGCCCAGAGATGTTGTGGAGTCTCCTCTGGAGGCATTCCAAACCCAGCTGAACACATTCCTGTGATGAACCCTAGGTGATCCTACTCTAGCAAGGGGGTTGGACTAGATGATCTTCAGAGATCTCTTCCAACTCCTACCACTCTGTGATTTCTGTGTGAAAACTTGAAAAGGCCACTAAACTTCTTTTTGCAGTGTCAAATAAGCTGCAAAACAAAATCATACAATCAGCAGGTTGCAAGGGACTCTTGAAGGACATCTTGTCTAAGCCCCCTGAAGCAGTGTGTGGTGGGTTAACACCCTTTTCTGAAAACAAAAGAACAAAGCAGGGTGGAGGACTTGCAGGTGCTTTTCACTCCCTCCACTCCATCAGGTCTATGTCCTTCCTGTGTGAGGAGTCCAGAGCTGAACACCAGGTGAGGTCTCACCAGAGCAGAGTGACAGCATCACCTCTCTGTCTGCTGGCCACACTTCTTTTGATGCAGCCCAGGATGCCATTGGCCTTCTGGGCTGCCGGTGCACATTGCTGACTCATGTCCATCTTCTCACCCACCAGTACCCCCTTTTCTGCAGAGCTGCTCTCAATCTAACCATCCCCCAGACTGTATTGATAATAAGGATTGCACTGACCCAGGTACAGGGCCCTGCACTTCACCTTATTGAACTTCACGAGGTTCACCTGAGCCCATTTCACCAGCCTGTTTAGGTTAGTCTGGTGACATCCAGTCCCTCACTCTTATCAGCTGCACCACTTAGCTTGGTATCATCTGCAGACTTGCTGAGGGTGTCCTCAGTCTTGCTGTCTGTATCATCAGTGTCTTCATTTGAGCAGCACTTGTCTCATTATGAATCCCTGAGGGACACCGCTTGTCACCCATCTCCGTGTGGACATTGAGCTGTTGGACATGACCATCCAGCCAACTCCTTATCCACTGAACTGTCCACCCATCCAAGCCATACCTCTCCAGTTTAGAGAGAAGGATGTTATGGGGGACTGTGTCAAAGGCTTTGCAGAAGTCCAGCTAGATGCCATCTGTTGGTCTTCCCTTGTCCACTGATGTAGTCACTTCATTGTAGAAAGCCACCAGGTTGGTAAGGCAGGACTTGAGCTTAGGGAAGCCATGCTGGCTGTCCTCCACATGCTTAGTTTATAGGCAGGATCTGTTCCATGATCTTCCCAGGCACAGAAGTGCAGCTGGTAAGTTGGTCATTTCCAGGGTCCTCTTTCCTACCCTTTTTAAAAATGGGCATGGATCCAAAGTTTGTCCCTGAGAAGGACTTCTCAAGCTCCCCTTTATTATGTTAGAAAACTGTGAGTGTCCCCAGGCCAGACCCTGCTAAACAAACAGCAAAGTTCTCACCCTCACAAGCTTAAAGCTAAAGGCACGGGTGGAGGAGAATGCAGTATGAGAGAGAGCAAACGCTGGGGCGGCTTCAGCTTTGTTAAAAGAAGAAAGGGGGGGGGGGGGGGGGGGGGGGGGAAGAAACAACAATTAAAAAAAAAAAGGTTTCATGTCATTCGAGAAACTGAGGGGAATAAAAAACAAACGCTTGGGCGGGGGGGGGGGGGGGGAGCGAAATACAGCAGCGCACCAGTGGTTGGGGATGTGGGAGGGGAAAGGAAAACGAAGCGAAACCAAAAGGAGGGCTCACGTTTGAAGTTCGGGGTTGGGGGAACAGATGTGATATTTTTGGGGAAACAAACTTTTCCCAGACGGCCAGGGCGCTGGAGGCAGGACGCGAACCCTGGAAGCCGCCGACAGCTCGTACATCGCCCGGGCGAAAGGGGATGGTGGCGGGTGGTGGCGGCGGTGGGGTGGTGCGGATAGGCAGTACCGACGGCGGGGACGGGGGTGGGTCGTCCCCGGTTGCCATGGGGAGGCGGGAGGGCGGTGCCGGCGGTGCCGCCGCCGCTGCGCAGGGAGCAGCTGCTCCCTGACACATCCCCCTGCTGCCATATTGTGTCCGTGCTGCCGGCCGTACGGCTTCATGACCGCGGTGAGTGGAGCCAGCGAGCTCCCCCCTTCCCTCCCCACCTCTGATTCACCCCGCTCGTTCTGTTGCTTTCTCCACCCCCTCCTCCCTTTTTTTTTTTCTTTTTGATTTTTCGGGGTTTTGCAAGGGTTGATGGTTTTTTATTGGTGTGTTTTGTTGGTTGGTTTTTTTTTAAGGCTCGTGGGTGAATGGGGAAAGAGGAGGGAGCGGGGTGGCGGGTCCTGCTGGTGCTGGGCGGGGGTGGTGGAGGTGGGCTGGTGTCCGTCCCCCCTGACGGATTCTGCTCCTGCCACGCGTGAAGCGACACCTTCCTTCTCCCGGCATGGGGACAAGGCGCGGCGGCGGCGCTTCCTCTTCGGCCGCTCTCGATGACGGTGCGTGCGGGTGGGCGCTCACGGTGCGTGGGGACACCCCTCCCCTACCCCACAACCCGCTGTGGCCATGCCGGGAGCGGGGCTACCCGTTCCCCCCTCACCCCCCCCGCAAACCTCCACAGCTCCTCCTCCCGGCGCGGCTCTGCGGAGCGTCCGCCCGCCCGCGGGTTTTCCGCGTGCGAGGTCCCGCGGCGGTTCAGGCCCCGGCGCTTCTCTGCGCGCCTCTGACGAGGCTGAGACGGCGGAGTCAGCCGCGGCAGCGACTCGGCCAGCGCGGCCCCGCCGTGCCCCTCGCCTCCGGCGCCGCTAAAGGCCCGAAGCGGTTTACCGAGTAAGCGTCTTTTGGCCTCACTCTGGTCTCTAAAGTCAGTGGGAAGCCCCTGCGGTGCTTGTGACGCCTAGAGACGAGGGGCAGGCGGGAGGATGTATGTCGGGGGTCCCGCGATTTGGGTTAAAAGGCTGTGGAAAGGGCTCCTGAAGGAGGTACTGGAGGCAGGGCACGTGGCCCTTCGCAGTTTTTGCGGATTTTTTTCCTTCTCTTTTTTTGGGGGTGGGAGGGGTGTAGAGAGGGGACACACACACAGAGGTGGTGGAATTGGGCAGTGAATAGCGCTGAGTGTCTGAGGAGCAGCATCCCACTGCCCACCTAGCTTAACTCCTGCTTGGGCACACTCCTGCTTTCCCAGTTTATATGGGTGCAGAAACTGGGGGTGGGGGGTGTGTCGTGGTGAAATATTTAGATTCTGATGAGGCCCAAATGAAAGAGTAATGAGAACAAATAATTAAAACCAGAAAACAAGGAGTAACCTTGAGCGAAGTCCAGCAAAATGACCCCCCTGCCTTGGTGCCAGCCTAGGAATGGATGTTACATGCAAAATGTAAAGTTAAGAATGCTGAATTAATGTTGGACTTGAATGCTCTGAAGGTAAGTTCATTAGGTTTGTTGCTAACCTGTGGAATTAATTTTATATATAATATGGGACAGATACATGTGTGTGTATATGGATATGTATACACACACATGCTCCAAATCTTCTTGTTGGACTTTTCATTCATGTGGACGTTAGTAATAATTGGGTTGCAATACATTGACGCATGAATTCCATAATCTTTGTTGTGTTTCTTGGTTTGAGGTCCTTTTCCCATTCTAGAACTCTGGCATGTTGCTACAGCTGTGCAAGAAAAATTAAGATGGCTTTATCCTGTGTTAGAAAAGCATCAACTAGTTTTCAGTTGTTTGGTTGGTTTTCTCTTGGCAGGTGCCATCCTATTTCCCAAGCTCCGCAGAAGGTAGTCGGACACATCAACTCTGAGCTGAAGGCTGCATAGTAGCAATTAACAGGGCACAGAGCCTGAGCTGATGAACTTAGCTTAGTGCTGGGGTATGCTATTTCTGAGCCACATGGTACCACAGTGGTTCAGCTTCTGCTGGGGGTTCGTTTGTGTCCGCACGTGACTTGAGTTTTGTAGAAACAGGGAGGAAGTAGTAGTCCTCACTTTGTAAGTTTGAGTTGCCTGAAATGTGTATAGGACTTCTCTGTGCTCTCAGTTCTTTGTGTGGTTGGTTTTTTATTCACCCATGAACTGAGCAGTGCTGCTGTACACCGTGTTTATGCTTGTGGAGCATGGTGGAGATGTTGTGTTGGCTCTAGCTGTGGCCCTTGCCTTGGGAAGTAGGGGGACTGGAAGGAGCTGGATGCATTGACCTTACGTTGTTTCAGGTGTGCTGCCCCGAGTACTCTTCACAGACCTTGCTGGAATAAAACTGTTGATGTTTTCATTGGCAGCATCTTGGCCAGAAGATGAAGTTGTGACCCGCTTTGTGTGCTGCCGAAGCTCTGCAGTGATTGCTCAACCCAGAAGTAAGATTTTAATATTATTATTATTTTAATGCAAAAGGGACACCAGCCAAGGAGGTGCTACCTCAACAGCTCAAATCACCATGTATTTTCTGCTTGAGGAGCCTTTCTGTGTCCTCTGGGGAGCTTGGGGTTGGAAGGCACCAACATTGGCAGCAACTATCTCAGTGTCTGAACTTGCCAGTCTAGTAAGCAATGGAGCAGATACAGGAATGTATAATGGTCCCATTAAATGAGAAAATGGACTACCTGGTGAGTGAGTGTAGTGCCTGGAATGGAGGACAGAGGCTTAGGGACATTCAAACTGATTTTTTTACCATCTTTGTTAACCATAGGCTCTGCATGCTCAGTGCAGTAGATGTGAAAACCTGACATGTTGAGTGTAGGCAAACTTTTGGTCAACAAGATAGTCTGGCCCCTGAAGGTGTGTGTGTGAATTTAGTTTTAACTGGTGAGAAATTGATGCACTTCTTGTGTGGAAATGTTGCTTCCCATTAAACAGTGGGAGTTTTGATGCTGTTTTTACTGAGGTTGTAATTCCACCTTGCTTCTATGTTTTCACTCTTTGGCTACCCACCTTTGGGGTTGAAAGGAGCTGGTTTTTATGGGAGGCAATACCCCAGGCACTCTGAAGACTTTTTCCCAAATGCAGGGTCACGTTACTTGATCAGAATGAGCTTCACAGTGGGATGACAAAGGTAGAGTTGTTGGGAGGAATGACTGTGCCCACAGCCACTGATGCCATGTATCTCTTGTTCCATTCCATTCAACAAGGTAGTCTTGACTGCACTGCTGTGGTGCACTGTGAGCTGTGTGAAAGACAGCTTTCCTCTCCTGGCCATAAATCAATGAAAGCAGCTTTTAATTCTAATAAGCCAGAGCTATTAGTGCTACAGATGTGTACTTGCTACCTTTTAGTACAGGTGTAAGTTATCCGTGTTTTATTCCATTTGGATCCTTGAGTTTTCTTTTTGTGGCTGTTGCTGTTCCTCCCCTTCCCAGTGGTGGGGTGTGTTAACTCCAATCTTATATGTAGGTTGGCACTGCCCTGACTGTAACTGTGGTGAGGGAAGCTGATGGAGGCAGCAAGTGCCTCATCCTAGCGCTTCTGCCTCGCCGTCAGACAACCCAAATGGTGGTAGGCAACTTCCTGCTGTCAGCAGCCCTGGGTGACTCACGTCAGCACGCAGCTTCATCTCTTCAGCAAGTGCAAACTTGCAGGCTGCAAACCCTGTCCCCATCCCAGCGCAGCAGCTGAGAGAGGGTCAGTTGGGTGGCTGTGTTGTGTCTGTTCCCAGAGTCAGCGCTTTCCTCTGCTCCCTGCAAAAACACCCACAAGTAAATCACAGAATCACAGAATTTCAGGGGCTGGAAGGGACCTCGAAAGATCATCCAGTCCAACCCCCCCCCCTGCCAGAGCAGCATCACCTCGACCAGATCACACAGGAACACATCCAGGTGATTCTTGAATATCTCTGGAGCGGGAGACTCTGCAACCTCCCTGGGCAGCCTGTTCCAGGGCTCTGTAACGCTCGCAGTTGAAAGGTTTTTTTCTCATATTTAAAACCAGAAAACTCCAAGGTACTGCTTCACTTTTTGTCTGGCTGGACTTTATGTGCGATACATGGTGTATTTGTTCCCTGTCATACTGCACATGCCTTCTGACTGCACACTGGGTGATGTTGAACTCTCCATCCCGTCCTCATTGTGCTGGCTAAAAGCACGCAGCGATGCTCTGGGGTACGTAGAGAACACTGTGCTCTTGTGAGACCTCACCTAGAGTACTGTGTCCACTTCTGGAGCCCCCAGCAAAAGAAAGACATGCATGCATTGGGAGAGGGTCCAAAGGAGGGACACAAAGATGATCAGAGGGCTGGAGTACCTCTCCTATGAGATCAGGATTGATGGAGTTGGGTCTGCTTGGTCTGGAGAAGAGAAGACCAGGGACACCTTATAGTGGCCTTCCAGTATGTGAAGGGGGCTACAGGAGGTGAGGGGCTTTTTAAAAGGGCCTGTGGTGGTAGGACAAGAGGCAGTGGTTTTAAACTAGATCAGGGCAGATATAGACTGGGGCATAAGGAAGAAGCCCAGTGTGATGAGACACTGGAACAGGTTGTCCAGAGAAGTTGTGGGTGCCTTACCCCTAGAAGTGTTTAAGAGCAGGCTGGATGAGGCTTTGAGCAACCCAGTGTAGTGGGAGGCATCCCTGCCTGTGGCAGGGGGCTTAGAATTAGATGATCTTGGGGATCACTTCCAACTCAAGCCATTCTGTGATTCTGCAGATACAATTGAAGTCAGCAGTGGGAGATGGCTTGCCTGTGCTTTGCTGATAAATGAGGTGGTACAGAAGAGTTGCTATCTGATGCAAGCCAGTATCTTTATGACCCCTGGTACTCTGCCTCCTCCCTGTGAGATGTTATGACTGCAGAAGCATGAAGGTTGGGTCACACTCGCTTTGGAGAGTGCTGCTGGATTCTTCTCAGTGCTGAGTGCCTGGAGATCTGTATGGCTGGCAACCAGGAAGAGTAGCTGTTGTGTCTGGGGTAGAAATACTTGTCCCTGAATGGTTGCTTGCATGCCAGGACCACTTTAAGAGAAGCCTGGAATTTGTGCAGATAAGATGATTTATACCAATATTCAACAATGTGGATTTGTATTTTTTTTTTCCATAGTACAGTCAGATTGTTTTCAGTTATGTTCAAGCTAGACTTTGTGCTCCCTTCTGCTTTCTCAGAGGTATACTAGAGACTCCATTAAACTGGCTGCTGCAGAAATCTCCCCCTATCCCTGTGTTTCTGCATCCACTGTAAGGATTAGAGTATAAATTGTGTTTTGTTTTACACAGTTCAGAGAATGATAGAGGCTGAAAGGGGCCTCTGAAGATCATCTAGTCCAACATCTCCACCAAAGCTGGTTCACCTACAGCAGGTTGAACAGGACAAGTTTTGAATGACTCCAGAGATGGAGACTCCACCACCTCCCTGGGCAACCTGTTCCAGTCTCTCACCACCCTCATGGGGAAGAACTTCTTCCTAACATCCAGTCTGAATCTACCCACTTCTGGTCTTGCTCCAAACAGGGAGCTGAGTCCAACAGTGGATGCAGCCTTTGGAAGGGCTTCTTGATTGCACTGCAAGCAGTGCTGGGCTAAATGGCTTAGAGGCTGTGGGTTGTGTTTGGGATCCAGGCATGTCTGAGTTTACATAACACCTTCATTTCAAACCTGTATCAAAAAAATGAACACTTTTTGCATACAGGTCAGATGTTGGATGAAATCTTCCTCTGGCTATGGTAATGGTTTGATTCCTTCCCTTTTTAAATGTTGCAGCATTTCTTGACTTTTTCTAATATTGGGGTTTTTTCATAGACTTTTTTTCTCCCTTGCCATTTTTGTTTGTTTCATTCTTTCCTGCCTTTAATTATATCACAGGGTGCAGGAGAATGTTGACATTGAAAGCTCATCAAAGCGAGAGGCTTGGAAGTAGTTCAGAAAACCTTTCTTCTCTTTTGGCCCCACTGATGCCAAGGTTAAAAAGAAATGCTTGAGCTTGGGGCTTGTCTGGTACCTCACTTGGGTTTTGCTGATTTATTTTTTCTGACTTCAAGAAGCTGATAACCACCTGAGGGGAGACCTCTTTGTTCTCTGCAGCTGCCTGAGGGAGGCTGGAGTGAGGAGGGGCAGCCTCTTCTCCTTGGTGGCAAGCGACAGGACTAGAGGAAATGGTTTCAAGCTTTGCCAGGGGAGGTTCAGGCTGGGGGTTAGGAAATGTTTCTTCACAGAGAGGGTTCTCAAACACTGGAATGGTCTGCCCAGGGCAGCGGTGGAGTCGTCATCCCTGGAGGTGTTTACACAGCATGTGGACCTGGCGCTTAGGGCCATGGTTTAGTGTTGACCTTTCAGTGCTGGGTCGAAGGTTGGACTGGATGAGCTTTGAGGTCTCCTCAAACTGGATACTTTCTGTGGTTCTGTGATTTTTTTTTTTTTTTTTTTTTAAATGATTTTTTAAACAGTTATTTTTCCTTTTGCCCCCTTTTTGCAAGCCAAGAGGAGGGGGGAAGGGCAAGGACCCCACTTGCCATGAGTGCTGCCCCAGGGCATCACTGACTTCAAGAAGCTGATAACCACCTTTGTAATGGCTCTTTAAACAGTTACTTCTCCTGTTGCAGCCAAGAGGAGGGGGCAGGGCAGGGACCTCACTTGCCATGGGTGCTGCCTCAGGGAGCATCTCTGGGTGCCTTCTGTTGCTGGGGAGGCTGGGAGGGGGTGCAGATGCCTGCTCTTCTCTGCAAACAACGGGGCCCAGCTTGCCAAAATGTACGGCCGAGAGGCGGTTTTGTTCTCGGGAGACCATAATGCCTTTAGTTGTCTTGGATACGTGACATCATATAGTGCTATAATCAAATATAGGCTTTTCTCAGGGCTGGGCAAGGGGGAGGTGGAATTTCAGCTGACCTCCAGCCTGCTCAGCCACTCGTGTGAGGTGGACAGGCCTGAGACAAAGGAGATGGTGGAGGGGAGAGGTTAAATTAATGGGGGGGGAAAATGATCTGGTGTCATGCATTTAATGCTCCCTATCAAATGGATATGGAGCTTTTCCTTCATGAATTTTCACTGGTTGTGCCAAGTCTTGGGGGTCGGGTTTGGTTTGTTCTTTTTATTGCTGGTCCTGTGCTTGGAAGCTTTTCCCAAACCTGTGTAGATGAGCAGTGATAGTCATTTATTTGTGTTAATTCTTGGGCTGTTTTAACAACACAATATGTACATTGATGTATTTAGCATGGAATGATAGAATGCACTGGGTTGGAAGAGATCTCTAGAGGTCATCTAGTCCAACCCACCTGCAGTAAGCAAGGGCATCCCCAACTAGATCAGGTTGCTCAGAGCCCCATTAAGCCTGACCTTGAATGTCTCAAGGCATGGGGCCTCCACCACCTATGTGGGCAACCTGTTCCAATGTTCACCACCCTTGTAGTGAAGAACTTCTTCCTAATGCCTGTGATGTCAATACACTTGCAGTAAATGCATGGGAATACAAGACAGCAATAAAAGAGTTTGCTGTTGGTAGAGTTGCTTGCACGGGAAAGCATTTGTACATCTCCTACAGAGCCTGTTTATAGCAGTACAAAAATGGTGCATGGAATACACCAAAGGTCCAGGCTCTGTAACTAAGATTGCACACCTTCAGCTTGTTGCACTGAGGGTGGTTGCAGAGCTGCTGTCATTAACCCCAGTGTATGGCTAAAAATCTCTTCTCCTGGATTAAAATCATATTCTGCTCTTCAGACTGAGACACTGCATGGTAAGATTTTTCTTTGGTGTTTAAATCTGGAGGGACATTACTATGCTGTTAGCAGCTTCCAGAGCTTCCTACTGCTAGCAGAGGTGGCCTAGTTGTTCAGCTGGTCCAAGAGAAATAAATTGCTATACTTAGTTGTGGAGAAGGTTGCCCTAACTTGGGACACTGATGTTATGCTGATGCCACTGGAGAGTAAAGGGTCCAAGGAACAGCAGCAGCAGCTCCTCTCACACACTACAAGGCATCTCTTAATGAAAAGGCTGAATTTGTTCTTGTCAGGTTGATGCATCCAGGCACAGTGGCCATAAACCAGTGTCAACAGTTGGCCTGTCTTAAAGCAGCTTTGTCTCCATAAAATGCTCACACATCCAAAGCATTCACTTCTGTGGCAGAACATAGTGGTGCTCAAGGTCTTCCATCAAAATTAAGTTAGCTGGAGTTGTATATGGGGATGTGCAAAACTGGTTTAAGCCCAGCTGTTAACCTCTGCTGGGCTGAGGACCTTCCAGTCCCCATAACCTTTCCCCACCTTGACTTTCAGTGAGCTGGTAAGAAGATTGCAAAAAATACTTTCTTGTCTTGCAATGCTGAATCTCTTCCAGTCTGTCAGAACTTGTCCTAACCTGAACTTCTAACTGAATCCTCCTGCAGCCTTAATCAGCCCTTTTAAACCTGGTTGTGCTGTTGGGGTCATGAGTAGCCTGAAAGACTTCACTGGGCTTTGGGTACTGGACTGTTCTGGCTTTTGAGTGATGCCAAAAATCACAAGACTGCTGGATGGGATGTTGCCTGCCTTGTCTCTTTTCTGATGTGACCTAACTTGGGTGCGAGCAGCTTCAGTTGACTTAGCAGCCGTTTAATCTTCTTACTCTAGAATCACAGTCCTCCTCTGTAATTGCCATGCAAAATAAGTTGCTGCAGTGCTTTGTGTTTGAGGAGTAGATGTTGGTTTTTTCTTTTGAAGGTGCTTAGAGGAGATAATGGTTCAGCTCTTTAGGATTTACATGCATGATGCTCTTAAGCTTTGGATACTTTGGCTTTCAGTTTCAAGTCTTAATGCTCATTAACAGCAGCGTGCTGGGTTACTGTGTAGTTGGTAGGGCAAAGCCTGGGGACAGAGCCTGAACTGTTGCACATTTTTTAGAGGCGCACTTCAAGCGTTTGCACCACTGTAGGTTGCCTTCCAGCTCTGCCTGGGGACTGGGGCTGTCCCTGTGAGAATTGCAGTGGGTCTCTGGGCATTCAGTAATGCTTAGAAACACTGACAGGGTGGGTGTCAGGAGGATGGGGCCAGTCTTTTCTCGGTGGTGCCCAGTGACAGAACAAGAGGTATTGGGCACAAACTTGAATGTAGGAAGTTTCATGTAAACATGAGAGAGAATTTCATATAATAGAGCAGTGGAACAGGCTGCCCAGAGAGGTGGTGGAGTCTCCATCTCTGGAGTCATTCAAAACCTGTGTGGATGCTGTCCTGTGCAGCCTGTTGTAGGTGAACCTACTTTGGTGGGGGTGTTGCACTAGGTGATCTCCAGAGGTCCCTTCTAACCCCTATCATTCTGTAATTCAAGGTGCCAGGCAATGAATAAACATTTTCATCTGCCATCCTGCTTTGGTAAGGAGTGGCTCTGGGAGGGTAGGAGGAGAGGTGTGTGGAGCCTGTCTCAGTGGCTGAGCAGCTGTGTGTCATGTGGAAATGGACTTCTTGCAATACTTGTGCTGCCCCTAGAGTAGGTGAGGAGGCAGGGAAGGTGGCAGTAAAAAGGCCACACATGCAAGGAGAAGCAGACAGGTGACCCAAACTAACAAAAGTGTTCCATTCCATATATGTAGTGCACAGTATAGAGCTGAGGGACCATGGAATTAGAGAGTGCACTGGGTTGGAAAGGACCACTAGAGGTCACTGAGCCCAAAACCCCCTGCAGTAAGCAGGGACATCCCCAACTAGATCAGGTTGGCTCAGAGCCCCATCAATCATGATCTTGAATGTCTCCAGGGTTGGGTCTTCCACTGTCTCCCTGGGCAACCTGTTCCAGCTGCCCTCATAGTGAAGAACTACTTCCAATCTACATGTACCCTGCTCTAGTTTAAAACCATGGCCTCTTGGCTTAGTGCTACAGGCCCTTGTAAATAATCCCTTCCCAGCTCTCCTGTAGCCCCCTTCAGGTACTAGAAGGCTGCTATAAGGTGTTCCTGGAGCCTTCTTTTCTGGCTGAACAATCCAGCTCTCTCAGCCTGTCAAGCTCTATTCTATGGCCAGTGTCTGAGGAGGACTTTGTCTGTTATTCTGCTTTCTCTTCCAGTCTGTGAGTTCCTGAATCCAGTTCCCATCTGCTGCCGAGTCCAGGCTGTGACTTATCTGGTCTGTGCTGTGCAGCATCGGTGGTGGAGTTCTCTATTGGTTCTGTACATATTTGTACACATTTCATTGTTTTCTTACTAATATTTTTTCTTTTTGTTGTTACTGTTTCATTAAAGCCATTTTAATTGTTTGGGCTTTTCCCCCCTACCTGTAAGTCTTCCATATTTTCTTCCTTTTCCCCTTTGGGAAGGGATGAATAGAGAGCATCTGTCACTCATTTAGTGGTACCAGCCCAGCCTTAATCCTTGACAGTGGTCCTTGATGTCCCTGTTACTGCCATCACAATGGCGTTCAGCATTAAAATTCCAGTAACTTGTCCTGCTGCATAGTCTGCTGCTTCTATATTTCAATTATCCTTAATGCAGTCTTTAGTTTTAGACCACTGGAGAATACCCATCGAAACCTGCTCTGGCTGTGGAGCTGTGATTGTATTCTTTCTCTTATTTATTGGATTATAATAGTTTAGTAATGGCCTTTATAGCTTTCTGGGGGAAAAAATAAATTTCTGCTGATGAGTTCATGCCAGAGATGTGTGAGGTGGTGAGCTAGGCACTGGGAGGGCAGTAGGAGATGTGGATTTTGGTAATGCACGTACTAAGAGAAATGGGGCAGTAGCCTGTGTTTATTTACTGTAAGTGTATTGCCTGCAAATAGCATTAAGTAGGGTATTAATTACTGTAATGATTCTCTGCTAACACATAATGGCATGCAAACACAAACAGCACGACACCACGAAGCCTACCTGATTTTTAAGTGCAGGTTGAATAATTGAAAGATATTTTTCTTCCCTCTGTGTTTTGGAGGAGACTGTGAGCATGCCTGGGGCAGAGGTTAGAAGGCGATCTGCTAGAGAGCAGTCCTGTGGAGAAGGACCTGGGAGTCCTGTTTATAAATATCTGAGGGCTGGGGGTCAGGAGGGAGGGCACAGGCTCTGCTCAGTGGCATCCTGGGATAGGACAAGGGGCAATGGTTATCAACTGCAGCACAGGAGGTTCCACCTCAACATGAGGAGGAACTTCGCACTGTGAGGGTCACAGAGCACTGGAGCAGGCTGCCCAGAGAGGTTGTGGAGTCTCCTTCCCTGGAGACTTTCAAGACCCATCTGAGTGTGTTCCTGTGTGACCTGTGCTGGATTCTAGGGTCCTGCTCTGGCAGGGACTTGATCTCCAGAAGTCCCTTCCGACCACTATCATCCTGTGAGCCTGTGATATCTGTGCTGTAAACCAGACTTCATTGCCTCACTTTATCAAAGGAACACATAGAGTGACCTGAAACTGCATGAGCATGTTCTTGGTATACCATGCTGACTGGAGATTTGCAGAGAGTTGTTTCGTGCAACATGAACTAGGAAGCTGGGTACAGAGTTGTTACAGCAGCTTGTAGCAATAGGACAAAAGGGAATGGATTTAAGCTTGAGGAGGGAAGGTTTAGACAGGGTATTAGTATGAAATTCTTTACAGTGGGGGTGGTGAGACACTGGGACAGGTTGCCCAGTGTGGTTGTGGATGCCCCTCCTTGGAGGTGTTCAAGGCCGGACTGGATGAAGCCTTGAGCAACCTGGTCTAGTGGAAGATGTCCCTGTCCATGGCAGGGGATGATCTTCAAGGTCTCTTCCAACCGAAACCATTCTATGAACCAAGTGCTGAAATTACTACTGCACATCTGGGAGGTGCACGCTAGTATGTAGCTGGCTGAAGAGGTGCTGAAGAGGGAGGTAAAGTTACTCATTGGAAGGAAAAGGGTGGAACTCCCCTGCAGCAGCACTGGGGTTTGTCTCACTCTGTGAATGTTATCACTGGCTTTTTGTTTGTTTGGGGTTTTTTTAACTTTAAAAGAAGGATTGAAAAACTGACATAAGCATATGCATATATTGCTGTGTTTAAAGCTACCAATCCCTGACTGCCAATATAAATCTGCTCTGATGGCTTGAGGGAGAAATAAATTGTAGGGAGAGCAAAGCTATTTTTGAGCAGCTATTTGAGTAATTTGCATTGCTTTTAATTATTTTAGCTTCTGAGCTGGTAGTTTAATAATGCCCAGCCCTGCAATAGAAAATGTTGGGAATGGTTTCCAGCACTGGTAAGCATAGGTGCAGGTGGTACTGTCAAAACAGCCTTGCAATAGCTGATGCAAAAGCATATGAGCAGATGAAGGGAGGAGAAAAAAATTGCTGGTGGGAAACCCACTGTGTTTTCAGGAGAAGGCTCAAATTCTGCATCCCACACCTGGCAGCAGGCTGGGACTGGGGAGCATAAGATAACTGTATCCTGTGGCATTTCTATGTCACTGCATCACACATCCATTGTGCACATTGCTCCTGTCCTCCCTGCCCAGGGAGGTAATGGAGGCCCCATTCCTTGAAATGTTCAAGGTGAGGCTTGAGAGGGCTCTGGGCAGCCTGATCTAGTTGAGGATGTCCCTGCTGACTGCAGAGGGGTTTGGACTAGATGACCTTTGGAGGTCCCTTCCGATGCAGACAATTGCCTGATTCATTGCCGTAAGTCCTTTGGTTTGTAACCATAAAAGGTTATAAAAGTTGGTTTGTTTGTCTTTCCCTCTCTCTGTGTCCTCTTAACAAAGAGTTTATAACCATATAACATACACTCATGAGAAGGAGAGGAAATGGCATCCAAGTTGTGCCAGGGCAGATTTAGTTTGGATATTTGGAAAAAGGTCAGGCATTGGAACAGGCTGCCCAGGGAGGTGATGGAGCTGCTGTCCTTGGAGGTGTTCAAGAAATGTGTGGACATGGCACTGTGGGACATGGTTTAATGGCCGTGGTGGTATAGGGTCAGTGGTTGAACTTGATGATATCTTGAGGGGATGGGACCTCAACCTTAGAGGTCTTTTCAAAGCAAAACAGTTCTATGGTTACTGTGGATTTGTGTTGGACCCTGGCTCCCATCAGTGACTACAGCATTCCTGCAGGGGGTGGGGATGGTACAGCCCTGTGTCGGGGTGCTCTGCCACTGCACTCCATTTCCGAGGTTGGCACTGACTTGTGACCGTGTTCTGTGTTGCAGACCAATAAATCTAAATGGGTCCAGTGACTGGAATGACTCCGGATAAGAAAGCTGAAACGCCAGGAGCGGAAAAAGCTGCAGGACTACGGCAGTGTCATGGAATGGGAAGCTTGCCTGACGCAGGCGACGCCGGCAGGCCGAAGGCCACTGTGGTGGGCAGAGATTCGGCGGACGACGAGCTCACCAATTTGAACTGGCTGCACGAAAGTACTAACCTGCTAACCAACTTCAGCCTGGGCAGCGAGGGTCTGCCCATCGTCAGCCCCTTGTACGACATCGAGGGCGACAGCGTGCCCTCCTTCTCGCCCTCCTGCTATCCAAACCCCGAAAAGAAATGCTCCACTTCCAAACCCCCCTACTCCTTCAGCCTTCTCATCTACATGGCCATCGAGCATTCCCCCAACAAGAGCTTGCCTGTCAAAGAAATCTACAGCTGGATCCTGGAGCGTTTCCCCTACTTCGCCACAGCACCCACTGGCTGGAAGAACTCGGTCCGGCACAACCTGTCCTTGAACAAGTGCTTCCGGAAAGTGGAGAGAAGCCATGGCAAGGTGAGGGGGAGGTGGGTCAACTTGAGGGGCCTCGAGCACAAGCCCTATGAGGAGCGGCTGAGGGAGCTGGGGTTCTTTAGCCTGGAGAAGAAGAGGCTCAGGGAGACCTTTTTGCTCTCTACAACTTCCTGAAAGGAGGTTGTAGCCAGGTGGGGGTTGGTCTCTTCTCCCAGGCAAGCAGCACTAGAACAAGAGGACACAGTCTCAAGCTGTGCCGGGGTAAGTTTAGGCTCAAGGTGAGGAGAAAGCTCTTCCTAGAAAGAGTAATTGGTCACTGGAATGTGCTGCCCAGGGAGGTGGTGGAGTCACCATCCCTGGAGGTGTTCAAAAAAAGGCTTGGATGTGGTACTTGGAGCCATGGTTTAGCTGTCAGGAGGTGTTAGGGATTAGGTAATAGATTGGATGTGATGATCTCTCAGGTCTTTTCCAACCTGGTTGATTCTATGAACTTGGAAATTCAGGGGGCAATGGAGAAGGGTCTTACTGTTATCAAGGGGTTTGGTTTTGTTGGGTTTTATTTTGCCCTTCTCAAGGGTTTTGTTAGCTTTTTTTGTGTTGTGGGTGGGTGGGTGGTTTGTTTTTTCCCCTCTTAACGCTTTATTTGCAGCTGGAGATGGTTTGGAAATGCCACTTCTGGCAGGGGATGACAGAAGTCACTCGGGCTTGTTATTTAGTGCTGACCTGGGTGGAGCTCGCTGGGGTGCAACATTTTTAAAGCTGACTAATGTTCTACTGCAAAGGACCCTGTTGCTGCTTAGAATTTTGTCAGCCTGCAATAATCAGACTGAAATTTCAGGTCTCTCTTAGGTGTTTTTTATTTGTTGGGGCTTTTTTGGCTGAATCTTCTCATCTTTGGTTTGAGGAGCGAGACAGATGCTCTTTAATCCTTCTCAGAGGAGTTAAAGAAAACACTCCACACCAGATGGGGAAGAATTAGAAGTTGAAATGGAAGTATTATTCATAACTACATACAACAGTACAGAAATCATATGAAATACAAAACCAGGGAGCTAGTAATAGCTTCCCCACTCCCTGCCCCCTTCTGTCTTCTCCCCTGTACACAAGGGACAAGAGAAAGAGCAGAGTTGTTTGTTAGCCACAACAAAGAACACAGCCAAGGACAGCAAAGCCAGAAGCACCAGCCAGAGCAGAGGAAGCAAAAAGAGACAAAGTTGGTTTACCTTACTAGCCTGAGTTTGCTATAGGTCCAATGAGATTAGTTAGAGCTTATCATCATTTTCCTTTTTACACCCAGTGGTGATTTATTTACATTCTACTACTTTCTCTTCAAGATCTGTGACAATTTTCTAGGCTCAGGCTGAAACTGCCACACCTGTGTACAAGGGGGAGGGAGGGGAGCAGGGAAGGGGAAGCTCTCGGTAGCCTCCTGGCTTGTCCAGGGGTTCTGTTGTTTATAAACTATACACATAGGTAAATATTGTCTGTTTTGTACATATTCATTGCATTTCATATCTTAGATTGCAGTTTTGCTTGTAAATACAGCTTCATCTGCTTTCCAGCTGAGCTGGTCTGGCAATTTTATGTTGGGGGGTAGCTTCAACCCATCACAGCTTCTTAAAGGACACTCTTTTCTGTACACATTCAATCTTCTGACTTGTATGGCAGTTGCTAGTGATTTACTTCCTCCTTATTTCCCTTCCCATTCCTCAAAAGAGTTGGCTCTGACTTAAGTAAACTGACAAACCGCATAGCAAAAGTCAACAAACAAATCCTGGACCCATATGCTTGGAGGTCAGCCTGAGTGGTGGCAGGCTTTGTTATCAGAAATGCATGCAATGCCTGGCATGCCTGACAGCCTCTCGCTGTAGACAGAGGTTTTGGAGCTGAGTTGGCATCAGGAAGGACTGCCTTGTGCTGATGGGACTGAACATCTCTTCTCAACATCTCTGTTTTTCCATTAGATTGGTAGAGTGGTGTTACCCCACACCTGAGTGAGCACATCATCAGCCCCCCCACTGTTGATGTGAAGTAGGAAGCTTCAAAGGAAACTTGCAGACTACCCTAGGTGATCCTGCTTTGGCAGGGGGTTGGACTCGATCTTTTGAGGTCCTTTCCAACCTCTAATGTTCTGTGATTCCGAAGGCAGTTTAGCATTTCACATCATGGAATCATAGAACTGTTTCCATTGGAAAGGCCTCTAAGATCATGGAGTCCAACTGTCAGCCTAACACCACTGTGGCCATTAAACCATGTCCCAAAGTGCCATGTCCAGATGTTTTTTGAACACCCCCAAGGATGGTGACTCCGCCACCTCCCTGGGCAGCCTGTTCCAATGCCTGACCACCCTTGCAGCAAAGAAATTTTCCCTCATACCCACCCCCCACCTCACTGCAGCCTCCTTTCAGGTAGTTGTAGAGAGCAAGAAGGTCTGCCCTCAGCCTTCTCTTTTCCAGACTAAACAACCCCAGTTGCCTCAGCTGCTCCTCACAAGATCTGTTCTCCAGACCCTTCAGCTTTGCTGTCCTTCTTTGGATACTCTCCAGCAGCTCAGTGTCTTTCCTGTACTGAGGGTCCCGAAACTGAATCATCTTAGGCTTGCTGTTTGCTTGGAGAAATGCCAGAGTCTTTTTTCTGTTGCTGTGGTTAGACCACTGGTTTATTTTAAGGCTGAAGGTAGCTCTGTCCTGTGGGATCTTCAGTTCCAGTAGTGCATGGCTTTCTCCTAAAGTGTAACACTTAACTCCAGCCCTGTGCCTTTGTTGACCAGCAGATGCCAAGCAAATTGAGCAGTCCCATGGGCATGGTCTCTTTGGTTCAGTGTCTGCTTCTGTACAGACAATGGTGGGTGGAAGCCTAATTCCACTTTACACCTCACCCAGCCTTAACTGCCTGAAGAAGTCACCCTCTTTATTGCCTCTTGTGAGTGTCTGTATGGCTTCAGGGTGTGTTCCAGTTCAGCTTGCTGTTGTCATAGCTATCCCAAGTCCCTGTGTGATGTTGTCAGGGCAGCATGCTGGTGAAAAAGGGGAACTGAACCCATTCTGCCTGCAGGCCCCAGATAATTGAATTAGGTGACAAGTGGAAGTGCTTGCCTAAAGTAGCAGATAGAACAGTGTAAAGCGGTGGTTTGCTGTTCAGATGAGTTCCTGGCTGCTCCCTGAGGGCAACAGCCTCCAAGCTACCAAAAGGAGGGGGGGAAAAAAAGGCAGAGTTGGGCAGGGTTTGGGATGTGGGGGGAAAGGTCTGGGTTCAGGAGAGGCACATGGAAAGGTACTAGTAGTTTGTCACTGAGGTAATGAATGGAGCCAGCTGAGAGGACAGTCCTTGTTAGTACCTAGCCAGTTAAATCATCCTGCCAGCCACTGTGGCTGTTCAATTAAAAACAAACTTCTTGATAGAACAGAATTAACCAGCTAGGAAAAGACCTCCGAGATCGAGTCCAGCCTATCATCCAACACTATCTAATCAACTCAACCATGGCACAAAGCACCCCATCCAGTGTCTTCCTAAACACCTCCAGTGATGGTGACTCCACCACCTCCCTGGGCTGCACATTCCAAGGGGCTTTGGAGATGCTATCCCAAACTGCAAGGCAGGTGTTTCCACACCATATAATGAAGATCTTGGGTCTATACAGTCAGTTTTGGAGCATCTGCTTTCCATGCAGGCAATGAAGCAGCCTGAGGATGATGCACATCAGCTGTCCAGTGGTGGATACCTGTGCCCTGCGCTGCATCTTGGGAGTACTCATTCAGAAATGACTTAAGAGCCTGGCCTCTGGGATTTCTAATTTGCAGTGTTTCTTTCTTGCAGGTGAATGGAAAAGGGTCTTTGTGGTGTGTTGACCCAGAATACAAACCTAATCTTGTCCAAGCACTGAAGAAGCAGCCTTCTCCCTCAGCACTTGCCTTGTACACTCCGCCGGCGTCACCACCGAGGTAGGTGGATCCTGCCATCCAGATGGGGGGTGTGGGTGTGTTACTCCACCTAGCAGAGGAAATGGCCATACAGATGTTGATGTGTTGGCTGCTGGCTGCCACCTAAGAGAAGAATTCGAGTGGCTGACTGAAGAATTCGAGACTGACTATAGATGAGGTGGGGAGATGTACTGAGCTCAGGCTTCGCAGAGAGCAGATCTAGGATTCGTGTCCCAGTTGTCTATAAATGTGGAAGAGTTTAAAAGGAGGAGGCTGGGGCTGTGCTGAGTGCTTACTGGTGAGACCCATTTCTCTGGAGGGTAGGCAAGCCCAAGAACTGGAGCAAATCCTCTTTCCTGCTCTAGGATCATAGAACTGTTAGGGTTGGAAGGGACCTCAAGGATCATCCAGCTCCAACCCCTGCCATGGGCAGGGACACCTTCACACTAGACAAGATTGCTCACAGCCACACCCAGCCTGGCCTTGAAAACTTCCAGGGATGAGGCTTCCACCACCTCCTTGGGCAACCTGTGCCAGTGTCTCACCAGCCTCATGGGGAAGAACTTCTTCCTAATGTCCAATCTGAATCTCCCCACTTCTAGTTTTGCTCCATTCCCCCCAGTCCTATCACTCCCTGACACCCTCAAAAGTCCCTTCCCAGCTTTCTCAGAGGCCCCCTTCAGATAGTGGAAGGCCACAATTAGGTCTCTCCTCTTCTCCAGACTGAAAAGCCCCAACTCTCTCAGTCTGTCCTCATAGGAGCCTGGTGCTGCTAGCTTAGAAGGCTGTCTTCTCATATAAGTCACTTGTCCAGAGAGAAAACATACATCTTCCATGCTGTTGTCAAAAACAACCTTTCTACAGCCTGGTGTGTTTAGGCTGGTCTAAGAGGAGAATTCTTTTTCAGCAGGGATGGGAATAACAGCCTTTACCATAAACATACTCTGAGGTGGGTCATTATGGTAGTTTTAGACTGACTTCTGAAGTCAGAGCTTCCTCTTCTGACACATTTTAAGATTAGGTGATCACTTTTGGAGAATTTGAGGTCAAAGTCAGGCATTCTCAGTAGAGGAAGAAGAATGGCAGCTGAGTGTACCTCAGAGGTGGAGGTGGGATGGAGCGGAGAGGGGCAGAAACCAGAGAAGGATGCACTGCCGTTGGTGACTTCAGTTCTTAGGTAGGCACGTGGCCAGGTTATCTATTTCAGCAAAGAATTTGAGTGAGATAAGAGATAATTAAGGTCTCTGTACCTTGCCCTATGCCTTACTCTTGCTGTGAGGAGTTTCCTTAACAAACAGGAGGCACTGGGGTTACTGGAGCAGAATGTGAAACTGGTAGCATGGAGCAGCCATTTCTAAGTGTCCAATGGGACAGTAAGGCTGGGAGCTGGCACGCCTGTGCAAGCCTCAGGAGCAGCTGAAGGTTTGCATGGCATGAGCTCTTCCAGTTGGGCTTGTAAACCACAAGGTGTTAACAGTGGTCTCTGGCCTTCCAGCCTTATTGAGCTGCTGGGTTTGATTCAACCATGCAGAAGTGTCCTCTTTTTGCAGCTTTCTGCTGGAGCAGGAGCATTACCAAAATAACCCTGAAGTGTTTAAATAAATTAAATAATCAAATTGGGAAGTAGGAGATGGCTGGTGGTGTGCTCAGACCTTGTTTTATGGGAATAGATTATATTAATTGGACATTAGATGATAATGTTTTTACAGGCTTTGATGTTTCTAAGCAGGGGCATGGACTTCTGTTAAGTGAGGTTTGGCCATTTTAAAGCTTTGTTAACACCATGTCTGTGTTAACGTGGGTCAAACTTACAAAGTAGAGAATAGCAAAGATGGGAGGGCGCCTCTGGATATGTTCACTGTCCAGCTAGAGGAGCAGAAGATCAAAACAGACTCAGCCTAGAGCAGGTCACTCAGAGCTGCTTGCCAGTTAAGCTTTTGGAATGTCCAAGGTGTTTAAGATGAGTCTAATGATAAAAGCATTGCAGTGTGAAGGGTGGCTGGGACTGGCTCAGGCAGTCTTCCTTGCAGATAATTTTTGAAGAACAGCCCCAAGAAAGCAAATCGTGTCCTGGGCTGCTGTTTCCCCTAGTCCTCCCCTGCTTTCCTGTTGCCCCCCTTCAGATACTGGAAGGCCACAATAAGTTCTCCTCAGGGCCTTCTCTTCTCCAGACTGAACAGCCCCAGCTCTCTGTTTGTCTCCATAGGAGAGCAGCTCCAGCCCTCTGCTCATCCTTGTGGCCCTTTTCTGGACACATTCCAGCATGTCCAGGTCCTTCCTGCAATAGGGGCTCCAGAACTGGATGCAGTGCTCCAGGTGGGGTCTCACCAGAGTGGAGTAGAGGGGGAGAATCACCTCCCTCAACCTGCTGGCCACACTTCTCTTGATGCAGCCCAGGCTCTGGTCGGCTTTCTGGGCTGCCAGTGCACACTGCTGGCTCATGTTGAGCTTGTCATCCATCAGCACCCCCAATCATAGAATTGTTAGGCTTGGAAGGGACCTCAAAGATCATCTAGTTCCAACCCCCTGCCATGGGCAGGGACCCCTCACACCAGATCAGGTTGCCCAGAGCCACATCCAGCGTGGCCTTAGAAAGCTCCAGGGATGAGGCTTTTCTTTTTTGACTGCAAGAGTCTCTGAATTTTTCTGTGGGAGGGCTAGTGTGCATAATTACTCTACAGTGTGTTTTCAGGGAACATACCTATCATTCAGCAGGATTTTAGAATAAAATGTAAGGTGTTACTTTGAGCAGAAGCTTTCTCCAAAACTGTAATCTGTGTCTACTTACACTGACATTTGGATTACAGATGATTGGCATCACTGGCATGTTTTATTTCTGCACAGCTCATTCAACAAGTGCAAGGCCCCTAGCTGCATTCTCTTTCTAGCACTCCATGTGTCATACCCTTTGGGCTGGGGATGGCCAGGATCCTCATCTTGCAAATACCTTGTCTTAATCAATGCTAAGCATTAATTTGCTCTGAGAAAGCTCTGTGTGGATAAAAGAGGCAGAGATGTGGTGCTTGGGGACATGGTTTAGCACCAGATGTGGTAGAATTAGAGAATGGTTGGATGCAATGATCTTAAAGGTTTTTTCCAACTGAAGTGATTCTATGATCCTAGAAAGAGTCAAACCAATCTGTCAAGCTACCTACTGAGGACAACAGAAATTGTTTGCCCACCAAACTGTGCTGCTTGGGTTGGTTTTGGTTTTACCTTTCCTATGACCATAGTATTGTCTGCTATGCTTTGCACAGATCATTTGCCTAATTAAATCTTGGCTCTGACCTTTTGAATTTCTTTTCAGTAGGTCAACATCCCCTCACTACCTAACTTCAGTTCTCCAGCAGAATCACCACCGATCTTTCAAAGGTAAACAATTTCCTTTCACTCTGCTCTCCTGGCTTTATGCTACAGGCATGTACCTAAGCCCAGCTGATGATGTGTGTGGGACCTGCTTTGAGGGGTCTGCTAGATTAGGAATAAACCTGATGTAGCAGAGTGCATGCTTGTTGTAAGGGCACTAGGGTTCTGCACCTGGGCTGGAACAATCCTCACTATCAATACAGGCTGGGGGATGAGGTGATAGAAAGCAGCCCTGTGGAAAAGGACTTGGGGGTGTTGATAGATGACAAGCTGGACCTGAGCAGACAGTGTGCTACTTTTGCTTTCCTTGAGGAGAGACAGTTAGCCAAAGATACATTCTTCACATTTCTTTTCTCTCTTTTTTTTTCATTTTCTTTTCTAAAGAAACTGAATTTAAGGTGGAAATCTGTTTTTCACTGACAGTCAAATGCAAACAAAAGTAGCAACAGCTCTTGAGCAGAGATCATTTCCAATAGGGACTTTTCAGAATGTTCTAATTCAGAGCATTTTCACTACTAAAGCTTAATCATTAAAGGCTTGATCTTGTCCAAAATAACTCCTTTTTTTAAGAGAATTGTGTTCCATTTTTGAAGGGCTGATTGCAGGAAAAAGTGGGCATGTGTTAATTTGTTGTAGAGGAGTGTTGTTAAAGCTCAGTTGGGGCTCAGAACCTAGAGAAGAGAAGGTTCTGGGGAGACCTTATAGCAGCCTTCCAGTACCTGAAGGGAGGTACAGGAAAGCTGGGGAGAGACTGTGGTGTTAGGACAAGGGACAGTGTGTTTAAACTACAGCAAGGTAGATTTAGGTTGGACATTAGGAAGAAGCTCTTCACTGTGAGGGTGGTGAAACACTGGAACAGGTTGCCCAGAGAAATTGTGGATGCCTCACCCCTGGAAGTGTTAAGGCTAGGCTGGATGAGGCTTTGAGCAGCCTGGTCGAGTGCAAAGTGTCCCTGCCCATGGCAGGAGGGGTTGGAACTAGATGATCCTTGAGGTCCTTTCCAACCCTGACAATTCTATGATCTGTGATTTCTCTCCTGTGTAAGGAGTCTTCATCATCCATAGCTGAAGTGAGCAAAAGAAAACCTTAAATTGCCTCTTTTTTTTTTCCTTTAAAGTTCATGAGCATGTCCTGAAATGAGTGGGGAAAGGCATGCTGCTTTCTTTTCACCTCTTTCTGGTTAGAAATGTCACTCTTGGTCATTTCTGTGCCCTTTTTGAGGTGTCAGCAGTCCACTCTGGTGTTTTACAGCAGTGCTTGTCACCAGAGCTAAAAGCACTGCAGTCACCTAAAGCTTTTGAAGTACCTGTTTATTATTTAGATCCCTGTGCTTTCTAGCTGGAGCAGTTCTGTGCCCTTTCCTCCCTTGTCTTCTCCATTTCTTCCACTTGATTGTGTGTGGAAAAACCCTGCTGGAGCAGAGGTGTTTTGAACTGGCGCTGTGCTAACAGGCACACTCGCTCTCAAGCTCGCGTAGGCACATAACCAGGACATGGAGTTTCTGAGATGCTTTGCTGCATGGAGAAGGACCTGAGGGTACTGATCAACAGCTGGCTCAATATTAGCCAGCAGTGTACTCAGGTGGCCAAGAAGGCTAATCACATCCTGGGCTGTATCTGGAATAATGTGGCCAGCAGTTCTAGGGATGTGATTGTTCCCCTTTACTTGGCACTGGTGAGGCCGTGCCTTGAGTACTGAGTTCAGGTTTGGGCCTCTCACTGCAAGAAGGACATTGAGGTGCTGGAGTTTGTCCAAAGAAGAGCAACTAAGCTGGTGGAAGGTCTTGAACATAAGTCTCATGAGGAACAGCTGATGGAACTGGGGTTGTTTAGCCTTCAGAAGAGGAGACTGAGGGGAGAACTCATCACTCCTACAGCTACTTCAGAGGAGGTGGAGCAAGGTCAGGGTTGGTCTCTTCTCACACAGAACAAGTGACAGGACAAGAGGAAATGGCCTCAAGTTGTGCCAGGGGAGAGTCAGGTTGGGTATCAGGAAAAATTTCTTCACAAAAAGGATTATAAAGCATTGGAACAGGCTGCCCAGGGAGGTGGTGGAGTCACCAGTTCCTGGAGGTCTTTAAAAGATGTGTGGATGTGGATGGTGGGATAGTGAGCTCTAGGCAAGTGGTTGGACTTGATGATGCCAAAGGTCTCCTCCAGCCTTAACAGTTCTATGGTTCTACTCTCAGCTGGTCCAAACAAAAGCCGTTTGTTAAGTATAGCAACAGCATCATCATATGGATGTCTAAATAAGGTCACTGTTGCTTGGCATCAGTGTGAGAATGCAGGTTTTGAATAGCATGGTTAAGATAGGAGACTGCTCTGTAACTACTGCACTGTGTAAGAGGCACGCTGTCTGAATTCACACCTGTTATTTCCCCCTGCTCTTTCTTTTGGGCCAGTATAGACAGATATTCTCCATGTCTCCTAGGGACTTACTGTTGTCAAATCTCTTAACTGCGATCTAACGCTTTGCTCTCTCTCCTTCACAGAATCTGATATCGATGCTGCTACTGCAATGATGCTGTTAAACACTTCCATTCAACAAGGGATGCTGAGCTGTAAGCATTAAGCCATTTTCCTCTGTTTTTACTTCTCTACCCAGTAGCTAAATGTTGTCTCTCTGAGGTTTCAGGAAGGCACTATGGTCTGGTGTAGTGGTTTGGTTTTGCACCATGTTCCAATGTGGAATTTACCCCAAGGAGTAAATTGCCACACTGCACAGAATTAGGAAGTTAAATTATTATTTACAAAGGTAGGCTAAATATGAAAGGTAATAAACATCTACAAATAGATACATACATATACAACTAGACAAAGAGGCACCTGTGCAGACTCCCCTGTACCCTCCTCTGGACAAATCCCAGAGGGCTGTTACCATCTAACAAGTTCTCTCTCTCGTCCCAGCCTCTGGTTTTTGGAGATTTTTTTTTGAATCATAGAATCAACCAGGTTGGAAAATACCTCAGAGATCATCAAGTCCAACCTATCACCCAACCCCTCGTGACTAACTAAACATGGCTTCAAGTGCCATGTCCAATCCTTTTTGAACACCTCCAGGGACGGTGACTCCACCACCTCCCTGGGCAGCACATCCCAAAGGCAAATTACTTTTTTGGGAAGAACTTTCTCCTCACCTCCAGCCTAAACCTCCCCTGGCACAGCTTGAGACTGTGTCCTCTTGTTTTGGGTGCTGCTTGCCTGGGAGAAGAGACCAACCCCCACCTGGCTACAACCTCCTTTCAGGTAGTTGTAAAGAGCAATAACGTCCCTCTGGAACTGGGGAGCCCAAAACTGGAAGCAATACTCTAGGTTTGGCCTTACCAAGGCTTAGTAGAGGGGGAGGAGAACCTCTCTCGATCTGCTGGACACACTCCTCTTAATGTACCCCAGGATCCCATTGGCCTTCTTTGCCCCCTAGGTCACATTGCTGTCCCATGGATAACTTGTTGTCTACCAGGACTCCCAGGTCCTTCTCCACAGGGCTGCTCTCTAGCTGATCACCTCCTAACCTGTACTGCTGCAGTTTACTGTTCCTTCCCAGATGAAGAACTCTGCACTTACCCTTTTTGAACCTCATTAGGTTCCTCTCTGCCCAGGTCTCCAGTCTGTCCAAGTCTCACTGAATGGCCACACAGCCTTCAGGTGTATCAGCCAAGCCTCCCAGTTTGGTATCATCAGCAAACTTACCGACCTTTGAAAGTTCCTTCTGGCCCAGCCTCTTTCTATGATTATGACTCTTAAATGCTTACATTCAGCTTACTTTGCAGCCAGCCAGCCACAGTGTGCTTGTTTTGCAGCTGATCTCGTTGGAGTATTTGCTCACTGACAAATCTTGGGGGTGTTTATTTTGTTTTAATAGGTGAGAAACCTCAGCCTCTGAAGACCCCTAAGAAGAGGAGTTACGGCAGCGCGTTCAACCCTCCCAGCTCCATGAATCTGCAGGAAAATGATCCTATGGCCATCAACATCGATCCGAAGGAGGATCACAACTACAGTGCCAGCAGCCTGGGTTCCCAGCGCTGCGCGTCCCGGTCCAGCATGTCTTCCTTGTCCTCCCTCGATGAGGTGTACGAATTCATCTCCAAGAGCAGCCACGACGGCAGCGACGGCAGCGAAGGCTTCCACAGCGAAGTGGATACAGATGTTGACTACGAAGACGATCCTCTTGGAGACAGTGGCTATGCATCACAACCTCGTGGAGATACCTCTAAGGAGAGTCAGCCTAGCAGCAAAGCGCTCAAGGAGCTATGTCAAGAAATTGATGAGGAGTTGAAAGAAGCAGCGGGGTCTCTGCTGCACCTTGCTGGCATCCAAACGTGCTTGAGTTCCTTAATATGTACTGCCAAGAGCCACTGTCACAAGCAGAGGAAAAAATAGGATGTCTTGTCAGTGTTGAATATACACATATATTTTTTTTAATTGTGGCAATACTTCTTCTACTTTTTTACCCTTCACAAGGGGGAGATCAAAGCCATAAGAGGACTCATTGCTTGCTTTTTGTTTTGTTGTTGGTTTGGTTTTATGTTTGGGGGCACTGACTATAATTTAGCCATTTATTTTTTCAATCACTGCCTAAAAGAAAAGAGAAAAAGGAAAAAGAAAAAATTCCTAATTTAATCTTCTCAAAATGTTACTTCTTAAAGATCACTTTTTTTTCTTTTTCCCTTTTAAACAGTTGATTTTTCTTTTTTAATTTGCTTTTCCTCCCTCCCCCGAAATGTGTTTGTTCAGATGCACACTGTGGATCGTATTTACATCTCTGCTGGCTCCATCTGTAGAAGTGAACTTTGCCTTGTCTTAAAGGCTCTGACTTCCATGTAAAGGATTTTCAAAAAGAGGAGGAAGGGAAAAAAATATGGAGGAGGCAGGAAAAAAAAAAAAGGTTCTTGCTTCAGGTCCTCTCTTTGCTCTCCAGAGAACAGGTCTGGGTGGAAACACTGGTGAAGTGACTCCAAGTAGCTGCAGCTTTCAGCCTGCCTTAGGCAGTAACTGAAAGCTTGCAGCACTCCAGGACCAGCTTTCAGCAAGGTGCCGAGGCTAAGAGATAGCTGAGGTGGGTACCACCCACAGGGTTTCCTTTTTTCCATTTTAGTTTTTTCCCTCATTTCCCCAAATCAGATTCCTGAAGGAAAACAGAGGTGGTGTTTTTTTTTTTTTCACCTTAAAGACAAACTGTCTTGTTTTGGGGGGGGAGGGGGAGTGCATGTGTCCTTGTTGTCCTGTTGAACAGATAGGAGCTGCATAATTCTGCACCATCTGCCTTTCTGATTCCCCCTTCACCCATTTGGGGTGGGGGTGGAAGGTTCAAATAGTTGATGGTGGTGACCATGTGGATCCGGTGGCAGACACCTGCTGACAAGGGAATGTCTTACTCCCCCAGTCTGAGACAAAATAGAGTAACTTCCTTTTGGATTAGTGAACCCTGAATTGGAGTTTTTGCCCCTTCCCACCCCCAGTGCCGGTTGGTTTTGTCACATGCACGGTCCATACCTTTTTGTTTCCCACATCACTGTGTCTTGTGCTGTGTGCCCTATCAGCCTCCTCCCGTATCCAGGGCATCCAACTGCCAAGGTTGCACCTCAGCCTTTGGATGTATGTTGCAGCTCAGGTGGACCTCTCTCTGTTTTGGGGGAAGTAATTCCTTCACAGTTCATTTTTGCAATAAGAAAAATCTTTCTAGTTGCCAGGCATCCCTCAGCCAAAAACGTTGCAGTGTTGTTAGTGGTATGGTGAACATTTTTCCTCCCTCTTCCTGTAGATGATGGCTTCTTTGATTCTCTGTTTCTAAAGGGGGTCAGCAGTTCTGTTGGGGTGGGTTTGTCAGGGTGCTGCGTGGATGATGATACCTTAAGTACATTGCAGAGTTGTGTGCAGCTATCAGAAGTCACCTTCCCTGTTGCTGAAGCCTCGTGTGCCATACATGTTTTCACTAAGGCAGGAGGCCTTTGCTCCCAGCACCTGTTGGGCCAGAGGGTTGAAAATTAGGAGCAAAGCCACCTAGGAAAAACAGTGTCTCCACTGTTTGGGTCGTTGAAAAACAGTGCTGGATTCAGCCAAAACTTAACCTTTTTCCCTCACGGAGTATTCTGGCTATTTGGAGGCCTTTCTTAGATCAGTATTAGGGTTTCGTTAGGTTTTCATTGTTGGGTTTTTTCCAGTCTTAATGAATACTGCCATAAACTGTCTGCTTTAACTATGAACACAGCCATGCTGCTGAAGGTCTGTTGCTCTGAGGGCCTGTTCCAGTGCCTCTTGAAGACAATGGTGGTGCTCCCACTGCCTCAATGGCTGTTGGATCAGGCCTGAGATATTTGAGGTTGTGTTTTGGAATTTAAAGCCAAGGTTTTGTTGTTGTTTTTATTTTATTTTTAAAGCACAAACACTAGTGATTGGGGGGAGGGGGAAAGGTGGGCTTGTTTGGTTTCTCCAATTACTTAATGATTTTCCTTTCTTGAAAGGGAAGTAAAATACTCTTGCTTTATCCCTGCTTTGTGTGAATGCCTGTTAGCCTACCCCAGTAACAGGGCAGCATGTGTGCAGACATTGTGTCTTCTGGATATCACAAGTGGTGCATTAGCCAATTGGATCTGACATCAGATGTATTCCTGGTGGATAATAAGGGTAAAACTTGCTTCTTAAAGGACAATTAACCACCAGCACAGTGGTTTCTTAGGATTTTGGAATGTGGAGATGTGACTGCTTGGGTGGAACTGCTTTTGGTTTTTTTTGTTCATGAGTTGCTCTTGTACCTTGATGGAAAACTGCAAAGGGGCAGAGTTGGTGTCTGTGTGGAAAGGAGGACTCAGCTACACAGAAATACTGTGAGCAGTCTGTGATGTTTTTTTTTGCTCGGTGCCATGATTTCAGTTGCATGTTGTTGAAGAGGGGTGCTGCCTGCAGCTTTTCTGTAGCTTCCAGTGAAAGCTGGATCAAGGTCCAGTATTCCGAAGAATGTCGGTCACAGTCAGCTCCATGGTTTGGTTTGGTTTGATTCTGGATTACTTTTTTTTCTGCCTCAGAATAAAAAGGAGAGATTTAATCCTTAGGAGTGTGGCTGTGCTGCTGTTGAACCCTGAAGCTGGTGTGATAATGCCTTCAGCATTTCTGAAGGGATGGGGTTGGAATGCTAACAACGCATTGAGACACCACATGCAACAAGCAATAAAACCATACTCATCAGAAGTGAAAGCTGCATACATCCTTGCAGGTTTTCACCTGGAAGAACTGTGGAAGCAGTTGTAGCCTTTCCCTGGGACACAGAACGGTGTGGCAGTCGTGCTCTTCCTGCTTTGATGTCATCCCTCTGTCCTTCTGAAGGAGCTGCCAGGCAGCTGATCTGTGCCCCTGACCTATCCCACCGTGTTTTCCCCTGCCTCTGCCTGCATGTTTGGGCAGGCAAAGTCTGCCAGCTCAGGTGGGGAGCACCTCTCTTGGTAGTGGGAGAAGAGCTGCCCTTCCTTTCGCTTACCTACCTAGCGCTGGGTTTGGGTTTGTTTGCCACCTCAGTTAGAGACCCCTGGTGTACATAGTATAAATGGAGTATAATTAAAAGTTATTTTGATTGTTGGGTTCGGGGCTTTTTTAATTTTTTTTGTTTGTTTAGTGACATGTAAAATGTTCATGCCAATGGTCAACTCGTGTTCTGGCAGGAAAAGTATTACTAAACCACATTCAATCTTCAACTGCAGTGTATGAGATTCTCCTACAAGGGAGGCTGCTCTCTTCAGGATGAGTCTGATGTGAACACCATACAAACAACCTGTATTTGGCCTTTCAGATTGCAAGACTAAATTCCTGCTTTTTGGTGGGGCAAAAGTCACATCAAACATCTTGAAAAATCCAGCTGTAAAATGGGAAGTTGTATGAGTTTGCAGCTGGGAAAAGAAAGGAAGTGCAGGTTTTGGTTAAAGCAAAGTACTGTGCTCACACACCCTGACAGCGGTGCAGTCAAAATATTGATTGAGGAGGTAGAACATGTGAAACGTTGCACCTGCCATTATCTCTTAAAGCACATCCTTCACACCTAAATGCCAGTGCCATTATCAAGTCTGTTTTATAAATGTACATTTCTTCAAACTAAAAAAAAAGAAAAAAAAAAAAAAAAAAAAAAGGGCAAAAAAAAAAAAAAAGCCTAATGGAAGGTATGTTACTGCCATATAGTGATATAAAACCTTTTATAATTGCCAAGTCATTGTAACTATTATTTATTGACAAGTGAATTGTAAGAATGCTTTCTGATCAAATGAAACCAGAGTTGGGTTTTAAACTGTTCCCATTAGCTTGTTTCTGATGTAGCATAAGCAATGTCATTGGGTTTGTTTAGAATAATTTTGCCAGTAGGTGACCAATTCTAACCCTTTCTTCCCCCCAGTCTTAGTCCCTTTGACCTGTTTTAAGGACGATTTACAGAAGTTTAGTTTTTTGTATGCTAATCTCTGTTAATTGAAATGTTTATAAAGTTTATTTTTACCAAAGAGATGCAATTCATTATGACAAAAAAAAAAAAAAAAAAATTATTGCAGAATAAACTTTGTTTTATAACATTTGTGACTTTTCTGCCCACGTTTTTCAGCCAGATGATCAAAAGGGGCTTTTCTAAAATAAACAGCATTGCAAACAGAAAGCTCTGTGTTCTCTCTTTATCTACAGGCCCTGGGGGTCTGCTCTCAGTGGTGCTCTCAGGGCCCTCACCTTCCCACTGGAACCTCTTGCAGAACTGGACTAGTGTGAAAAGCCAAATACAGCTCATGGTAGGTTGGTTAAGAGGGTTGCATGCATGTGGATGTCAGCTGTAAAGCACTCTATCAGTCCAGAGTGGGATTTGCTTTTGGTCAAGCTCATCCACAGCAGGCCCATAGTGCATCTTATTGAGGCCAAGATTTCACCCTTTAGCCTGGAACTCGAGGAATGTTTTGTCACAGAATCATAGAATGGCCCAGGCTGGAAGGGACCTCCAAGGTCATCTACCAGGGACACCCCCAACTAGACCATGGCCTTGCTGAGCCTTACCTTGAATATCCAGGGAAGGGGCCTCAACCACCTCCCTGGGCAACCTGTTCCAGTGTTCCACCACCCTCATAGTAAAGAACTTGTTCCATCAGGGAGATTGCTGAAATACTGCTGCATACCTTTGTGCCCTCCTGTGTAAAATAGGGGTTTAAACAGAAGGATTAATATATTTGTGATTTACAGAGCATTTGTGCTCATTAATATCTTTGCTGTAGTGTTCATCTCCATACACTGATAAGAGAACAACTGCTCTAATTAGTTTGGACAAAAATCACAGCTATGTATCACATGTTAATGATATCTTTCTAATTCTTATTCACTATATTATGCTAAGAGAGCCTGAAGTTTGTTGTTAAATTTCCCAAGAGTGTTTTCCTCTGTTACAACTTTGCTTGGAAATTACCCTCTGTGTGGAGCCTCAGCTCTCCAAATAAAGCATTAAGTGAAGCAATTACCCACTTACACCACCTGTATTTTAAAGACATTTGCTGAGGAAGTACTTAATAGATTAGAATTTTTTTTTAAATATTTGGGGGGTGGGAGGGGTGGGGAGAAGGCTGTTTCAATTTCACACAGTATGGTTCTACTTCCACAGCTTTTCAGCTTCCAGATATCTGAGTGTCCTTAGTTTGAGTAGTATGAGTACATGTAGCTGTGAACATCTCGTGTAGAGGAAATCACCTCTGCTTATTAGTCCAGCAATGTTACTGTGAGAGGAGTAGGGGGAATGGAGTAAAACTAGAAGTGGGCAGATTCAGATTGGATGTTAGGAAGAAGTTCTTCCCCATGAGGGTGGTGAGACACTGGAACCGGTTGCCCAGGGAGGTGGTAGAAGCTGCATGCCTGGAAGCTTTTAAGGCCAGTCTGGATGTGGCTGTGAGCAACCTGCTCTAGTGTGAGGTGTCCCTGCCCACGGCAGGGGGGTTGGAACTGGCTGATCCTTGAGGTCCCTTCCACCCCTGACAATTCTGTGATTCTATGAACTTTCCAACCCTGACAAGTCTGTGCTTCTATGAAATTTCCCAGCATACTGGCACATAGAAACTCTTTTCCCTGTTTTAACCCATGAGAGTTGTTTTTGCACCTGAGAAGGCCAAGTGCTATCATCTCTGCTTGAATTTTCAGTTTTCAGATCAGTTGGGTTTCTTGTCCTCCCTTTTCTTCCAGAAGGCTCTCCTGAAAGCTGTCTGCTCTTTACAGTTGTGAATGACTTACAGCTAATGGAAGAATATTGACTACCCTGTGCCAGTGTTGGTTTAAGCAGCTCTTTGTTAAACATCAGACTGTTTGTTTTCCTGCTGTATCAGTACAAAAGCAATTATTTCTCTCCTTAGGCTCTTGACATATTGAACAAACCCAAGATTATTTGGTTTCCAGCTGGAAACCATTCTTCTGAAACAATTTCCTGTACATGAGTTCCAGTTTAAATGCAGCCTGCTGGCACATGAATGGCAACTACAGACACTCTTCTAGGAGTGCTGGTGCATGTTGTAAGCTGGCTTTACTATTTCCCCAGCTCTGCAGCACTGCTCTTCCTGGCACCTCCTAGGCTTGTCATGGCCTTCCCCTCCTGGAAACCATCAGCTAATCCTGTTATCAACTGATACATCCATGTCTTTGTTCTCATCGCTGCCAAACGCTGAGGCCCTGGTCAGTAGAAGCTGGCAGTTCATGACCTGGAACTTCACTTAATGAGATCTCCCCTGATCCTGACTCTTCAGGAAGATTACCAGAAGAGATAATGCTGACCAGGAACTCCTTTTTGGTGGAGCTGGTCCAAATGAAGGACAAAGGAGCATTTGTCACCCATGATACATATTTCATATCATATTGTGGCTCATTTTGCAGTTATTTACAGGACTGGGGGGAGGGGGTTTGGCTTGGGTTTTGTTGTTTTGGTTGGGGTTTGGTTTTGGTTTGGTTTGAGGTTGTTTATTTGTTCTTTTAGGGTTGGGGTTTTTTTCATTTAAACTAGGGCAGATCACAGGTATCTTTGCCTCATACCTTAGCAGGAGATGCTACATTTGCCATTGTCATAATTTGAGTCCCTCACCCAAGCACTTTTCTGTGCTTTTAAAAATGTTCTCAGAAGGAGATCCAGTTTCTTAAAACTAGCCATGTCTACCTGAGTGCTGCTTTTGTCCTGGTTGCCATCATCTCCATTGCCCTACTAGCTTGACTTCTCAAGCCTTAATGGACAGCAATACTGGACTGGACTGAATTTCTGTGTCTGTTCCAAAGATGCTAGGGTGTTCTAGGTTAAGGGAAATCAAGAGTTAATTGGTATCACCACACGGAAAAGTCCTTCAGAGGCCAGAGAGTCCCAGGGGGACGGGCAGGTCATCCCAGGATACTGTGATCTGTTACTCTATTCCATTTTCCTGTATCTCTTTATTTAAGGGAGTATATAGCCAACACTCCCTCTCTTCTCTCCATCTTGGGACATGTGTGCTGTTACTTTTTGCTGGGGAGAGACTTTTCTCCTGGCCTTGTCTGGCAGTGAATTTCCAGCTACACCTCTGGGCCTGTTGAAGCCTGCAGGAGGCCTGGATCTAGTGTGGGGCAGCTTGGCTGCTCTGGGCCTGCTGAAGCTGAGTGGGGTGGAGGTTTGTGGAAGGCTCTGGAAGGTTTTGGCCTGGCAGGCACAGGTGAAGGACTGAGCCTCATTTGTGAATGATTTCCTTTCACCTGAGTGCTTTTTGTAGATATTTGTAAATTGATTTTCCATTTAAACTTCCAATCCAGGGGGGAGCATTGTTATTTCACTCCTTGGGACCAGGTAAAATATCTTTTCTGTCCTTTTGCCCTGGGCAGCTCGTGGCTCAAACCTAGGACATAGGTGCTGTGAAACTCTTGGCTATTTCTGTGCCTAGAAATGCATGTTGGTCTCTATCAGACCAACCTGATGCACCTATGAGCTTTTCACTTGGCAGAAAAAAAAACAGTATCTCTAGCTACCTGTATCAACCTTTACTCAGCATCACTTTGCAGGATAGATTTTGTGCCTCAAAAGCTTATTTGTTATTTATTTAAATAACCTGGTATCTTGGTTTCTTACTAAGATTCAGTAGGTTTCCAGTTCGTTTAAGCACTAAAATTAGCTCAGCAAGCTAAATTTTATTCTCTTTCATAAGCTTTGTCTGCGTGCTTTGCAAACTGCTGGTTGGGATTTCCCTGCTCGGAATGCACAGCCAGACCACCACAAATTACAGGCATTTTGCTTTTCTTTTGGCTGTGAGTAATTTGAAAAGATTAAAACCCCCACCTGTTGCCATCAGCTCTGGTATGCTGGCTGGAATTACCTGCTGGTTTTCACACAGGCCTTTCCACGAGGCAGGTATAAGGTGAAGGCAGAGCAGAGCCATTTCAAGGAAAAGCAGTTGCCTTCATTTTCCAGGTGGCTGCACAAATCTGGGTATTAAAACTTAAGTGCCATTGTTTTCTATGCTACCTTAAAAAAACTGATGCTACTGTGCAGCATGATGTCACCTTGACCCAATCATAACCCATTTTCTGTGAGTGCAATGTTAACTCCCCAGAGGAGCATCTGCTGAGTGACTGCAGCATCCCATGCAGCCGTTGCTAAGTGACAAGATTCAGCTTTCAGCAGGATCTAATTTTAAAGTATTTAACCCTAGATCTGTCAAGGTTCATTATTTCCAACGGGATGATTAAGCTCTAGTTGTTGGTGTCCCAACTTTTCATAAAGACTCTGGTCCTAGCAGTGTTGCTAATTGATTTCTACCAACTACAGTGGCTTACAATGAGGAGAAGCATAAGTACCTGGGGTAGACCATAGAATTGTCAGGGTTGGAAGGGACCCCAAGGATCATCCAGTTCCAACGCCCCTGGTGTGGGCAGGGACACCTCACACTGGATCAGATTGCTCAGCGCCTCATAAAGCCTGGCCTTAAAAACATCCGGGGATGAGGCTTCTACCACCTCCCTGGGCAACCTCTTCCAAGGTCTCACCACCCTCATGGGGAAGAATTTCTTCCCAATATCCAATCTGAATCTACCCACTTCTAGTTTTGCTCCATCCCCCCTAGTCCTATCCCTCCCCAACACCCTAAAAGTCCCTCCCCAGCTTTCCTGCAGGCCCCCTTCAGATACTGGAAGACCACAGTAAGGTCACAATAAGGTAATAGCACACGTGTCCCATGACAGAGAGAAGAGAGTGAGCTTTGGCTCTATACTCCCTTAATTAGCGAGATACAGGAAAAGGGAATAGAATAACATTACAATATCCTGTAGACGACCTGCCTGTCCCCCTGGGACTCTCTAGCCTCTGGGGGGACTTTCCTTTATGGTCATAACAATTAACTTTTGATTTCCCTTAACCTACAACAGGGATCTGTAGATCTTCAACAAAAGATGGCATGAGTAGGGAAGCAATTTCATTTTCCTGGAAGAGGGAGAATTCTGCATTCAAAAAAACAAACAAGCAGTGAAAGAAAACCCACTTTAACCTTTTCAGCTGTTACTAAGTTCTGCTGCTTTATCAGGGAGGATTTGCTGTGAAGATAGAGAAGTTGCTGCTGTTGCACCAAGGGCTGCTCTGTGTTGCAGCCAAGAGGAATGTGAACTGCAAAGTCAATTCTGGATTATCACAGGCAGCTCAGTTTTTCCATCTCCTCCTCCTCAGCAATTTCTTTCACACAAAGGCACCACTCCCCTGGCCACGTACACACCCTATAGATGACTCAAGCTATTTATCCTATGGGCTGGGAAGGAATGTGAGAGACACAAACTTGTTCTCAGTTCTCTTGTTAAATGCTACAGCCACACTGAAGTCATGATGATGAAGACTACAAATAATTATGATAATGAAGCCAACAAATCATTAAAATAAACTATTTTTTCACAAGTACTTAGCTTGGTTTTTAACCAAAACAATAAGATTTTGGAAAGGAGTGAAGGTTCTGTGTACCAGTTTGGTGCAGAGTCACCATGAGAAATAACGAGCATCCATCATTAGGACATATCCTGCTGTTCACACTTGCTGTTGCTAAGATCACAGAAACAAAACACCAGCTTAGGGTGCTTGCATCTTTCCAGGATGTGGCTTGTGCAGTGCCTGTGCTGACTGAAGATGGAGTCTGACTGACTGAAGATGGCTCCCTTCCAACCATTTGTGATGATTTTTTTTTCTCTCCTGGATTTAAAAATCCCTTTTGTTGTGAATACTTGCACATGATGACAATTAAGTTTGTTTTCCCAAAGCACAGAAAACATCCAGGATAATTCAAAATACAATCTTTGGCTTTTTTTCTCTACCTGCAGCTATTCACAGGGTATTTGAGTGCAGGTTCTGACCAGACAGAAGGGCACTCTTTGAGCAGGGAAAGGAGGACAAATGAGCTTGGAAACAGAATCACAAAATCACATAATCATTTTGCTTGGGAAGGACCTTCAAGATTATTGAGTCAAACCATCAAAACCTAATGAACCATCACCCCAATTCTTAAACAATTTGTCTTGAGACAGCCTCTAACACTCAACACCCATTTCACTGTGAGGGTGACGGAACACTGGAACAGGCTGCCCTGGGGGGTTGTGGAGTTTCTCTCTAGAGATACTCAAAACCTGCCTGGATGCATTCCTCTGTGACCTGCCCTAGGTGATCCTGCTTTAGCAGAGGAGTTGGACTGAGTGAATTTTGAGGTCCTTCCCAGCCCCTAGCATTCTGTGATTCTGTGATTTTACTAGCTGATGACCACAGACATAACACAAAAGGCAGCTTCTAGCTTCTGTTCCACTGCAGAACCTTTCTTCTCCATCCTCCCTCATGAAAAGCAACAATGTTGTGACCCTTGTAAGGGATTTCTTTCCTTAACAGGGCATGTTTTAGTTCACCAAGTTCTGCTGCTGTAAGATGTATTTATATTCATATCAGTAGATTACTGTGTCCAGCTCTTGGGCCCTCAACACATGAAGGACATGGACCTGGTGGGGCAGGTCCAGAGGAGGGCCACGAAAATGATCAGGGGATTGGAACATCTTTGCTATGAGGACAGGCTGAGGAAGCTGGGCTTGTTTTCTTCCCAGAGCCTGGAGAACAGAAGGTTCCAAGAAGACCTAATAAGATCTTTTAGTACTTGGGGCCTATAAGAAGGCTGGAGAGGGACTGTTTACAAAGGGCTGCAGTGATCCGACAAGGTTGGAAACTAGAGAAGAATAGATTTAGCTTGGATGTTAGGAACAAGTTTTTTAAAATGAGGGTGGTTGAGCACTGGAACAGATTGCCCAGGGAGGTGGTTGGGACCCCACGTTCAAGCTGAGGCTCAACAGGGCTCTGGGCAACCTGGTCTAGTTGAGGATGCCCCTGCTGGCTGCAGTGGGGGTTGGACTGGGTGACCTTTAGAGGTCACTTCCAACCCGGTGATTCATGATGCTATGATTTGCAGAAGGTATTCTGTTGAGGGATCCTGTGGCAACTTCCCCACACTGTTTGGTATTCCACTCATTTGACCTCTCTTGCTCTGAACTTCTGATGACAGGATTGGTCCTTTGCAATTATGTACTGAGTCACTGACAAGGAAGCTGCAGCAACACGCACTGTGTGCCTCTCTGCTGCAGAGGTTCCACAACCTTGCTCTCTAGGGAGAGGTGAGTATTAAGAAAGGGCTTGTGAGGAAGTAGTACAATAAAGACTTTTTTTCCCACAGCTGAAAGGAGAGGAAGTAGAGCTGCAGCTGCAATGGCATCTGACAACTTCCTAGAAGCTAAAAAAAACACCCCACCAACAAAACCCCAAAACAACCCACAATTTTTGTGCCTGTATGTTTGGGAAACTTTCATATCATATGATATGAATCATATCAAGCTAGGGGTTGGAAGGGACCTCTAGAGAGCATCCAGTCCAGCCCCCTGGCAAAGTAGGATCACCTAGGGCAGGCCACTGTAGTGGGTTGAAGAAACTACCACAGCCACACAGGATCATAGAATGGTCTGGGTTGGAAGTGACCTCCAAAGGTCATCTAGTCCAAACCCCTCTGCAGTCAGCAGGGACATCCTCAACTAGATCAGGCTGCCCAGAGCCCTATTGAGCCTCACTGGGAATATCTCCAGGGAAGGGGCCTCAACCACCTCCCTGAGCAAACTGTTCCAGTGTTCCACTACCCTCATGGTAAAGGACTTGTTCCTAACATCCAGTCTAATCTGCCCTTCTCTAGTTTGAAGCCTTTGCCCCACATCCTATCACTGCAGCCCTTTGTAAACAGTCCCTCTACAGCCTTCTTGTAGCCCCTTCAGGTACTGCAAGACGGTGAGCAGGTCTCCCTGGAGCCTTCTCTTCTCCAGGCTGAACCACCCCAGTTCCCTCAGCCTGTTTTCATAGCAGTGGTGTTCCAACCCCCTGATCATTTTCATGGCTCTCCTCTGGGCCTGCTCCATGAGGTCCATCAGGTTATTTGACCCAAGCTGTTCACCAAGTGCCATCATGGCAGAGTGACAGGTTACAACACTGTCAGTTCCAAACATTGCAGGTACGCCAGTACCTGGGAGAAACTGGGTAAGAGACAAGAGCACTTTAAAATACAAGAGGCTGGCCTGATGCTTAAAATATACTGAAGAAGAGCTGTTCTGATGAGCCTAAAAATGCTGCAGTTAGCTCTCAGCCTTACAGCCTTTAAGCCCCTCCATCAGCTTGTGTTTTGAGAAGAGCTGGCTTTACCTCCTCTGTGAAGTGTCCTAGATATGTACATTTGGATCTTGCCATTCTGAATGGATGCAGGCAAACACATTCTGCATTCCTCCACCCTGAACACAAGCTGCCCAGTCAGAAACACCGCTGCTGTCAGTGGGAAAGCAATTCATTCTGCTACAACCAGGCACTTTAATTCCCTCAGTCCCCCTTCCCAGCTTTTTCAGCTGTGGAGCCTCTCTGCCAGCATTCCCTGCACCAGATACAAGGAGAAAATTTCATCACAAAAGCATCTTTGAACAGGGCACAAACTGGGAGTACTGTGTTTTGCAAAGTAGAATCATAGAACGGTTTGCATTGGAAGGGACCTCAAGGATCATCCAGTTCCAACCCCCTGCCACGGCCAGGGACACCTCACACTACAGCAGGTTGCTCACAGCCACATCCAGCCTGGCCTTCAAAATCTCCAAGGGTAAGGCTTCCACCACCTCCCTGGGCAACCTGTGCCAGTGTCTCACCACGTTCATGGGGAAGAACTTCTTCCTAACATCCAATCTGAATCTACCCACTTCTAGTTTTGCTCCATTCCTAGTCCTATCACCTTGCACTTCAAAGTATTTCATTCTAACATTCCATGAAAGAGACATCCTAGAACCTGCAATCCTAAAAACACAAGCTTAGAACCAATTGCAAAGGTTAACAGTTTTCCAGTATAAAATTTATTGCACTGACTTGTCAGGCCATACCATACCAGATGTGCTGCTGTTAACTCTGGTGTGCTGAGCAGCAACTGCAAACTCCATTTACTTTGTCAAACATCTCTCTAAATTCCTTACAGAACACAGTGGAAGAAGCAGTCTGTCTTGGCTTTATGTTAAAAACTAATAAAGCTTCCCTATTTCGTATCTCAGTGCTGCTATCTAAGGTCTCCTGGTCATGCAGAACAGCAGGAAGATCATGTGGATGAATAGCGACAATATGCGTTTTCCTTCCCCCCCCCCCCCCTTTTAGACCTCCTAAAAATGTGCATCTCTGTTCTTGGCAACATACATCGGCAACATGTCCTGCAACAGTAGACTTTCTATGGAGGTACAAACATATTTACTCATCTGGCAAGTGTATCATATTTAGTGCTTACCAAGTCCACTACTGTGATAAGCAAAAGAATAGCACACATCATCAAAGCCTCAAGACCAAGGAAGAGGACTATCTGCTCCTACTTAAGGGAAACAAAGACGAAGGGAGGTAAGAAAACGACTTAGCCTCTCTAGCACTACCCACTACTGAGGAGAGGCTATGAAGACACTATGCTGAAATCAAGTGGGGAAAAAAACTATACCATGGCAACCAAAAAAAAAACCCAACCCAATAAAAATTTGCTGTTACATCTTTATCCTAGACCAGTAAGCCCTTAAAGTCACCAGATGCTCAGCATATATATTGAAGTATCTTCATATTCTTGCCTTTTTATTTCCTTTTTTAACCTTTCCCCCCCGTTCTTTCCCCTTTTTTTTTTTTTCCGTCGCCCCCCTTCCCCCTTTTTTCCTGTTCCTTACACATCTGTTGCCAGTAATTTTCAGAAACAAAGTCCTGCTTTGGCTATCAGGGAGGACACCTATGGCGTCTTCAGTGGCTTAATGACTGATGATGGTATATGCTTATTTAAACGTTTGGCAAATCTGAGGCTAAAGAAGAAGGAAACAGATGATAATTAGCCGATCCTAAGCAATCTTTTGAAGAAAGATGGCTGAATGATGGAGCAGCTGAAAGCAAGCTCCGAGACAAAAGGCCCTACAGGCCGGAGGCAGCAGCGAGGCTGCCGTCCTCCTTCCCGGAGCCCACTGAGTGCAGCTACTCAAAATGACCTCCGAGACTGTGGAATGCGAGTTTCATGAGAAATTACTTAACTGCCTTTTGTTTCATGGCTCTGCCAAAGCGTTTGCCTCAGCTTCGGCGGGTGTTCGGTGTCTCACGTTAGCCAACAGCCGCAGCGCTCCCTGCAGGAGTCTCGCACAACGCTCTGTGCAGGCCTCCTTCCGCGCACCAAGTGACAGGACCGGGCCCGGCGCGCCCCCTAGTGACAGCCCTGCGCCGGACGAGGAGTCACGGCCCCGGCCCCGGCCCCGGCCCCGGCCCCGGGGCACCGGCCACTGCTGTCCACGTCGCGATGACCCCTTCCACACACCCCTGCCTCGCGTACGGTCGAGGCTTTTTGGGGTAGGGAAGGGGCCCCGTAGCTTAAGGCGGCACAGCGCCCGGAGGCCGTTACCATGGCAACGGAGGCGGCCGTGAGAGCCGTGAGGCCTCGCCCTGTGCCGTGCCGCCATCTTGGCAGTTGAATCAAGATGGCGGCGGCGGCGGCTTAAGCTCCTCCCGCGCTCCCCCGGCACGTAGTGGTGCCGCCATCGGGTCCCCGCCGCCTGAACCCGGAAGTGCGTTTTCACTTCGCGGGCGTGCGGTGCTCGGCGGCTGCGTTAAAGCGGCGAGGCGGCGGCGGGGAGATGGCGGCAGCCGCGGACCTGCAGGGGAAGTACCAGAAGCTGGCTCAGGAGTACTCCAAGGTATCACGTGCCAGAGCTCGTTCCTGATGCTCGGCGAAAGGCAGCTACCGCCCCTTTGCCGGTACCGCCTCCCCACTAGCCGCTCCCTGCGCCCTGGCTGCGGGCAGTTGGGTGCCTGAGGGCTGCTTCTCTGAAAGGAGAAGGCCTTCCCTCCTCTGTCGGCGGGGCTTCCCGTGCCTTCCCTGAGCCTGCTTTGCCCCGCCCCGCCACGGTGCCGTTGTGGAGCAGTGTAGCCCAGAGATTCCCGCCCGACTAGATTGCTTGGGGCGCTGTGCTCTAGCCGAGGCGGGGATCTGGTCAGGGCTGAAACGGTGATTTTTGTGGCAACGTGAAGTGTTTGGGGCCCAAAGGTTGCCTTTTCTTGAGGGTGAGGCGAATGCCAACCTGGGCAGGTAGGGGAGGTGCGAATTTCCTGGGTGCCAAGGGAGTGCGGTGTTGCCAAGTACTGGCTGGGCGTGAGGCGCGAAGTGGCCTTGGCTGCAAAGCATCCAGCAGAACAGACAATGGGGTTAGCAACGCCGGGGAAGTGGAACTACTAGTGCTTTCGTTTGTTTCTCCGCTTCTCAGTCGGGCATGAGACGCAGTTACTTTTGGGGGGCATCAGCGCTTGATGAGGCCTTGGTCTTGCATCTTACCTGTAGTTTGCTTTGACTGGTGGATGTAGTTCAGTGGAGTTCGTAGTGCTTGCAGTGTCTTGGAAGTAATGACACTTGATTCTAAGGTTTTCCTTCTGTCCCCATTCTTCTGCAGCTGCTCCAGGTCCCTGTTTCCTCGTTTTGGTGCTGCTTAACACAGTATTTGCAGAAATTTATGGCCCACAGCAGTGAATGCTTTTCTTTTTCAAGATAACTTCTTACGTGGTGGATCCTTGCTTAATACAGAGCTCTTCTCTTGGGAAAGAAAGGCAGCGCTTTGGTTTTGTGTAGCCCAGCATCTGAGTGTTTTTTTAACAAGCTACTTGCCTATATTTGACACCTTTCCTTAGATGACAGAATGATGCAGCTTCAGTTGCTCTTTCTCTTTGGAATTGCTGTGAAAAACAAAACACAGAATCTAAGTTGTTAAAAAGTAGTACTTTTTTTTGTCAATGTTTCCACAAAATCATTTTAAGAAAAATGATTTCACTTTGGGACTTTGCAAGTCACAGAGTTGGTTTTATTTGTTGTTTTCCACAGTGGCTCTGCTGTACCTTCAGGATTTAAAATGGTGCACATTAAGGAATTGAGGGACTTGGCCTCTTGGTTCCTCACTTTGAAGTGTGAGCTTTTGCCTGTACCTTCTGAAAGTTCCAGCTGCTGGATCCTCTTCCTTTTAGCATTGTGATGGTGTCCAAAAGCTTTCTTGGTCTGGAAGTTGCCAGACGTGGTTCAGTGACGTTTCACTGGTTCTTTGTGGGAACTGCTTTTTGGTCTCATCCTGCCTCATGTGCAAAAATTCCAGAGTATTGTGGGATCAGCTTTGCAAATAATTCTTCCTTTTGTGCAAGTGATCAGTTGGTCAGCTGGCTATTTATTATGTGCAGGTGGAAACAGAATAGCTCTGGGAAGCTATTTTCCTATCCACTTAATCACGTGAAAGCTAAGGAGCTTGATAGACTCAGTAAATGCTAAAGGAAGTACCTGCCAAAGGATTACTTCTCTCGGTTCACAGACCAGTCCAGAAGGAGGATGTGAGTTTTCAGAACGTTTCTTTCCTTGGAGTTGCGTTTTTTGGCTCTCACACACAGCCCTTCTGAAAGCAGTAGTCGAAAGGCTCTTTGAATTTACAGCAGGCTTTGGCAGATCAGACTTTAGCTTGGGCATCTCGGTGCAGCACAGTGGAGCTAGTTCATCTGACATCTTCCTGTGGTAGTAGCTGTGGTGGGGAAAAAAATGCACTGCGTTTTCTTCCTAGGGAAACCCTGTGCTTGGAAGTCTTTGTGGTGCTCTCGAAAGTTTCTTCACTTATTGTGTTGCCTGAGCAGCACTGTGGGAACACTGCAGGGCAAAAGCCTGTGCTTAGCTGTGTCAACTGACTTTTGACCTTTCAAATATGTGTAGTCATCAGACTGTAAAGATTAGCCATTGCTGTTCTATGTTGAATCTCTTATGCATGTGCCAGACATATTCCCAAACCCTATACAAACCCTTTTAATTTATATCTGCAACAGCTGGACTCAAATTTTGTGTCAAATGAATGCAAACTACCCTGGAAGAAACCAGGATTCAAGCAGTTATCAAGGAATGGGAAGATAGAACTGTCAGTATTGTCATTGCTGCAGGGTAGAGGTACTCTGAAGTCACTGGGAAATAGGATTCCTGACTTCTCACTGCAGTGATTTTAGTGAGGTCTGTAAGCAAGTCACAGAGGGCTTTATTTTCTATGCTTTTCATGAATTTTCCTGAGTGTTTGTCAAGCTGTTCTCTTGATCTACTGCTGCTGCCAGTAATAAGTATTTTTGCATTAGAGTATAGTTAAACTCTTCTTGAATTCATAGAGATTTTGACTTTATTGTTTGTCCTGCTTACATTGCAGAGCGAGTCATGATCGGTTTGGGGGAGAAGAGGGAAGAGACAGAAATATCACTGAATAGAAGCAGGAACTTGATTAGCCAGGAAAGAAATTGCAGATTTTCCATGTTTGTTTGCTGTTCATAGAATGGTTTGGGATGGAAGGGGCCTTAAAGATCATCTGCTTCCAACCCCTCTGCCATGGGCAGGGACACTTTCCACTAGATCAAGCTACTCAAGGCCCTGTCCAACCTGGCCTTGAACGCTCCCAGGGAGTGGGCATCCACAACTTCCCTGGGCAACCTGTTCCAGTCTCTCAGCACCCTCACTGTAAAGAAGTTTTTCCCAATACCAGTCTAAATCTACCCTCCTCCAGTGTAAAGCCATTCCCCCATGTCCTATCACTACAAGCCCTCCTTGGCTTTCTTGTGGGTCCCCTTCAGGTACTGGAAGGCCACTATCAGATTTCCCTGAAGCCGTCTCTTCTCCAGGCTGAACAGCCTCAGCTCTTGCAGGCTGTCCCCATAGGGGAGGTGCTCCAGCCCTCTGATCATCTCTGTGGTCCTTTTCAGGACCCTTCAAACCTTAAGTATATTTTAGTAGCAAACTTTCCAAGATCCTTATTGAGGAAGCAGTACTTTCTATTTGACTAAACCATTCAGATGGCAAAATAACTTCTTATTTCTTGGCATTTCAGGAGGTGAATTAGATACTTTTTTCCCCAACTTGATACCAGTAGTAACTACCTGAACAGACCACTCCAAAATGCATGCCTGTGGTGCTCTTGTGAGAGAGTGTGGTGCTTGGTGCATGTTCTAATGAATGGCTTTCATTATTTCCTTTGTCTTGCATAGTTATTGGCATCTCTTATTTTTCAGCTTCGTGCTCAGAACCAAGTGTTGAAAAAAGGAGTTGTAGATGAGCAAGCAAACTCTGCTTCTCTGAAGGTAATCTCTAAAAAAGCTGCTTGTTGGGTGTATTAAGCTGTGACAAGACAGGTTAAAGGGAGGGGTAAATAAGAATACATTTTGCTCAGAATATTTTGGTTAAATCAATAAAGAAGTAACTTAACTTACTACTAAGAGAATTTCTGTTCTGTAGCTGACTTTCAGTGTTCTTTGTAAGTACCTTCAATGTTCTTTGTAATCCATAAAAGTGGAGTCTGGGGGAAGCTCAAGGAAGTGATTTTCTTTTCAATTATTATGTACTTCCTACCTCTTTAGTGTTAAAGTAGTGAAGAAAGCATTTGTGTGTGTGTGTTGTTTTTGTTAGTGTGATACTATTGCACTTACTTTCACATCTACTTCTGTGAAAGGTTTTTTAGTTAATATTTTTGGTCATTCAGGAGCAACTGAAGATGAAGGATCAATCACTGAGAAAGCTGCAACAAGAAATGGACAGTTTGACCTTTCGGAATCAGCAACTTGCCAAGAGGGTGGAGTTACTTCAAGATGAACTTGCACTGAGTGAAGCTAGGGGCAAGAAGAACAAGGTATGTGCTAAAGGCAGGGAGAAACTCTTCCTTACCAGATATCTGCTCCTCTCCTGTCAATCTCTTACCCTAATTTCTGTTAGTAGTTGCTTTGTGCCAAGGGCTGAGCTGTTTTTGTCAGAACTTGTGTTACTAACTGATGGTAGTGAAGATACCCACAAAACAAGTAGTAGATACATGTAAGATATGCTGAGTAGTTCTGTACTCTTCTTGCTAGTGTGTCAGCTGCATTGCTGTCTCCTTTCCAGATATTTATCAAGTGTTCAAAAAACTGTAGATGTGCTTGGATCTCTGTCACTATGCTATGAGAAAACTGATCACCTCTCATTTCATATCTTTGTAATTTTGATGTCAGTGGTTAGCTCTTCAGGCCATGACTGTAACATCTCTAGGCAGCTCTCACGTGAATCTTGTCAAATACTTCTGGAATCTGAATTTTTAGGTAGTGAATTTTTACTGCATTCCCTGTCACCCTTACTCATATCTTGACTTGCCATTGGGAGACTGTGCAAATTGCCTCTGAAAGTATTTGGATGAAGATTCAGAAAGATCATCTCTGTCAGACTGCTGATGCTGTCTGCAGCTTGCATACCCTTAGGGTCAGTAAGATACCCACCATCCTCTGCTGGGAATTAGTGGTGGGAAGTGTTTTCCTGTATTTGAGGACTGGCTTTGGGATACTGCCAGAGGCTGGGCAACAAGAGTGCATTTTCTTTTAGAAAAGTGTGGAGTCCTCATCTCATTTGAGTCAAGAGCAGAAAAGTGTCTTCAATGAAGACCTTCAGAAGAAGATAGAAGAGAATGAACGACTACATATACTTGTGAGTGAAACTTCTTTTAGCCTTTCTTTTTAGTTCAGAAAACTGGTCACACAAACAGAGAAAATAAGATAGAAAAATAGATTTAGAAGCTTAGTCATCTGCAAGACAGTAGGTTAGATCAGATAGCTTGTTCATAAAGATGTATTTTAATTTCAGGTTCTTGAGACAGTATGTGGAATAACTTGGTTAATTGTGTTCTCATTTAGATTTTTAACCTCTGATGACACTTAGCTACTCTACTGAAAATAGCTGTATGGTTCAAGCTGGATGGAAGCTTGGAAGTTCACTGTTTCAGAATTCCCTTAAAGCTTAAAATATTTTCTGCAGGTGGCCATCATTAAACTAGGAATTACTTTACCAAAATGGAATGCATTCAACTTTTTAGAAAACTTGAGGAAAAAACTTATAACTCAAGTTTACATTTTCAAATACCTGCTGTTAATCAACAATGTACTGATGGAATGCATGGTGCTACAGAAGTCTAATAACCACAAAGTGCTTTGTTCTTGAATATTTTTAAATAAATAATAACATTTCTGTCTAGTTAATACTTGTTATTAACTGGCCTATTAAATTGGTATAACTCAGAGTTAGATTTCCTGTGGCTGTTTGAGGCTGTGTGCCTGAAAAAGGAAGCTACAGAGTTGAGACCTCCAGTGTCCAGACTGTCCAAACCAGTGGGTGGACACAGGAAATAGTGTATTTCTTTCCAAAAATCCTTCATCCCTTTAAATCTGGCTGCAAATTTGTTATTTTCCTCTTTTCTTCCCTCTCTTCTCCCTGGACACCTTATCTGGTGTGTGTGTGTGTGTGTGCGTGTAGGTTCCAGGCTTATCTGAGGCCTTGAAGGCCTAGCAGATTTTTCCTGTGCAATTGTGTCTGTTCGGGCCTACTGTGAGGGGGAAGAAGGAGCCCTGGGGCTGAAGGTAAACCCCAGGTGGAAGGAATGATGAGCACTGGGGTTTGGGTCTGATTTGGTGGATGTTTGTTTTCTTTTAATCAAAAGATGCATTGCCAGCAGATCCAGAGAGGTGATTCTACCATTTTACACTGCTCTGGTGAGACCTTACCTGGATTGCTGTGTACAGGTCTGGAGCCCTCAATACAGGAAGGACAGGGACCTGATGGAGCAGGTCCAGAGGAGGGCTGGGAAAAGGATCAGGGGTTGGGGCACCTCTGCTATGAGGACAGGCTGAGGGATCTGGGGGTGTTCAGCCTGGAGAAGGGAAGGCTCAGGGGAGACCGAATAGCAGCCTTCCAGTACCTGAAGAGAGCCTACAGGAAGGAAAGAGGGACCGTTTGCCAAGGCCTGCAGTGACAGGACAAGGGGTAATGGCTTCAAACTAGAGAAGGGCAGATTTACATTGGATATCAGGAGGAAGCTCTTCACTATGAGGGTGGTGGAACACTGGAACAGGTTGCCCAGGGAGGTGGTTGCAGCCCCATCCCTGGAGATATTCGAGGTGAGGCTCAGCAAGACCCTGGGCAATCTGATCTAGTTGGGGATGTCCCTGCTGACTGTGGGGAGGTCAGAGTGGATGACTTTTGGAGGTCCCTTCCAGCCTGGGCCATTCTATGATTCTGTCTCCTTTAGCTTAATGGGTTTGTGTGTTAAGCTTAGATTATGTGTATTTTACATGCTTTGCTAAGCTTATTGCTATATAACTGTAGTACTGTAGCTTGTGAATAGCCTTTCCATTACTGTACAATCCATTTGCTTGAGCTTTGTTCTTTTGCCTGTTTTGGAGCAATAAAGCAATCCATCCACTCATTAAACCATGACAATTCCATAGTAAAATAAAGCTTTCATATGCACTCTGCTTTTTCTTTTCAGTTCTTTGAAGCAGATGAACAGCACAAACGTTTAGAAGCGGAGCTAAGAAGCAGACTTGAAGTTTTGGAAACTGATGCTGCTCAGCACCAAGCTGTGGTGGACAGCTTAACTAGGAAACACACTGATACCATAGAAAAGCTGCAGAATGATAAAGCCAAATTAGAAGTAAGCACTTTTCCCACTTCCATACTTGCAAGTTTGAAAAGTTTTAAAATGAAAGATCTTGCTGTGTCAGTACTTACATTGTGAGATTATCTTCTTGCATAAAGATCAAGTCTCAGACACTAGAAAGAGAAGCTAAGGACTGTAGGCTTCGAACTGAAGAGTGGTAAGTGTTTTTATTTAATATAATATAATGAAAAACTGATTTAAAGCCATGACTGCTGTAAAAGATTAACTGGGTGATGGCATCTTGGAGAATAATACCTTAAAGGGGCTAAAAAAAACCACTGATAAAACTCAAAATACCAGGCAACAACATTAACATCTGTGTGGGTCAGGCCCTTTTTCATTCTGCTGAGTATGTAACTAGGCAATCAATTCCACAAACTCAGCTTTCATTAAGAGTAGCTTTGTCACCAAACTATTTAAGTAGTTAAGTTAGTGAAAGCCTGAAGAATTAACTTTTTATAGCATTCCATTACAAATAAACTACTCAACTTGTATAAAAGCAAAGATAGGTGAGTTTTGACAAACTGGTTCCAAGAGCAAAGCCTGGGTAAAAGTATGCTGAGACAACAGACTGAAGAGAGTCTCAAAAAATCCCTCTTCAGCCCTGAGAGCTTCTTGAACAATCAGGTGTCCTCAGCTAGGATATTTCAAAGTTTAGGTTGAAGGATTGTGGTGTTAGTTTTTTGGAATACGTTCTTTGCCTTGAAGGCAAGTTGTGGAACATGGGAAGGAGTTGAGGACTCTGGGCCAAATCAAATTTGGTGCACTTCTCTGAAGTTCATTTTTCAAGTACATTTGGTTAGTTATCACAGAAACATTCAGGTTGGAAAAGACTCTCAGGATCACCAAGTCCAACCGATAACCCTTCTCTACAAGGCTCACCCCTAAGCCATATCCCCAAGCACCACATCCAAACTGCCTTTAAACACATCCAGGGTTGCTGACTCAGCCACCTCCCTGGGCAGCACATTCCAATGCCTGACCACTCTTTGCATGAAAAATGTTTTCCTAATATTCACTCTAAACCTACCCAGTCTCAGCTTCAGGCTGTTCCCTCTTGTTCTGTTGCTAATTACCTGTGAGAGGAGATCATCAGCAGCCTCTCCACAAGATCCTTCCAGGTAGTTGTAGACTGCAATGAGGTCTCCCCTTGGCCTTCTCTTTTCCAAACTAAACAGCCCTAGCTCCTTCAGTTGCTCTTCATAAGATGTATTCATCTGTGCAGTATAGATCTTTAATATGCATAGTGGATGGTGAGTTCTTTCTTTCAAATGGTGACCTTGAAGTCTGCATCTATCAAAATTATTAAAATACAGAGATGCTAGGATTGCAGTATCTCTCCCTTCATACAAGTCAGGGTTTCACTGGGAATGACTTGGCAAAGAATGAAAGCTATATTTTGCTGCTATTTGCTTCTTGTGGTGTTTGAAAAATGGTGTAGTCTTAATCTCCTATTCTTCAGAGCTTGCCTGTCATGTTCTATGGCGACTGGGTAATCAATGTCATTTTAAGGAGCAGTCCCTGCCATTTAAGAAGGGGGCTTTAAAAAAAAATAAGAATGCCTGCCACTTCTGTCTTTTTTTAAACACTGAAAACACTAATAAATGCATGACAGAAGATGTCTTGGAGGGTACTGCTGCTCTTGTTCCCCACTCCTTTAGGAGAAGGGATCCATTTACTTCTGACACCCACGCTTTATTCAGGAAAGCCAACAGATACAAGATTTGACAGCCTGCATGCCTTGAAAATGCAAGGGTAGAAAGTAAACCAAACCATATCAAGCTGCCTGTTTGTCATTCCTTAAGAACAAAAAGGAAACATCCATAGTTAAGCAGTTTGTGTTTGAGTTTCTCTGTCATGGCTCATGCTACAGCAGTTCATGCTGTATGGATACTCTGTAATTTTGCAGCTGCTCAACAAGAACAATGTTTGTTAACGTGCACAGTGTACCTGCTGGCCAGTTTCTTCCTCTCTTTGTCTAGTTTTGAATCCTCTTCCATCAGATGCTTTTGTAAAAAGAAAAAAAAATGTTGTTTCTGACACCTTCCCCCTACCCTTCACTCTGTGCTGGAGTTCTAGATGTCAGATGAGAAGCAAACCAGAGGAATTTGGGGGCCTAAGTTGTGTAAGCTGTGGAATTTGATCTGAATCAATATGCATTAATCTTTGTTGCCATATGTTTATCCTGTTGTAATATGTTAGTATTCATCTCGGGGAATCTATACTAATGATCTCAGCAATCTTTACTCAGGCTCACATCTACATGCACAATCAAATGAGAACGAAACAGTGCTAGAGGAGAAATCCCTGGAGAATGCATTGGAAACACAAGTGCCAAGTCTTGTTGGAATGGGCTGTATCAGAGCAGTGTTTAAATATGGGGGTTTGAAATGCTTGTGAGGTATTTCCAGTAGTGATGTGACATTGCTAATTGAATTCTTGACAACTTGCTAGTTGCACATTGGAGTTCTGCATCAGATAGATATAGTAGCTAATGTAAAGGCTCTTCTGCATTGCCATTCAAATTCCAGTAGAACAGAGTTCCTGCATACAGCTTATACAATAATTGCAGAAGGGAAACATAATGTAAAGATGAGCTCTGAAGTAAGCAGAGCTTCTCAAGAGTGGAATTGCAATTTGCAGGGATGTATCATCTTTCACTGCATTTGCTGGGGATTAGTATATAATATCATGTATTGAATGTGACACAAAGGAGGAAAAAATATTCCTTCTGTCTAGAAAAGAAATCAACAGAGACCTGCACACCTAAGGCTTCTTTATGGTGAGCTACAGTGTTGGTGATGCAGATTGACTTTTCAAGGTTTACAGTGTGTGTGTGTGGTTTTCCATTTGTCTTCTTTGTTATTTAGCCAGCAACAGCTAAAGAATCTTCAAGCAGCTTTGGGCAGTAGACTGGAAGAATCTCTATGCATAATCAATGAGAAAGTACCTTTTAATGACACAAGTATGTATTGCCTTGTTCTGGGTTTCTTGTTTAATGTGGAGTACCCAGCTGGAGGGAAGTACTCCTTAGGAATTAAAATGTACTGGCTGTAAGATCAGAACAGGCACTTGGGGTGTAATTGTAAGAAGCATTCATAATAATCAACAAAATTTTTATGTAATGGTTTTTAAAAACCAATTATTTGCATGTATCTAAGGAAAATTAAAACTTTTTGAGGATTTCGCTACTTGTCATGCTTAGTGTTGACAGAATATTGTACACAGTGAAGAAACACTGCCAATTTCCTGGTTTCTTAACAAAGATTTGTTTAGTTTATAAATAAATGTGTGGTGAAGGTATAAATAAAGGTGGAGAGCACATCTTCTACTAAATGATCAACAAATCAGGTGCATACAGGAACTTGTTTGCACATTTAAAAAACACTGCAAAATCAGTCACCTTTATTTGACAGTCCCTCAAATGTGACTTGATTTTGAGGGTCATTTTGAATTCCTTTAAGGGGTTTTCTTAAAGGTTTTTCACTCTTGTTAGTGATGAAGCCTGTTCTTTTGGGCAAGAGGATTGTGCTTTTACCCATCAAATCCAGGGTGCTTAGATGGTTAAATCTGACATCCAGTCTGGGGCAAGTTTAGAAGTGTTTTCTCTCCACCTAGTCACAGTAATAGTTCTTAAGTGAGCATATTTAGACCTACTTTGAAGCAAATTGTTTTGTTTGGGTTTTTTCTAGTTAATATTACTCAGGTGAACTGTAGTCTTAGTGTAATGGAAATTTACATGTTAAAAACTTAAGAGACACTTATTTGTAAATCATTAATCATGTGCACATAACTCAGGTCTGGGATTTTTTGTCCTATAGGATCTAATCAATACAATGCTCTGAATGTACCATTACACAACAGAAGAAATCAGGTAAGCACTTTTTGTGGCTTCATATGTAACTTTCTAAACAATACTGAATAAAAATAGTCAATAATGAATACTGGATGACCTTTGAGGTCTCTTCCAACCATATGTGTTCTGTAAATAGTCAATACTGAATAAAAAGTCTGTCCAGAATTGGGTGTCTTGACTTACTATGTGAACCAGCCTCATGCTTAAGACTGCAATCTTGAAAATGTTCCAGGAAACATTTTTATGACTGGCTTTGCCAGTGGAGGCCACATGCTAGTGTATTTGCACAGGCTTGAAGCATAAAGGACCCAAACAAACAGTAATATTGTCTGTTTTCCTTCCTTGTATATCTAATTAACACACACAGATTGTCTGTAATGACTGCATTAATGACTCCCCACCGTCCTCAATCCATAATGAAGGTTTACTTGATTTAACACTCCACTGAAGCATTAGGAATGCATCTCAAAAGGATGCTGTTCTTGGATGAAATGTCACTTTTTACTTTATTTTCTCCTTCATAAATCACAAGAGGGTGTGGTTTTCTTCTCTTTTGCCTTCTTCAGAATGTTCTGGGTTTCATTTTTTGGGTACCTTCCTACAGCACTAAAGCCATCAGAACAGCTTCATTCATGAGCAGCTCGGTTCTGTCCAGGTGGGAGAATAAGAAGTGAGTGTAGTGGTTAGAGAGATAGACACCTCTTATTCTGAGAGAAGATGCCACTGATTTTTACTAACTAAAGCTAGATTTCCTTACAAGTAGGCATCACCACACGGAAAGAAACGAGCTGTTGTCACCAGGTAACCTACTGGTGTTTAGAAAACTTCATTTCCAAGATGGTTTCTGTAAGTGTACTGAACTCTTCCTGTCCTTGTAGCCTGTAGGTTGAGAAATGCAGCAGATACAAAGCAGTGCCTGTTAGGTGAAATAAAAATGTGCTTTGTCCTCAGAGAAAAACCCTGCTTTTCTGTGTGGCATTGGTTTGTCATCAACTTTAACTTCCAGATAATTGCTTATAAGTATTTTTAGGCTGAACCAGTACAAGAAAGCAGTCATTGGTGGCAACTTTTTTTTATCCAACCATATAACTTCTTTCAAATTTGAATGTGTTGTTTTTTTTTTTTTTTTTTGTACCCAGGCATAGGATTTTTTTTCACATTTGAATGTAACTTTTGCATGTTGAAGGTAATAATTTTGTAACTCTCTTTACAGCTGAAGTTAAGAGACCTGGCTGGCCAGGCTCTGGCTTTTATTCAAGAACTCGTTACAGCTCTCTTGAACTTCCATACATACACTGAGCAGAAGGTACAAATCTTCCCCATTGACTCTGCCACAGACACCATATCACCATTAAATCAGAAGGTAAAGCTTACTGATTTCAGCTATATAGACTTGGTCACACAAACTTCTGTCTTTACTGGAATGCTATGAGTGTGTCCCTGTAAGACAACCTCTCCTGCATGAGAAGTCTGTTCTGTTGGGTAAATCCTCTGAATGTGAATGAAGGTGTAGCTGCAGAGAATCCTTTTCCCCTGTGGCTCTGCTTCCAGAGCAATGTGATAGTCAAAGTTTTGCTTTTTTAAGTGCTGAAGTGCATTCATCAAAATGAATTCAGCTGGCTGATTTTAAAGCACCCAAATATTACACTGCTGAGGAGATGCTTATGTTAGTTAATGCACTGGGGTATGGGAGATGTTGAGACAGAAGGTCTTGTGTTTAATGTGAAATAAACTGATCTTAAGAGGGAGGGAACTTGGACTCTGCTCCCTTATCAAAACCAAACTTCATAATCTGATATTTTGGGGGCTATTTGTGTCAAGATCTCTCCTGTGAGCATTCTGAAACCTCAAGTCTCTAAATGCTTGTTGAAATTCTTACATGAAACTTCACTTTGTGCCACTCTATGGGAAGGATTTTTGCTGAGAGTGTTATTCAGACTTTCCGCGTCATGAAGTAAAGAATTTTGTGCACAAGGATTTGTGTGGGGATGCATATATGTATGCTTTGGAATAAAAATACTTTAACATCAGCATTGCTGACTTCATAGTGCAAGTGGACCTCTGTGTGTTTAAGCTGCTGGATGACAAGATTTTCTCGTTCAGACTTTAATTTCAACTTAGTAGTTTGTGAGGCTCAGACATAAGCTATGGAAATGGACATGGTCTGCATTCATCAGCTGGCTGCAATGCATATAGTGGCAATGTGAACCCCCTTCTCCCCCTTTACCTTCTCATTTCCTTCAACTATTTGAACCAAGCATATGCTTTTTCAGAGGTTCAGCACAGATTTTAATTGGAGAACAATGTGTTTGGTCATGCCACCAAACCTAGTCAAAATGGCATATTCTTTTTGTGACAATGATGTAGCTTTGTCATCTTACAAATTCTTCAGGGCAGAAACTATGTCTCCTTGTCTGTGTAGCCCCGTGGGGTGATTGGATTCTACAGAGGCTGCTGCAGTTTAGTGTCTTGGACATCACTTCATTTTTGTTAATTTTTGTCCTAGTTAAATTGTCTTTGCTGCTTTTCAGCAGAGAGATGCTTTCACGTGGCTGAAACTTGTAACTTGATCACAACCATGATTTGATTCTCCTTTTCTAGAAGTTTACTTCAATTCAAAACTGAGACATTGTTTGTTATCATAATTATAGTCTGCTCCATTGTGTATTCATCACCTAATTGCCTCAGTGCATGCTACCTCTAACTCTTGAGGGCTCTTGCTCTGACTTTCCATTTGAGAAACATCTTTTATTACTTGCTGAGGCTGCTGTTGCTCTTGTATTTTCAATTGATTTACCTATTTGCTTGGCAAGTGTCTCAGTGTGATCTTGGCTCTGAGTGGCTCAAAAACCTTCCCTTAACGCAATACAGAAAATGAGACAAGTGTCAAGCAGAGGCTTAGCACACTGGCACTGATTTATTTTCTCCCAACTCCAGGTCTTGTCTGGTGCTTTCGAGCTATTTTTTTCCCCACCAGACACTCAAAACTAGATGTGGACAGTTCCCTCCCAGGTTCAAGTATTCCTTTTCTGTTTAAGTATTGGATTGCCGGGTTCTGCTGGGTCTTCAGCATCATGCCAGATAACTCCAGTCCTCTCTTGTGCAACCCAAATCAGAAACATTCTGCATGTGTCATTTCTTCCTCTCTAGATTGAGGACTTTTTCCCTCCCTAATACCTTCCAGATTTGTGCATGCATGAATGAGAGCTTGGCTTCTCTCTATTGTTAACACTGCACTGCATTCTATTTGCCTGGGATCTTTAGCTACTGTTATGGTACAAATAATCAAAGGTGAAGGTGTCTCTTTTGTGGGGTGAAATAAAAACCAAGATCACTCTTGACTCCCTATGTCAATCTGGAGAAGAAGCTTCTTCTAATACTGTGGTATCAAAATTGAAAGCTGCTTTGATTGTGTGTAGGAGTAAAGACCTTTGTTCTCAGGTATACTTTTTTAAAATTAGAGTTAACTATAGAATGCAGTTTTTAAAGTCAGGTAGTTCCATGAGGCCAAATTTGATAATTGGCCAAAACTGTCATAGTTCTTGGAAGTTCATGAACTTCTCCTTTTCATAGAATCCTAGAATGCCTTAGGTTGGAAGGAATTTTAGAGATCATTTAGTTCCAACCACCCTGCCCTGGGCAGGGACACTTCTCAACTAGACTTGGCTGCCCATGACTTGCTACGCCATCCTTTGCATTAACCCATGTTGGAAACTGGTCTAGATACAGATTAAAAATCTATCTCTTGCTCTCAGTTTTCACTGGGTTTAGTTCTTCAGTACTTTGCACTGCATAGCTGTGTAGATGCATAGGACAAGGGCTGAGGGGCAAGCAACAGCTGGGAGGAAGGTAGGGCAGTTTATTCTGGTGGCTTAATGGTGCATGGATCTAGCACTAATTTGATGAGAGATGAGGAAGGAATGCAAGAATGTTTATACTTAAAAAAAAAAAAGGCTTTGATGTGCTGTGCATGGCAATTTAAATGAGATAGGATGCTGAGTCAAAGCCCTGGCTGGGGTTTTGCCAGAACTTGCGTTGTAGTCTTCACCGATTTCTCACTTTCCCACAAAGTATGCCTTTGTGTCCCTGAAAGGAGGTTGCTATGTATCACTTGGCTGTTATATCTTCTTATTGATATCTTGGGATCATTTAAGATGACAGCTGCTTTGCTAAAGAAACCATTCAGTTGTTAACTTGAAACAGTTTGCAAAGAGCCTTCAGCAAGCACCATTTTAAAATGTCTCTGTACTCAGTTCTCTCAGTACCTTCATGAAAACGCCTCCTATGTCCGTCCTCTGGAGGAGGGAATGCTTCACTTGTTTGAGAGCATTACAGAAGACACTGTGACAGTCCTGGTAAGATTCCTTAGTTTTGAAAAAGACATTGGTTTGGGGGTTTGTTCTGGTTGGTTGGGTTGGTTTGGCTGCTTGGGGGTTTGTTTTGGTGGGTTTGGGGATTTACGTTGGGCGCTTGGGTTGGTTTGGGGGTTTGGGTTGGGGGCCTGGGGGTTTGGGTTTGTTTACAGAGGAAAAAAATACTTAGGTGGTGTTTTTTCCTTCCAGGAAACAGCTGTGAAATTGAAGGCCTTCTCAGAACATTTAGCTTCCTACTTATGCTTTTTAAGGAAAATTCTTCCTTATCAGTTAAAAAGGTACCTTGGGTTTGATAGATAAAATTGTAGGGGCACAAAGGGTCAGTCATGCAGCGATGGCCAATGTCCGATACTAAGTCAACCCTTAAACCCCTTTCTGCCTTTTAAGCCAGGGTGTTCTTTGCCTGTGCTTCTTAGGAAGCAAAAGGTAGATTATAATTAATAGAGGAGGGGGGAAAGTCTTGAAACTAATGCAATCAGTTTCTTGCCATGAGTGTAAACCATTCCTGGCTTGTGACTGAGGCTTGTAAGAGTGGGGATATTGATATGCACACAGTAGATATCATGTATTGCTACATCACTATATGTTACCTTTCTGAAATAAGTTGCTAGTCTCTTGTTGCTTTGGACTGGGCATGTAGAGAGCACTAATTAATCTACTCCAGAACTCATGAACTTGTGTAAGCTAATTGCCTTGTTTGTTTGTTTAAAATCATATATTCCTAGTTTGGAAGAAGAGTGTGAGTCTTCTCTTTGCACAGCTGCTTTAAAAGCTAAAAATATGGAGCTGCACAGAGACATGAAAAGGCTGACTGCAGTCTTTGAGAAGTTAAATACATACATTAGTCTTCTGGTGTTACCAAGTAAGTGTCTGTTCTGGCTCAGTTGATTTCTGAGTTGTCTCAGTAACTGATCAGTTTTCTCTTTGGACCAGTGCTGGATTTTTGGTTTTGTTTGTGTTTGCTGTTTGGCTGGGTTGGTTTTGGTTGGTTGGGTCTGGGTTTGTTGGTTTTGTTGTTGATTTGGAGCTTTTTTTTTTTTTTTTAAGATTTCATGCTACTCTTTAGAGTCTAAATGACAAGTGTGTTTTGCAGTATATTCTATCACACTGGACCCACTTTTATCCAGGTTGTGAGACTGTGCTGTAGAGTTCCTTTAGTGAGGTCTTCCTTCTGGATAGACGGGGGCATGGTGAAGGTCTGGAGGTGACCACGCAGTCATGTGTACTATACTTTAGGGTAGTGAAAGTTACCTGTAGTAGAGAAGAAATGGCTGTAGGTTTTTATAATCTGTCTTTTGTCATCTCCTGATCATGAAGGTGTTTGTAGACTGTCTTCTGGTTAATTACCACCCCAGCTTGTCCTGGTCTTAAGATTATTAAGCTAATACCCCCATGATAGTGACTAAAAATTGAGTAGAACTTTTGTGTGTGTGAGGGGAAACTCCAAATGCATGCTGTAAATACTAAAAGGAAACAGTTATTATATAGCTTCAGGTTTTTCCAGCCTTCACTCTTTAGAAGGACCCAGGTGGTCCTTCCTATAGCAGTGAGCATGTAAATTTTTGCACATGTGATGGCTTTTTGAGACCAAAGCAGTTGATATTTGTAAAAACTTAAGTCTTTTACCTGCCTACTCTGGCAAAATCTGGTGTATATTTTAATATTGAAGGGGAGTTCTATCTGTTAAGATTCTTAATATTCCATGCTAATGTCTCTAGCAGATGGAAACTGGATTATTTTTCAAACCAAACTTTTCCTTTGTGATCAAATCTTAGTGTTATTTTCATTTTTCTTTTCTACATGCTACCCTCAGGTACAAAACCAGAAGGGCTTCTTAGGACAAATTACAACTTGGTGTTTACAAATATTGCTGCAAGTCTTCATGGATTTCATGATGTTTTAAAAGGTGAGCACAGGAATACTGCTGGGTTTCAGCTCTGCTTCTTTCTGTGTAACACAGCACATGTAGTCTCTCTGTAACAATGCTGCATGTGACATATCTGCCTTTTTACAGACTGAGATAAACTCAACCTGCTAACTACTTGTAGCAAAGATATATTTATCAATAAATACTTCCTACCTCTTAATATAATTACTATAAGGTACCATCAACCCAACTTATACTTGGAACAAAGGAAATAGGGGTAGTAATTCCCAAGAAAATTGGGAGTACAATTCATTAGATAGCTCCATAAATGTTGGACTTCTTACCTTGCACTCCTTTACCCCAAAATGCTTGACTTATCATTTCTCCCTTCCAATCCAAATTTCCACTTGCTTCAAATTATTACTACTGCTGGTGGTGACCTGGGACTTCTGGATTATGTAGCAGTAATGCATAGGTGCATTATGTAGCAGTAATGATCACTTGTGACATGAGTAATTATTGGGCCAAGTTGTTCTTTCATGGTAAATACCTGAACGTCTTTAAATTTTGGTGCTGCTGATATTACTTGGCATGTTCAAGCTAAGATTATTTGGGTAATGACTTTCAAAAGGTTTTGTGAGTTGTTGGTTTTGTTTTGCTTTGCCTTTTATTTTTTTCTGTAAGCTTAGCTATAGTTATATAATTACACAGAGGCATAACTATGATTTGGGGGGCACAGAGTGCACCTCAGTATACACTTTTATTCTGCCCTGTCTAGCAGGCATAATGTCTGTTCCTTATGGTCACAAACAGGCAGTACACTGAAGAACTGAGAGTATCTGAACTAAACTTTTACACAACTTACAAAGGGGAGGAACATTTGAAACCTGAGGTCAGAAGCTGAATTCAAAAAAAAGGTTGCTTAAACAAGCAGAAAATCACAATGTGACATAAGTGTAGCTTACTGTTTTTCTTTTTCTAGATATTTCCAAGCACTACAGTCAGAAAGCCACTTTAGAACAAGATGTTCCAACTGCCACACAGAAACTCATAACTACAAATGACTGCATCTTATCTTCCCTTGTGGCTTTAACAAATGGAGTGGGCAAGGTAATGGATGTTTTTGGTTTATTAAAATGCCCTAACTGTTTAAAACAAAAATAAACAAATGACCCAAATCCTGGCTGAATGACTTGGAAAATCAACATGTGCCTCTAATAATCTATAGTATCGAGGTTTTTCAAAGGTATTTTCAGGATATAAATTAAAAACAACTGAATGGGTGATGAAAGTAGATACTGTGAGGAGGATGCTTTGTGTTACTAAGGTCTAGGTTCTGTGCAAGAGCCTGTAGCTTGCTTGAAATTCTTGTGAAGTCCAGCTTCACTCCATGCTTGTCTTTTTCTTGCAGGAGTTAAGTTGCTCTGTTGAATCTTTCTGGTCAATTTAATTAAAGTGACTTTTCTTGATGCATGTAGATTACCTCATTCTTTAACAACAACTTGGATCACTTCACTGCTTCATTGAGCTATGGCCCTAAAGGAGGAACAGAATTCATCAGCCCTCTTTCAGCTGAGTGTATGCTGCAGTACAAGAAGAAGGCAGTCACTTACATGAAGTCTTTGAAGAAGGTTTGTTCAGCTAGCAAGCTTGCACAGAGTTTTGTTGATAGTTGGTTATGCCAAAGAGAACACAAACTAAGGACTTTCAGTATTTGGAATTAATGAGATTCTCTGAATGAGAATCTTTGGCTAAGGAAGTGGAGCGTAGTTGCTCTCACAACTGAGGGAACCATTTCTACTAATTATTTCTGTGCCAAGACTCCAAGGAGAAAGGGTGGCTGCTTGCTTAAATTTCCTCCTGTATTCACCAGGAATATGGAGTGAATGATGTCATATTCCTATACTTGCATTCACTGGAATAGAGTAGACAGCACCAGGCACAAAAAGAAATAGAAATAGAGCTGAAAAGAAGCTGTGCTGGTGAAAATGTGCTGAACCAAAGAACCGAACGCTGGCACATCCCCCTCTTATCTCCATTAAAATTAGCAATTAAGTGACAGTGTGCTTAACAATTGTTATTTTAAATCACTTTACTGCAGTGTCTGTGAAGTGGACCTTAAGATGCATTTGAGTGTTAGTTGACACCTGGAGCTACCTGTGCACTTCCAATCAGGTGTGCATTTCAGGGTGCTGTTTTTTGTGAGCTCAGGCCAGTTTTTTTGCTGACCGATAGGTACTTGAAAGATGTTTGTCTGTCTTTTACTGAAGTGACTAAGCAATAAGAAAAAAATGTAGAATACATCCTCTGATCTTCTGCAAAGCATTGAGGTTTCTTTTTGTCCTTCTGCAGCCTTGTGCAGATTCAGTGCCTTATGAAGAGGCTTTAGCCAATCGCAGAGTTCTTCTGAGTTCCACAGAAAGCAGAGAAGGTCTTGCCCAGCAGGTATTTTGGTATTAAATCTTACTAACATAAGTGATAGTGTGTTTTACAAAGGTGAAGCAGTATCAAATAGTCTTCACAGGTTTGTGTGGCTCTTTTGCGTATGCATGTACATATACTGAAGCTTAAAATGAGACTGCAAATGTCTTACTGACTAAATAAAATGGTCATTTTTGCCACATGACCACTGTTAAGCCTAGAGCTTAAATCTGCAAGTGAAGAACTACTGCATTATTCATTCTCACTTATATAATGGTTTAAACCAAGACTGTCTTCAAACATTTCCTTCATGTGGCCACCCCCCACCCCCCCCTTCTTGTATCCAATAATGTGAACTTGTAAACTTTCCCTCCTAAAGGTTCAGCAGAGTTTGGAGAAAATTGCAAAACTTGAACAAGAAAAAGAACACTGGATGTTGGAGGCCCAGTTGGCTAAAATAAAGCTGGAGAAAGAAAACCAAAAACTAAAGAACTCCCTTAGTGGACACATAACTGAAACTATACAAGAGCATTCTGCTTTGCCAAATGCAGCTGAAAAAAGGAGGAAACAACAGAAAAGAGTCTGAGGGAACCTATTAAGAGTACTAGTCTGGTAAGTGACCTCTTTCCTTCAATAGAGAAAAATCCACTTGCTTTAGTAGTGGTGCTGTTTGATCAGTGAAACACAAATAATGAAAGCTTTTTGACTGTGTGAATGCATTCACACTTAGACTCCTTGTATTTGCAAAGCTGCTTGCTAATGCTTTCTGCAGAGTTTGATGCTCCTTGGGGTTTGTAGGGAAATAACAGAAGTTTAACTTGCAGATCTTTCTGACCCTGCAGTTAGGAATCCTTGCAAGTGGTGTGTATCTCGGGTCATCTCTGAGTTTCCAATTTCTTTTTGTTTTCATCTCTCGGTGTCTTAAAGCAAATGGAGGAAGGTAATTAGTATAGGACTTTTTCCAGATCACTTTACTATAGCTTAGTTTTAACTTGAAGCCATTGAAGCTTTCAGCGTTCCTCTGGAGTTTTTACACGACCTTCAGAGGTGCATGCAAATGGGGTTTACAGTTGGTTTTGGAATGGCATGCATTCTATCCTTGCTTTACTACATGGGTGAATTGTTTGTTTGTTTTTCCTGTTTATTACTAGTATTTAAAAGGGGTTGGCCTTTTCTCTGAAATGCCACTTCAAAAGTGATATTAAAAGGGATGTCATCTGTATGAAATAATCAGTTTGCTAAGCTCAGTACTCTGTAGAGTTCTTCCCCCCCCCCCCACTTTTGCCCCAGGATAAAAAAGATCAGTGGATTGTTTTGAAGTAATCAGACAAAAGGGTTTGATCCTGTATTTAATCTGTTTGGAGTTTGGGACTGGCTTTTTCTAGCCACAGTATTTAATGTAACTCACAGAGCTGTGTCTAGTTCTGGGCCCCTCAATTTAAGAAAAATGTTGAGATGCTTGAATGTGTCCAGAGAAGGGCAACAAAGCTGGTGAGGGGTCTGGAGCACAGCCCTGTGAGGAGAGGCTGGGAGAGCTGGGGTTGCTTAGCCTGGAGAGGAGGAGGCTCAGGGGGAGACCTTATGGCACTCTACAACTACCTGAAGAGAGGTTGTAGTCAGGTGGGTGTTGGTCTCTTCTCCCAGGCAACCAGAACAAGAGGACACAGTCTCAAGCTGTGCCAGAGGAGGTTTAGGCTGGGTGTTAGGGAGGAATTATTCACAGAGAGATTGGCCATTGGAATGTGCTGCCCAGGGAGGTGGTGGAATCACTGTCCCTGCAAGTGTTTAAAAAGAGACTGGGTGAGGCACTTGGTGCCATGGTTTAGTTCTTTAGATGGTGTTGGGTGATTGGTTGGGCTTGATGATTTCAAAGGTCTTTTCCAAGCTGTTTGATTCTGTGCTTCAACACCATATAAATATTTCCTATAAGCCTAAATCTCTAGGCCTGTTGTGATCAGAAAAAACTCTATGGAACTAGTTACTGGCATCCACCCTTATCCAAGAGTCCTGCCAGGTGTACTTAAGAAGTCCAAGTTTACTCCTCATGTTGAAGAGCAAGGAAAGCCATGTTTCATTGCTCTAACACACCTCTGAATTAGTTTTATGTAATCAAGCAGTTGCATAGTCATGCTAGCTGCATCTTGTTGCTTTTATTGCTTTTTGCTGGTGTACTTTGTAAGGCATAGGATGTATCTGGGGAGTTGGTGTCAGCTTGAATTATGTTGGAGGCATTCGTGTTTGTTACAGGTGGAAGTACTTAAATTGGGTATTAGTTGTAACTGTTGCAGGATTTATTTGGGGTTTTTTTAATTTAAAATCCTTCTCTAACTGAAGCTGGAATGACTTGCTGCTGTGGTATCTGTTTTTTGCACTTCTCACTTAAGTGTATTTTTGTCCTCCTTCTAGATTGGAATGTTGACTATAACTACTGATAACGACAAGGTAACCTGTTTTAAGCATTGTCAATTCACATCTGGCAAATACTTCAATTCTGATTCTGTTAAACTTATTCCAAAGGTCTAATTACAAGGAATGCTATAGTGTAATGGCCTCAATCACCCATATAATCTACATACTTATGTTAGAGTTTGTGAAACCCATGTATTTCTTAATTGTCACCTTCTGTCTGGTGAACTGCTATCTTCTGTTCATGTAAGCAGCTCAGAGCAGTGTGAGCTGTGGTCCAGGTCTGTCCCCTGTAATTTGAGGAAAGTATTGTTCTGTTTGTACTTCAGTAACCCTAATTGGATTCCAAGCAACTCTTGAGGCCGGACTCAAGATGCAAAAGTCACTGACTCTAGTGCTTGCTGTTTAACACTTAAGTACAGGCTGTCCCAAACCAGAGGTCACAGTGAAAGAACCTTGGAATCAACTCTCAAACTAAATGTTACCTTTTTGTTTAGCACTGATATAGGCAGAAGGATTACCCCAACAGGAACTCGGAGTAAGATTCAGTGCTTTCTCTTTTCTGATACTGCAGGGAACTGATTTGTATTTTAGTTCACTTCTTTTTTCCTGAAGATATGATTAAAAGGAAGTGGAGGCCAGGTAGTAACTGGTAGAAGTTCTTAGAAGCTACTGCATAGTGCTGAACTTGCAGGTGAATTTTAAGTTCTCTGAAAGCTGCCTCTAGTTGGTTACTCTGTCACTTGCAATAAACTGGCAGGTTTTGAGGTTTTGGGTTGGGTTTTTTAAGTTCAAATCTCTAAAGAAACTTGAAGATGCATCACTGACTGCTGTCAGCTTCTGAAATTTAGCTGTGCAAAGGAATTCTTCCATCTGGGGAAAAGCCAATAAGTCTTTGTGTAAGTGAAAGAAGTCAATGGGATTTTTGTCTTCATCACAGACTTGATGTGCTAAATTAAGCCATCATCTTACATCCTCAGTCAGCTCTTTGTCCTTTAAGGAAGTCTGACATTAAGAGTCACCATCAGTGACAAATTATAGTGACCTGTTGTAATTTGTCCATTGTGTTTGGGGAGCTTAATGCTTTTTGGTAGACCACCTAGGCCTCAGGAGGGAAGTCTGTATAGAGGATAGTGTTGAAGTATTCACTCTGCCCAATATAAATATGTCTGCTTAAATTTTTTGCTTTGCCAGGCTCCAGATGCTGAATCTCGTGAGGGCCTGATAAAAAACCACTATATGGCAAGGATAGCAGAGCTTACATCCCATCTGCAGCTTGCTGACAGCAAATCAGTACACTTCCATGCTGAGGTGAGCATGCAGACAGCATCTGTACTGAAAGAGTAAGTTTGGTTTTGAGCAGGCAAGCGTAATAAGAGTGAGTTTAAATATATGGAACACAATGTTTCATCAAAATCTGTTCCTGGGATGTTTTTTGGCTGTGGTCTATTATACATAAAAATGAAATATTAATCTTTTGGTAGCCTTCTGTTAGGTATATTAAGAAGTGTAATCTCTGTTATATATAGGTTTGTTCATATAAGCCAGAGCAGCTGGCTTTAGTTACCAAGCTAGCTTTGGCTTAATCTTAGTGATGTTGATGTCATTCAAAAATACTTGAGCTTATCATTAAGTGATGAAAAGAGCTCCCTTCTGAGAAGGAAATTCTTTGGCCTAAGTTATACTTGACTTCAAGAGTTAACAAAATCATTCATTGTATCTGTGGTTTCATGACTTCATTTCAAGTCATGAGGTAATTTATTTTCTTCTTTTCCCTGAAAGTAGTTTGTGCAGTTAACACAAACACTCTTTGGAAAGGAAATCCTCTTAAATATTTTTATAATGGTAGATGACCAGTGGTAGAGGAGCTGTGTTTCTCTATTTGAGCAATGTGTGAAGCAAGTTAGTTGTGTTGCTTGTTTAGTAGTTGTGTGAGAAATTGAAAATATGCTAGTTCTGTAAAATGAATAAATGTCTGTGTTTAGCCATAACATTACCTTTTGTATTTTAAGACGTGCACAAGCTTTAACTAAGTTTCTTGACACCTAAGGATTACAGAAAAATGGAAGTACCCAAAGCAATCAGTTAAAGACTGCACAAAGCAATACTCTGAAGCTGACTTTTCCTCCTTCCACCCTCCCTCTGCTGTTCTTATTGATAGTGTCGAGCGCTTGCCAAAAGACTGTCTCTAGCAGAGAAGTCCAAGGAATCACTCACAGAAGAGCTGAAACTAGCTAGTCAAAACATCAGTAGATTACAGGCAAGTAAAATGCTATATCATGGGTAATGGGGGAGTTAGGAGGAAAAAATTACAGCCATTGAGCGTGGTCATGCCTTTGGTTATGTATCCCTTCCTTTAGTCAGAGAAGAGAGAGTTCAGATCAAGCTACTGACATTGGGAGTTCCTATACAGCCATGCTGGCCTCCTGACAGAATTCCTAAGCAATTTCTGTCCATTTCCTAAGCACTGGGCTGTTCTTTGCTCTGTCCTTGATTCAGCTTTCCTGAGTCCCTTTAATTTCCAGGGCAGTTCTACCTGAGATCTTGCCAAGCAGATCTTGAATAAGCCAAACTCCTCACTTCCTAAGTCTAGAGTTGCTGTAATTCTTCTCTTTATCTTGCTTCACTCAGGATGTTAAATTCTGCTAACTCATGGTTGATGCAACCAAGGCCACCATTGGCTTTCCCATCCCTGATAAGTTTTTCCTAATTTGTGAGTAACAGGTCCTGCAGAAAACATCTGCCAGGCCTGTTGGTCACTGGTATTAAGTTCTTTGCAGCACTGGAGAGCTCTTGAATTGCTTGTGTGTCACTTTGTTGCCCTTCCAGGACATGTCAGAGTAGTTAAAATCCCTCCTGAGGGTCAGGGTCTGGAACTGCATCTGCATGTGTGGATTGCTGATTGTTTCAGCTTTGTATACAATCTATATTCATGTACAGGCTGTGTTCTATCCTTGTAAACTTGTTTCCTGTCTGGGATAACGTTAACTGTTTTAAGCCATAAAATTGGGGGTGGGGAGGAGTGAAATTACAAAGGAAACAGAGCACAAAAAAGGGGAACAGACCATGCATGAGATTTCAGGTAAAAGGAAAATGGTTATCAAGTTTCTTTCATAAAGGGTTTTTGGAGGGGTTGGTTTTTTGGTGGTTTAGTGTAAGTGCACAAATGCAACATTAAAAGTGTGGCTAAGTGGAGACAGAAGTTGGCAGTGTTTGCAGTTGTCACTAATGTTGAGCAAAGGCTTCTGCTTGTTATCCCTCAGGATGAACTGATGACGACGAAGAGAAGCTATGAGGATCAGTTAAGCATGATGAGTGACCATCTCTGCAGTATGAATGAAACCTTAACTAAGCAAAGGGAAGAAATTGATACACTAAAGATGACTAGTAAGGTAAGCTGCTAGGTGTTGACAAGTAAAAGCTGAAACCACTGGCTGTGGTTTGGAGGTTTGTGAGTATCATTTGGCATTTCTGCAGTACTAACCCTTTAACAAACCAATTCACAAGCGACAGTTCTTAGCAGCTGGAAAGAAAATTCCAAACCTGGTCTTGCATGTTTCAGTGAAGAAAAATTTTGGCAAAACATTTACATGTGGGAAAGAACAAGCACTTTGTCACTGTTTCAGAGTAGGCTTTCAAAGTGCATTGTCTAATGGAAGATCAGTACCTTAGTTTGTTTAGATCTGGTGATTATAGAACTGTTTGCAAATCCAGCTGGTGATGCCAGCTGATGAAGTTATTGGTAGGAGTGTCTGCACTTTTCTGCACTCCTGTATCAGCACACTGTGTTTCTTGTCAGCTGGTTTTTTTCCCTCTGTATTACCATGCTCCATCTTAGCTGTCTCATATGGAGGGATGAAAAAGTTGCCACTTCACAGAAGAATGTTAACTTAAAATGCACACTTAAATTCTTCTCCAAGCTAGAAGTCTGCAACCTTACCAGAAACAAGTTTTTGACTTATTTTAATGAAAACAACTAATTTTAATGAAAAACACAGAAGTGTGTCAGTGATTAAACCATGGCATGCCTTAATCTGATGGTTCTAGGGTGGAACAGATTCTGTGAAGGCCTTTACCCTTCACTTGCCTCTCTATGAAAGTAGTAAACTAGCATTCCTGTCTTTTAATTGTGGAATGCATGGAAGCAGGTTTCTCTGAACTCCTAACAGCTTGTGCTACACACACAGTGTATAGAAGTGTTTTTTCTTTCAGCTCTTGGCTGCACATTGCCCATAGTACTTCATGGGTTTGTATAACATGTTTTCTGGAACTTTTCACCTGTCATACTTCGAAGACTTGAAGTGGTACTCTGGAAGGAGGTACTTCATGGTCTCACAGCTGTAGGCACACACTTCAAAGCCTTACCAAATGCAGAAGGCAGTTTGGTTGGCATCAAAGGGAAGCAGCTGAAGCCACTGTCACTTGGAAAGGGTGCTGCTTATGCTTATTTGAAATAGCTGGTGCTTTCCACTGTTACACCTGTAAAGATCAGGGGATTTTCAGAGCAAGACATGACAAGCATCCATGACTAAAAGCTGATTTTCAGCTGGGCTGTACTTCCTTCTTGTTTGCTGCTGGGGGTGTTGGTTGACAATCAACTGAATATGAGTCAGCAGTGTGCCCAGGTGGCCAAGAAAGCCAATGGCACCTTGGCTTGCATTAGGAGCACTGTGGCCAGCAGGGACAGGGAGGTGATCAGCACTGGTGAAGACACACCTTGAGTGTTGTGTTCAGTTTTGGGCCCCTCACTACAGGAAAGACACTGAGGGGCTGGAGTGTGTCCAGAGAAGGACAAGGAGGCTGGTGAAGGGCATGGAGCATGTGGCCTGTGAGGAGCATCTGAGGGAGCTGGGGATGTTCAGTCTGGAGAAGTGGCGGCTGAGGGGAGACCTCATTTCTTTCCACAGCCACCTGAAGGGAGGTTGGAGTGAGGAGGGGGCAGCCTCTTCTCCTTGGTGGCAAGCGACAGGACCAGACAAAATGGTTTCAAGCCGTACCAGGGGCGGTTCAGGCTGGATGCTAGGAAATATTTCTTCACTTGAAAGGGTTCTCAGCCATTGCAATGGTCAGCCTAGGGCAGTGGTGGACTCCCCATCCCAGGAAGTGTTTAAGCAGTGTGTGGGCCTGGCACTTAGGGCCATGATTTAGTGTTGACCCTTCAGTGCTGGGTCAAGGGTTGGTCTGGATGATCTTTGAGGTCTCTTCCAGCGAGGTGTATCTGTGATTCAGTGTGATGATTTATCAGACTCCAGGTTGTGTATGGCCTCTGTGTAGATTTTCTGGTACAAATTACATGTTCTGTTTGTTTCTTTTCCTGTTGCAGGGAAATTCTAAGAAGAACAAAAATCGATAGCTCACAGCTAATCAACAGCCTTCAGAAGCTGCTGCTGCACAGGATTCATTATCCAAGTCCTGCTTGTTCCAGGAAGCAGGGGGTCACATTGGGTCTAGTAACAAACTGGTTTGGTGCTGTAAATGGCTTTAAAATATGTAGAACTTAGATTAAACAGAACTTCATGTTGGCTCTAAACCACTCTGTGGATAATTTATATAGTAATTACCTTCAGTTTTTACTGTGCACTTTTTAAGACCAGGTTTTAATTTCATGGATAATGACTTCAGGTTTTGTATATTTTCAACTATGATCATGCACCAACAAATGTAGATCAGTGCAGTAGTTGTCTGGTTGTGAGTTATACATGAAATTATCAGCCTGTACATTCCTTCACTTGTTAATAGCCACTTAGAAAATTAGTTTTGAGACCTTTTCTGGCCATGCAATCTGTTCAGTTACTGTAAATGTATTATTCCTGTTCTCAGCCCTTCTGAGTTAATTGGAATTGTGGCTTTAAATTATTTCTATAAATTCACACAAGCCAACGGGATCACTGTTTTGTTTTAGGCTGCAATAGTGAAAACTTTTGCTGCTTGTGTTTGGCATTTTGGGTTTTGAAGAGCACAAACAGCTGAATTGGGATACTTCTATGAAATGGCTTTAAGCCCTTCCTTAGGCATTTTGTTTACATGTGTGTATTTATCCTGGTAGCTGTTTAAAGCTAGAAGAAACTGTGATCATAATTTGCCCCAAGAGAGTGAAACAATATGTGTGTAGAATAGGTCAGTTCACTGTGCTCCCTTACAATACAGGGGAAAAACACGACCCAACACATAGATTTCAACACTGAATTTGAGAAGTCTCCATGGAATTAAGTCCTGATGGATTCACTGGAGGAATGCACATGGTTTTTCCTGTGGTTTGGGGAAGTTTGTGAACATTAGGCCTCTTCAAATGATACTTTTTTTTTTTTTTTTTTCTCTCTAAGTGAAGTCTAATACCACAAGTTGTCACAGCATTGACTTTTTTTATCAGATGCTGTGCTGCTCCACGCTTTCCACTGATTTTTTTTTTTTCCTGTTCCATGACTTGCATTATGGCACTTTGTCTCATAAGGGTTTACTCTGATATCAGCTGTGTCGATATATTATTAGTATGTAATAAAAAAATCAACTAGGAAAAAAAACCACCTTGACTCTCTTTTTTTTCTTCTTCTTAATTCTAGTGATAGCCAGGTTGCACAGTGTGGTGGTGTGGTGAGATACTAGCAGCTATTCCTGTTGAGGTGAGCTCAAGTCATTAGAGCAGTATTGTTACTTGTAGTGGTGTTTTGTTTCTGTACCTGAAACTGCGGTGTGCTACACTGAGTCCTGGTTGGCCTTTCTCACCACCTTCTCTGCTCAAAGCAAAGGGGCATCTGATGTGTATATTCCTTATGACTGTGGAACTGTTCTGATTAGATTTTCATTTTAATGACAAAATAGATGTGGGCATGAAATGGGAGAGAAGATGGGAAGTGCCCACATGGTTTCTTATTAGCATTATGCAGAATTGAAGTGTTGACTTTCTCTCCAACGTATTTTGTTGAAGTAGATACAGTTTCAAGTGTCTCACTCAGTTCTTTTGAAGCTGCCTTTTCTGTGGGCTCTTATCCTGTATTGAAGGTGCTGTACAGGATCAGAGGATGTTAGGGGTTGAAAGGGACCTCTGGAGATCAAGTCCAACCCCCTGCCAGAGCAGGACCATAGAATCTGGTGGAGGTCACACAGAAACGCATCCAGAGGGGTTTTGAAAGTCTCCAGAGAAGGAGACTCCACAACCTCTCTGAGGAGCCTGTTCCCGTACTCTGTGACCCTTAAAGAAGTCCTTCCTCATCTTGAGGTGGACAAAGTGTGCATAAAAAGTTAAATGTATCTCCTATCTCAGACTGATTTTTATAACAGAGTATACCCCCAAGATCAAAACTGGAGTTGATGTGGAATGTAGAAGCATTTAGGTACAACTCTAACGTGCATTAGTTTATCAGCATTTTTGTCTTGCAGCATGTATTTCTAAATGTACTTGTGTGTCCTCCCTCACCAATCAGCAGTGAACAAGCTCAGGAAGAGGCAAGTTTGATCACTTAAGCTGCCTTAAGTTTTTCAAGGAAGTGTTTTCAAGTAAGTTTTACACACCCCTAAAGTGTCAATACTCAAAAAATAGACTCTTGGAGGGAGAGGGGGAAATGTAGACTTTTTGTTTTGAATACTGTTGTAATGCCATGAAGGGATAGTAGTATATCACACTTGACACAATGGCATTAGGAACTGGAACAAGTGAAAATGCCCAACTACTCTATTTACCTGCTGATAAGGTAGCTCTGAATGAGTTTCTGAATATCTCAGATGCTCTCAAGTATCTTAAGTTTGTTACTGAACAGTGTTGTGCTCTTATAAAACTGAAGCCATCTTCAACAAAGGAAAACTTCCTTTTTGAGACAAGGTTTTCCAGAAATACAAATTTGAGCTATTTTGTCCCTTGGAAAAGGTCTGTGCATATTGTTATGGAATGCACAAAACCAGGGCAAGGAAGTTGCATCAATTCTGAAATTGATGTTAAAAAAAAATTACAGTGGAGAATGCTTGGCTTCCTAGTTGATTAGTCAGGAAACTAATGACAAATAACTGCTGTAAAGTAGGAAGGTTTTTCACAGGATCACAGCATCCTTTTTAGAGCAATACAGTGTAAAGCCAGGGCTAAAGAAAAATCTTAATGCTTTTTGTTGGTGGTGGTGTTTTACTTATACTAAACAAAATGTTTAGCTGTCCTAGACTTCTGAAAATATACCCCCAGGAACTGTTTTGTGTGTTCAGTGAATGAGTTGAACTTTGAGATTGCTCTCTGAAGAACCACTGCTTCAAGAGTTATGGAAGTACCCAAGAAGCACCAAATACATGGGCTATTTTAAAAGTCCTTAAGGTCTTACAGGTCAGAGGTGTTCCTGCCTGAAAGATGAACCTCTAAAACAGGAGTCTTAGGCTGACAACATGAACTGTGCAAGCATCTCATTGCTACTGATTTTAAATTGGTCATCTTCAGTGTTGATTTGTAAACGTGGTGGTGTTTGAAGGAATTGGCAAAGGACATTACAGAGATATTCTGGAGGATGCCCCTGCTTACTGCAGAAGGGCTTGGGCTGGATGACCTTTGGAGTTCCTTTCCAACCCAGACCATTCTATGATTCTTAACCAGATCAACATTTCAGAAACAGTGGTGCTGGGATCTTCAGGCTAGAAGTGCTCTAGTAGCATTCCAAGCATCATCAGTAGCAAGACTGAAACATTTTGCTTTCCCACTGTTGTTGCAATGTATCATTGACTTATACAGGACATTTTCTCTTTTACCAAGCCAATTTGTAATCCTACTCTAGAGTATTCTGCTCTACCTTCCTTTGATGAATTGGATTTTTGGTGGGGAAAGGACTTTGGCCCAGCATGTTTCTTTGGGCACATCAGGAGCCATCACTCTTCAATAGGCCTCACTGCATTGATCCAAGGCATCAGTTGCAAACAGGAAAGGAAGTAAACTTTTTTTATATCCACATACCACCCATCATGAGACTAGAGAAGTTACAAACTGGTTTGGGTGAGCCAAGTGAACTGTTGAAAACTATAAATCTGATGTTATATTAAACTTTGGGGAACCATCTGGCCCTGTAAGCTGGGCACACTTGTTTAATACAACATGTGTGTAAAGTAAATTGAGAGCACTATCTTGGCAGCAGCAGGGTCATAACAAAAGTAAAGCTTAGTGCAATAAAAGTTTGTAATTGCTACCAGAGGTCTGATTGCTTCCTCCCCCAAGGGTTAGGTGCCACTGTATGGAAAATGCTTGGTCTGTCTTACTCTGCTTTTTCTGCTTCTGTTACCACTTGCAGTGTTACTCAGCAGTGAATTAAAACCATGTTTGTTTAGAAGGGGCCATGTTTGCCCTAATTCCTGAATATTTCTTTTAATTAGGGAGTTAGAAACTTGCTTTAGCTATAATTGGGTCTGCTGAACTGCTAGCCTGATTACAGATGGGGACAGAGAAGAGCTTTCAGGGACCTTTATAAAGCAAGGCCTGATTGGGGCTATGAAAACCACCACATGGAAACTTGCCTGGGGGCAGTTGTCATTGTCTGCCTCTGTGTGTGCAGGCAGCTTTAGACACATCGATGCCAATTCAGAATCACTCAGCTTCTCACGGAAGCTTTGAGTGCAAATACTTGCATCCAGGTCGCTGGGCTGAGCCGCAAAATAAGAAATGTCTGAGTCTGGTGGGGCCTAATCTGCATGGCAGACTACCCTGCTACCAGCCCTATGAGAAACTAAGCTTTTTATATGTGGAAGTGCAGAGGTGACACCAGAAATCATGCTTTATATATGCTGCTTTAAATCCTAATTCACCCTATACATCCAAAACTCTTTAAACTGATGAGAGTAGCTTTTGAAAACCAGGTCTGGTGTTGGTGGGATAAGATAGGGTGCCTTTAAAAATGAAAAGGCTTCTAGACAAAGTTTGAGATGACACAGATTCTCTACATCCTTGTCACTGATCTCTCTACAGGGCTCTTTCCTTGAATCAACCAAGTGTCTTTTAAAGGCAGCAGGGACCAGGAGTAGCCAGGCACAACCTGAACTTTTCGGGTAGTGCACAGGCTTACTGGCTATGAAATTCTCCAGCCAGGGAGGTGTGAAAGCCTCATTTCAATGGAGATGGGATGTGTGATGGGTGTACATGCAAGGGAGGAACATGTAGGAGGCAGACAGGGAAACCTACGTTTTCAAGTACCTCAGCCCATGGGGAAAGGAAAAGGATGGGAATTTAGCGTAAAAGCAGGCTGTCCTCCAGCAATTTGAGAGACCCCACAGGGATTCTGCCCAGTGGTCTCTCCCTTTATTCAAACAAAGTTTTACAGGCCGCCTCTGTCTCCATTGTGAGCATTAATCTTTAGCCATGGACCATTTCCTGAATGTGTCAAAATTGTATTTATCATCTTCCATAAAGAGCACAGCTTGGTTCTGAGAAGAGTTAAACCCAGAAAATTCAGAGGTTTTTCTAGTCATTTTAAACACTACAGACTCTTTCATGAATTGACTTGGAAGCTAGATTGTGGTGGCAAGAATCTTCTTGCAAACTCTGTATACAAAGTTCATTGCTTCTGAAGTGAATACAGGGGCACCTTAAATCTCCACACCCCCTCCTTCCTTTTCTGCTAAAGCTTTATACTGTCAAGGGTTCAGCTTGCCAAGCCACACAGTTCAGTAAACCTAATTGTCCCTCTTCTTTATCTGGTTGGAGGCAGGGCTTCTCTAATTCTGACTGGAGTCGCTTGTGTCTTGTGAAGACACTTTGGGAGTCCTTTCAGGAGGATCCAAAGCAGTATGAGTTCTCTGCTCTTTTGGGGCAATTTTCCACTGGAAACTGGGGCAGCATCCTTCCAGGGAGAATTTATTTGTAAATTCAGACTCATGCAGCTGGGACTGAAGTAGGTTTTGCACCCCACTTCCTCATGTCCTCCCCTATGGTCACGTAAGTAAAAAACCACAGGGTACACCATGGTGTGTATCTCCCAGATTCTCTCTCTGGTAAGTAGGTGCACTCAGTGTAAGAAGCAATTTCTGTTGCTTAAGATAACATACCTGCATTGTCCTGGTGGTATTTAAGCCATGTTCCAAGCCTTGTGGTGTATTTCTTTGCAGGAACTCCTGTCTCCAGAGGAACTCTGAAATATGAGGTATCCTCTCCTTTCTTGGTGCTAGGAGGTGTTTGGTCAGAGATAGCTCTGCAGAAGGTGAACAAAAGGTGAGACCTGGTCTGGCCTTGGTCTTGTGACATTGCAGCTTGGTCTTTCTGTAGCTCTGCTGTTTTTTAGGAAGGCTTGGCAATGTTCATGGCCTACCTTGAAGAAAAAGAAGTGATGCTTTACCAAGATTGCAGAGTCTTGTTGGAAGTGCTTTCCTTCAGCAGTGACAGAAATCTTTGCTGTTTCATGATTTTTGGAGTCACTACTTGTCCCACCTCATTTCATTCAACTGATTGGAGTCTGCCTCAACTCAATTACCAGAAAAGCTTTGGCATGACTTTCTAGCAATATTAAGGGTTAGGGCTGGTTTCGAACATGCCAAAGCATGTTACTTTCCGGGTTAAGTAAGGGTGGCCCGTCCACCCATTTGGTCTACGCCAGGTGTTAAGTCGGCGTTACCGATTAGATGTCGTTCATCGGTACGTGACAGCGTCATGACATTATAATCATTACGAGTTCCCACTGTAGGAGAAGGCGGGCGCCTTCCCCCCATCGGGTGTTACGCAACACCGTCATTTGGCTTAGAGTCATATCCAGTTCCCACATTTGGTTGGTCACATCCGGTGGTGCCAAGTCCGTCCGTCAAATCCATGTGAGGGTAGTCTCCGTCAGGTACTCTCCCCTCAAAGAGCACCTGACTTTGCCCAACTATACATCGCCGTGGGCCAGGCGACAGCGTGACGATTAACATCGCCACTAAAGGTTTTTCCTCGACCAGCCAGCGGGGAGCTGACTGGGGCCGGAGCATGGGAACCATGCTCCAGGGACTGGGGCAGAGATCAACTTAGTTACCACAAAGGGTATCCGGCGGGACCACGTGGAGGTGTGATCTCTGCAGCGAAGCCCAGTTGTAACTATGACTTCTTTCAGAGCAGTATGTCCTGACTTCTCAAGAGCATATGTCCTTAAGAGAGTCATAGTTACTCCCGCCAATGAGTGACAGGCACTCTCTATGAAGCCCTCTCTCTTCCCAAAGGGGAAGAGAAAGGGAATAAGGGAGAGGTACTTAAGGGCTGGAAAATAAAAACTCATACAGCTTTAAAGAAAATAACAAGAAGAACAAATAAATACATACAAAACCAGTATGAAACCTAACACCCCTCATGACAGTGATGTCACCATGGGTCTCAGTGGCAGATGGAAACCATATTGTGGAACATAGGATTCAGAAACACATGGACTGGGACCAAAGGCAGACCGAGTCCTCCTTGGGTTCTGGCTGTTGAAGAAGAGAGTTTGACCATTATCATCCCTCAGCTTTACAGCAAATATGATGCCCATGGAATGGCATCCCTCGTTGGTCAAGTTAGGGTAGCCTGTCTTGTCTCTTTCTCCCAGCAGGTGCAGCCTGCATCCTCAAGGTAACACACAAGACTTAGCAGTGTCCTTGGTGCGCAGAGAAACAAGTATAAGCAAGAGCCTTTCTGCATACCATTCCTTAGTACTAACTATAAATGCTCTGCTATCACTACTAGAATCAGACAGTGTCTGTGAAAACCTGTTGTGAACTTCAGAAAGCGAAGTCTCTGAAAAGAGACTGAAATGAAATCACTAACTAGAGTTATGTTATAACAGCTATAATAGTCTATACTAAATAGAGTTAACGTTCCAGCTCAAAGCAGGACTTGTAAGAACTTAAACAATTGCACCAGTCTCTTACATCATGGAAAATCAACCTTAGGTCATCTCTACCTAGCAGTTTCTTGTATCTTCACCACAGGCTACCAACATTGTTCTTTCAAGCCTGTTCCCCAGGAGGTCCCCACCTCCATAAAACTGGTAGTTCACTTCTTTCTGTAGCTGCTTCTTCCTCACCCCTCTTTGAGTGCTTTTCATACTCTTTTGAATATTTTCATGTGCTCTTGGGCACAATATTAACCAGTATTTGTGGCTGATCCTCCACCGTTTCTAAGGGGTTGAGCCTCAGAACCATTTTGAGTGGAAGATGCCTGGATGATCATTGAGTCTAACCCTTAACCCTACAAAACCCAAGCTCTCAGCTTGAGCCCATGTCCCTCGGCACCACATCTACACGTCTTTTAAATAGCTCCAGGGACGCTGACTTCACCACCTCCCTGGGGAGCCTGTTCCCGTGTTTGGTAACCCTTTCAGTAAAGAAATTTTTCCTGATATCCAACCTAAACCACCCCTGGTGCAACTTGAGGCTGTTTACTCTTGTCCCATCAGTCGATACTAGGGGAAAGAGACCAACAGCTGCCTTACTCCCACCCTCCTTTCAGGGAGTTGTAGAGCTCGAGGTTTCCCCTCAGCCTCCTTTTCTCCACACAAAACAACCTCAGCTCCCTCAGCCGCTCCTCGCCAGACCTGCTCTCATCTCTATTAAAGCACAGGTACTTTTTTTATTTTTCGCTTTTATTTTAGGTGTCCCTTTTGTGGGCCATGAACAATCTGGACGCTCTGTTCCCTCCCAGAGAGGGGAATCTGCACGAATGGAGAAGGAAATCGTCAGGAACGTTGAAGGAATGCTCCCCACAGAAGGCGGCCGGGCTGGGGGCGGGCCCGAGCCGCGGGCCCCGCGCGGCCGCTGCCTGTTGCTGCCGCCTCTGCCGGCGGCTGGGGGACTTCATGGCGGCGCCGAGGCGGGTAAGGAGCGGGTCCGCAGGGGCTGCGGAGCAGGGCGGGCGGGATGGCTGTTCGCTCTCTGTGTCCCGGCAGAGGCTGCTCCCGGGAGCGGACTGGAGCGGTGGAGCGGGTTCCCGGGGACCTGAGAAGTTTCCGTTAAAAGTGGAATTTTCCCTGTGGCTGAGACGCAGACATAAGTCCTGGCTTGAAACGGGCCGGTGGATGGGGCTGCTTTGTTTTGGTTTAAGGACGGGATTGAACGATGTGTATTTGGCTCTTTTTCCTTTTTTTTTTTTTTTTTTTTTTCCTCCCTCTTCTGTCACTTTCCCTCTTCCCCTCGCTCTTCTCTCTCTCCCTCCGTTTTCTCCGCTCACTTTCCCTCCGTTTTCTCCTCTCACTTTCCCTCCGTTTTCTCCTCTCACTTTCCCTCCGTTTTCTCCTCTCACTTTCCCTCCGTTTTCTCCTCTCACTTTCCCTCCGTTTTCTCCTCTTGCATTCCTTCTTTCTCCTTTTCTTTTTGTCTTCCTTTAACTTTTCTTTTCTCCCTTTTTCTCTGTTTTTTCTCTTTCTCTGATTTTTTGTTTCCTTTTAAAATCGTTTTCTTAGTTACCTTCAAAGTGGCAGCAATGAAAAGGGGCTGCCTTTGTATGAGGTACCCAGAGCTTGGAACCGCTGCAGAGATCACTGGGATTTGGGTGAAGAGATCCCACAGGATCGAGTTCCCATGACTTTTGCCTTGTTAGGAGACTAGAGCAGTCAAGATGTGGTGTTGGGGTTTTTTCCCCTATTATTTTATACTTGAAGTTGAATGGATTCCTGGAACTTTCCTCATCTTTTCTAGTGGTTCAGCTGCTGGTGTTAAAACTATGGATGCAGGCTGATGATGTTTGAAGTTGTTGCTACAGGAATCTCTCCTGTAGATGTGAGTGGAGTGTAGGGCTTTGGGGAGACAACAGGAGCAGATCCTGAAGGAAGTCCTCACTGAAGGGGAAGTTTTCAGTGAGGGTTTGGTTTTTTTCTGAAGTGTAGGTCTTCTGATACTTGTGGCAAATAAAAGCACTTCTGGAATGTGCAGGGGGGAGATGCCAACTAAGGTATTTTATGAAAGCCTGGAAAAAAGTTAAGTTGCAGAAGTCTCCATTTACCTTCCCTGGTGGTTTTCTTTCTCTGAGGTGTAACACACTAGAAACCCTTCCTGGTTTCTCTGCAAACAGGCCTTAGCTTTTCTTGGGAGAGTGGTAATGACTGTCTGGAGAAGAGGAAGAGAATTTTGGAGCCTGAGGCTCTTAAATATGAACTACTCATTTTGCTGTTAACTCACTGTTCCCTGTCTGGATGCTGAAACTCTGTAGCATCTTTAAGACAAGAAGAAAAAGAGGTAGCTGAAGACAAACCCTTGAGTTGCTTTGGTTTGACGGGCTGAAATCATACCTACAGTGAGAAAGTGTTACCAAGAAAAGAAGAGTTGCTTTCTTGACTCTTTGTGTGGGTGGCTACAGAGAGAGGGACCCTGAGCCAGCTCTTTGTAAGTAGTTGAGCACAAAAGTACTTTGTAAAACAGAGAACATGGCTGGAGTTGTAAATCACAGCACTGGGGCATTATGCCTGAAGGCAGGTGTGATGTCCTTGTTTCAGTCTGGGATTTGTTTCTTCTTTTCCCCGTCGTCTTGTGTGCAGAATGTTTTTTTTTCCTATCACATTATGATAAGCTTAATTGCTGCCTAAATCCAGATCTCTAAATAGCAAATTAATATAAAGTTAAGTTTTGCTCTGTGTGACTGTGCACTCCAACATGCAGTGCATTCAGTGGCATGAATAGAGATGCACTATCGTGGGCAGTGTTTTGCATTATGTTTTAGTAAACAAGATTGCTCCTGTCCAGGGCTCTTTATCTTTGGGTTTTGGTTGGTATAAATAGAAGTTGAAGTCTTCTGCTTCAGAAAGCTAGGAAACCCACAGATCTATCTTAAAAAGTTTGGGGTTTTTTTCATAGAATACCAGGTTGGAAGGGACCTCAAGAACCATCTAGTCCAACCTGTAAGGGTAAGAATATAGTTGAAATTAGATGGCCCAGCACCCTGTCAGGCTGGGCCTTGAAACTGTCTAATGCAGGGGAAGCCACCACCTCCCTTGGGAGTTTATTCCAATGTCTAATATTTCAAATGGTGATTATTATTTTTTTTGTCCCCCTGGCATCCAGTCTGAATCTCCCCAGTAGCAACTTGTCCCCAGAACCCCTCGTCTTTACCATATCTTTACCCAGCTTTTGGAGGGGAGCCCAAATGAAGCTTTTTTAGGTGACTGCGTTGTGAATTCTGCTTTCTGACATGACTCTCATCAGTATCTATTAAAAATCCCTCCAGCCAAATAAACAAGTATTTAATTGTGACCCTCCTTCTTATCAGTGCCAGTGTTCTTGTGAGGCTTTAAGTCAAGGAGAAGGGGACTGGCCTGCAGTTGAGGAGAGAGCTGGTCCATCAGAAAATGTTTCCAGGAGCTGTCTTCAGATGGAAGAGCTCTGTCAATCTCACCTCATGTGCTGGTCTGCAGGAAGTGGTTGTTTGTTGGGCACTAAAGCATGAGATAATTTTGAATGTGGGTAAAAATAAAAACAACAGGATAATGCATGATGTCATTCAGGGAAATTGCTAAATACAGTGTTTCTGTGAGCTTCCCCACTTTTTACTATTCACCACTGAGACTGGTGCAAGTGTTTCTGAAGTGTCCTTTTGTGTCCTGTGTTCTTTGTGGTGCTTTATCCATCGCTTCCCTTGGACACAGCAAACACCATCAGAGAACCAGGTTTGAATTTCTTTCTGACCATGAGCAGTTTAGTATTTTGAAGTGAGCTGTGAGCCAAAGTGTTCAGCTTCGTTTTGTTTGTTTTTTTCCAGTTAGTGTGCTTAATCCTTAAACATACACCCCACAACCTTCCCTCCCCCTAAACCAAAAGAACCCACCCCAAGCACCAAAAAAAAAAAAGAGGCTGTTTATTTTGCAGGACTGGGACAGCCACCCATAACTGCATTCCTGGTGCTTGGTAAAGTATTAGAAATCTCTGCCCTTTCCCAGAGGGAGGAGTTTGGAATGTTAAACTACTGCAGTGCTGCCATGACAAGAGTACTTTTATGGGATGTTTGTGCTTTCCTAATGATAACAGATTTCCTAAACACAGATTAAAAATTGCTTCAGAAGATGCAGTAACATTCCATTAACTTCGTGACCTGCAGAAGCACTGTAAATAAAAATAGATTTGTTTTCCTGTCTCTGGCCATAAGGCAGAGCACTATGATGAGGGTTTGTTGGCTATTTTTTTCCATTAAAAAACAACAAACAACCCTAGGCCTGCTGTACAGTAAAATGTCAGCTTAGTGTCAATAAACAGTTTACATGAGACTTTTCTGCAGCTGTCCACTGGCTGTCTGAAATCTGCCTATGCAGTCACTATGGTGATGCTGAGGAGGAGTGTGATTCAGAGAAGATAAAGCAGGGCTGGCTGAGTAAACTGAATGGGAGTGAGAACAGAAGCACCTTTCAGGGATGCACCAGCGCTACTCCCTGCAGCTCGACAGACCAGCAACCTCTGCCTCCTTCCCTACCCTGTCCATCATCTAATTAGGGGTTTCATTTCACAGAATCACAGAAGGCACCTCAAAAGATCACCCAGCCCAACCAAATCAAATGCCAGAGCAGGATCACCTATACCAGATCACACAGGAACACATCCAAGTCCCCTGTGCAGCCTGTTCCTGTGTTCTGTCACCCTCACAGGGAAAGGTGAAAGGTGTTCAGCATGTAACCTCTTTGTTCCTTCTGTTGTGAGACACTGGAGCAGGCTACCCAAAGAATTTGTGGACACCTCACCTCTGGAAATGTTAAAGAGCAGGCAGGATGAGGCTTTGAGCAGTCTGGTCTAGCTGGAACCATCCCTGCCCATGGCAGTGGGATTGGAACTAGGTGGTCTTTAGGTGGTCAAGCCATTCAATGAGTCTATGTGTTGATGCCCTTAAAAACATTCATTTTTTGATCCTTTGGTATGCAAGTACCAACCACTTGTCTGTGTACTCCCCTTGGAAGGCAGAAGCAAGAACTAGCCAGAGGAATTTGCATGAGTTATGCTTGCCTTTGCTCTGGGGATGTGCACACTGTCAAAAGCTGAAAGCTTTAATTCCCCCAGCTCTTGGGGCCCAGAGTAAGGAATTCCAAATTAAATAGATTAGCTGAGAGTCCCAAACTTCTCCCAGCTGCATGAGCCCCAGAGTGTGAGCAATGTAAATACAATTTTGCATTACCCTTTGAAGTTGGTGTCTATTTTTGGACTGTTACACCAGTTGCTTATTTTCTAAGAGTAATTAAATGAGTAATGCAGTGGAAGACTTCATCCATATATATCCCCTTAACCCAAGAAATTCCTGTTTCCCATCAGCTGTGCCTTTTTGCCTGTGGTTCAGAGGTATAGGTTGGAGAACTTTTTTGTGTGTCTAGGAGAGGTAGTCAATAGTTAAATAAAAGTGCAGCCAAATTTGAAGCACATGGACTGCCCAGGGAGGAACAGTTTGGAAGGCATGTTAACCTCTGGAGCTCAAGGGGCAATAAGGAAGGTATTTATAAAATTGTGCTTTTCTGGATGTTTTGGAATGTTAGTGCACCGTGCTGGTTCAGGTGCTGCTCTCCCCTGCTCTGGAGATGTGATGCAAGGCTGCTTGGTCAGGATGAGGGTGGACATTGCTGGATGATCCTGTGAGGAGAGGCTGAGGGAGCTGGGGTTGCTTAGCCTGGAGAAGAGGAGGCTCAGGGAGACCTTATTGCTGTCTACAACTACCTGAAGAGAGGTTGCAGCCAGGTGGGGGTTGGACTCTTCTCTCAGGCAACAAGGACCAGAACAAGAGGACACAGTCTCAAGGGGGAAAAACCCCAGCAAGGCACAAAAGCTTAACTGGATTTATTTTTCCTGCAGATATAATCTGGGATTTTGTGGCCTTCTAATATCTGAAGGGGGCCGACAAGAAAGCTGGGGAGGGACTTCTGAGGGTGTCAGGGAGTGACAGGACTGGGGGGAATGGAGCAAAACTATAAATGGGTAGATTCAGATTGGATGATAGGAAGAAATTCTTCCCCATGAGGGTGGTGAGAGACTGGAAGAGGTTGACCAGGGAAGTGGTTGAAGCCTCATCCTGGATGTTTTTAAGGCCAGGCTGGATGTGGCTGTGAGCAACCTGCTCTGGTGTGAGGTGTCTCTGCCCATGGCAGGGGAGTTGGAACTGGATGATCCTTGGGGTCCCTTCCAACCCTGACAGTTCTGTGATTCTATGATTTTCAGAACAATGAAGGAGCTACTAATAGCTGCAGCCTATGAAAACTCTCAGTAATGGGATAGGAGTTTCTCTTCCTTATATCCTTGAGGTATTAAAATGAAGAAATTAAGCCACAATGACTGTTTATTAGATACAGAGGAACTGAATTAATCTGATAAATGGGAGGATTGTTTTCAGGCAGAAGAGGATGAATTGAGCCGCAGCTTTTGGGCTCGCTGGAACTGCTGCATTTTGGATTATCTTCCTTTATGGTTTATTATGAAACAACATAAAAGCTGTTATTGCAGCCAGCTTGTTTTTGTTAGCAGTTTTCAAGGTTCTAAAAATGGTATTTCCTGTTGGATCTTTGAACAAGCTGCCACACGTGCTTGTAATTTAAATGTTAGGGCCCCTGTAACATGTGGGAATGGAGATTAATGGCATCTTGTATCCTTTTCCATGGGTTACATTTACAGTGGTCCCTCAGGAGCCTTTTGGAGACACAACACATCTGTCCTGAAGCCTGCATTTGCTGCAGTTTTGAGGAAGAGCATCTTAATTCGTAAGAAGGAATTTGGAGCACTTATTCAAACAAAAAAAGAACTTGAGAGACAGCATCACTTTATAGTGATGTGCAGATGTAAAAGCATTGGAGGACAAGCTACATAAAGACCAATCCTAGATGAATCATAGAATGGGTTGGGTTGGAAGGGACTTCCAAAGGTCGTCTAGTTCAACCCCCTGCAGTCAGCACGGGCATCCTCAACTAGATCAGGTTGTCCAGAGCCCTGCAGAGCCTCACCTTGAGTATCTCCAGGGATGGGGCCTCAACCACCTCCCTGGGCAACCTGTTCCAGTGTTCCACCACCCTCATGGTGCAGAACTTGTTCCTAATACCCAATCTAAATCTACTTCTCTCTAGTTTGAAGCCACTGCCTTTCATCCTATCCCTGCAGGCCTTTGTAAACAGTCTCTCTCCAACCCTCTTATAGAATCATAGGCCCCCTTCATGTACTGGAAAGCCACTATTAGTTCTCCCTGGAGCCTTCTCCAGGATGAAAAACCCCAGCTCCCTCAGACTGTCCTCACAGCAGAAGTGCTCCAACCCCCTGACAATTTTCGTGGCCCTCCTGTGTCCTTGTCTTTCCTGCATTGTGAGCTCCAGAGAGTGGTGCAGCCCAAATCCCATGAGAATCTGTATTTCCTTTTATTAGCCTGACCTTAGAGAAACAGCTTTTAAAGAGCCATTTGTGCTTTTTTTCCTCCATTCCTTGCAGTCAGCTTTGGGGATCAGTGAGCAGTAGCAGGGGAACCACTATCTAGTTCAACCTATAGTAGTACAAATCCATCCTACTTGCATGTGTGTTTTTATTAGCATCAGGATCTTTTCCTTTGTTTTTTTTTCTTTGTCAAAACATGTATTTGGAACAGTAATGAAAGGTGAAAGCTACAGCCTCTGATAGGTACATTGAAGGTATTTCACTGCAGGTGAGAGCTCCATCTGGGAAAGTAATGAAAGACATTTACTGACTGAAGTTAAATAGCTGGTAGGTGAATTTCAAGTCTCCTTTTTCGTTTGTTTTGGAACAGGAAAAAAGCCTACCAAATAGGCTGTAACATCACAGTTACAGTAACAGACATTGGGGAAAACAAAATTAAACATCTGGAAGTAATAAAGGATGCTGAAAAAGTTCATTTTTAACAAGAAAGTGAGACAGGCTGCAAAACACATTTGTGACTGTAAACAGCATTTGTATTTTACTTACATTCCTCTTAAATGTTTCTTTTTCAATGTCATATCTCAGGGTTTGGTTATTTGCCCCTTCAAGTGTGGCTGTGGTCACACAAATGTTCAACAAGACCAAGTGCCAGGTTGTCTGCCTAGGTCACATCAACCCCGCGCTATGCTACAGACTTGGGGCTGTGTGGTTGGAAAGCTGCAACTTAGAAAGGGGCCTGGGGGTATTGGTTGACAGTCAACTGAACATGAGTTGGCTGTGCCCAGGTGGCCAAGAAGCCAATGGCATCTGGCTTGGATTAGGAACACTGTAGTCATACCCCTGTACTCAGCACTGGTGAGGCCACACCTCAAGTACTGTGTTCAGTTCTGGGCCCCTCACTACAGGAAGGCCATTGAGGGGCTGGAGCAGGTCCAGAGAAGGGCAACAAGGCTCATCAAGGGCCTACAAGGAGCATCTGAAGGAGCTGGGGATGTGCAGTCTGGAGAAGAGGAGGCTGAGGGGAGATCTCATTACTGTCTACAGCTACCTGAAAGGAGGTTGGAGCGAGGAGGGGGCAGCCTCTTCTCCTTGGTGGAAAGAGACGGGACCAGGGGAAATGGTCTCAAGCAGCCCCAGGGGAGGTTCAGGCTTGAAGCTAGGAAATATTTCTTCCCATTGGAATGGTCTGCCCAGGGTTGTGGTGGAGTCCCCATCCCTGGAGGTGTTTAAGCAGCGTGTGGACCTAGCACTTAGGGCCATGGTTTAGTGTTGACCCTTCAGTGCTGGGTCGAGGGTTGGATTGGGTGATTTCTGAGGTCTCTTCCAGCCAGATGTCTCTTCCAGCCAGATGTCTCTTCCAGATGTCTCTTCCAGCCAGATGTCTCTTCCAGCCAGATGTGTTCTGTGATGGTGTGAACAGCTGTGTCTCCTCAGGCTGCTCAACACCACTGAGCTTCACACTGCACCATGCCTGAAGCCCCTCCAGACAGAAAGGCTTTCTCACCCCTTCTTAAGTGTGGTTTTTGGGGTGACTTATCTCTTGTGAAAGCCAAAAGAGTTGTTAATGGCAGCCTTTGAGGCAGGCTCCTAATGCTATTTATTTAGCATTGTGCCCAGTGCTCCTGGCTGTGAGAGGAAAAAGCTGTACTCTGAGCATCACATAAGCTGCCATCGTTGTCTGAACACTTGGAGATTTCCCACTCCAGAAATAATCAATATATACTGCTGAAGGAGCAATGCTAACAGCTGCAGGGAGAGGAGAAGGGTGTGGGACATGAGGAGAAACTGATGACCAAGTCAAGAGACCAAATAGATGAGATTTTTTTCTTCCACTGCTGTGCTTGATGAAGTGGTTGTGTGGGTGAAGGATACACTGGTAGTTGTGTGTGTCTGAGCTATGACAGTCATTTGGGACTTGTTTGCTCCTTTTCTCTCTGTAAGTGCAGAGGAGAGTGCTTATCAAATAACTAGCATAGTGCAAATGTTTGTACTGAACAGAAAAGTCAAGGCTTCAGAAATTAACGGACCAGGGTCCTACTCCATTTTGTTCACCTGCAGAGCCCTCAACACAAGAAGGAAATGGATTTGTTGGAGAAGGTCCAGAGGAGGGCCACAAAGATGATCAGAGGGCTGCAGCACCTCTCCTGTGACGACAGGCTGAGGGAGTTAGGTGTGTACAGTCTGGAGAAGAGAAGGCTCCAGGGAGACCTTATAGCAGTCTTCCTGTACCTGAAGGGAGCCTACAAGAAAGCTGATGAGGGACTTTTTATAAGGGCCTGTGGTGACAGGATAAGGGGCAATGGTTTTAAACTAGAGCAGGACAGATTTAGACCAAAGTTCTTCACCATGAGGGTAGTGAAACATTGTAATGGATTGCCCAGAGAGGTTGTGGATGCCTCATCCCTGGAAGTATTTAACAGGCTGGATGTGGCTTTGAGCAGCCTGATCTAGTGGGAAGTCCATGGCAGGGGGTTGGAACTAGATGATCTTTAAGGTCCCTACCAACACAAGCCATTCTATGATGATTTTATGATTGTTGTCAGTACTTACAAGCATGCAGTATCATGGAAGGGGATTCAGCAAAGAGTGGCCACAAGTTTCTCAAGGAGAATGCTGTGGGAGACTGTGTCAAAGGCTCTAGTAAAGTCCAGGTAGACAAGGTCCACAGCATTTCCCTCATCCACCAGGTGGGTCACTAGATCATAGAAGGAGATCAGGTTGGTCAAGCAATACTTCCTCTCATGAACCCATGGTGGGTGACTGGGCCACTTGTAATGACTTGTAGCCTGAAGATTTCACCTTGCCATCTGTGCTGGGCTGAAAATTAAATTTGCCAGAGCAGCTCAGTTGGAAGCAAATGGAAGCTGTAATTACAAGCAGAACTGCTATCCACAATGGAGTGCAATGAACATGTACAAAATATACAGCAGTTACAATATTTACAGGTATTTACAATTGATAAACAGCACAAGAACCCCCTGGTCTTTGACCAAGGAAGCTACTAGCTTCTCCCTCCCTGCTCCCCTCCTTACCTCCTCATACACAAAAGGGACAAGAAAAAGGAGCAGAGAGATATTTTGTTAGACTTAGCCAAAGCAGTGCAGCCAAGGTCAAGCAAAAGCAGGTTAGTATCTCCCAGCCCGAGGAAGCGAGAAGAGAGAGATTGTTTTTTACAACTGGCCTAAGTCCTTTATCTCTCCAAGATTGTTTAGAACTATCATTAATTTACTTTTTTTAACAGCCAGTAGTGATTTATTTACATTTTCCTACTTTCTGTTCAAGATCTGTGAAAATTTCTTAAAGGCATAGCCTGAAACTACCACATCATCTCTAGAAATGAAGCGTTCTCAGAGTGGCTGTTTTCAGTTCTGTGGTTACAGGCTGTAGTGTCATGCAGTTCATGAACTCTGTCTGTGCCCCAAGGGCAGTAGCTTTACATCACTGGTGCCCAACCTTAATGAATGGAGTAACATTTGTGCAGGTGGCTTTATCTCTAGGAACGCTGTCTACTTGTGTGCTTTCAGGCAAATGGGAATCAGTTCTGACACAGCAAGAATAACTTTTTGTCACATGAGTGATGTTTGCTTGTGCCCTGTGGTGCTTCATTGTACTCGAGTCCTCTTCACTCATTAGCAAGCTATTGTTTGCTGCTTCATCAGCCAAGACCAGTGGGGAGGAAGAACTTGGGAGACGACATACTCTGCATAGGGATTCACATTCCAGTGTGTGAGAGGGACCTACAGGGAAGTTGGGGGGGACTTTTATAAGGGCCTGTGGTGATAGGACAAAGGGCAATGGTTTAAACTAGAGCAGGGCAGATTTAGACTAGTCCTTTACCATAGCAAAGGGTGGTGAGACACTGGAACAGGTTGCCAGGCAATCTGTGGATGCCTCACCCTTGGAAGAGTTGAAGACAAGGCTGGGTAAGGCTTTAAGCATCCTGGTCTAGTAGGAGGTGCCCTTGCCCATGGCAGGGAGATTGAAACTAAGTAATCTTCAAGATTCCTTCCAACTGAAGCCATTCTGTGATTATATAATTTAGAACCATGAAGGCAAGACTAAATATTTACTGGTTGCAGTCCTGCACTGAGGACATCTAGCTTAGCTGATTAACAAAGATGCTTTGTTGGCTGAAGTGCCATTTATTAATTGGCTTAAAGACCTGTCCTTTTTCCAGGCTGCCAGCCAATTCAGTGCTTAGCAGATGTATGTATTGTGACTTGACTTTGTGTTCCCTTAGTGTTTTATCTCTGGTGGTTGCTTGTAATCTGCCATTCCACAAGGACATATCAATTATCCTTAGGGCTAAGTTGTTTACAAGTCCAGTTTTATAAGGGTTGGGTTTGGTTTGTCTTTCAGGAGAACTTATCTCTGCTGATGTCTGTTGTTTCTTTGTAGATGGTGTGCGGGTGATACAGGTGTGCAAGTGCCCCAAGTGTCTCCTACAAGATGTGTTCCACAAATCCAGCAAATTGGGTCACCTTTGATGATGAGCCTCCCTTCCAGTCATCTCAGAAATCAGCTGATAATCAGAGTACTTGTAAAGCCAATGGCCTTAAACTCAACCTCAATAGTGTGCATGAATCTTCAAGTAGGTCGTCTTCTATAGGCAGCACTCCACTCTCATCTCCTATAGTTGACTTCTACTTAAGTCCTGGGCCCCCCAGCAACTCTCCACTTACTACACCTACCAGAGACTATCCAGGAAGTCCATGCATCCCAAAGCCTGGGATTCACATCCTTTATCCTATCCCTGAATGGCCACCAAATGTTAACCTTCTTCCGTCGCCTGGGGGTTGCTCATCCCCAGCCTTGCAGAAACCCAGCAGCTTTGCTTTGAGCACTTTGCCTGACGACCATCCAGCTAAGGCTTTGGTCTCCAAATCAACTGATGAAGGAAGCCCTAATCCTTCAGGAAGCTGTGAGGAGTCAGGAGAGTTGGCATCAGCACCAGGGCATTTCCCATACTTTCAGGGTGACTGTGCTTTTTCCAGTCCTTTCTGGAAGGCAGGCTGCTCGCTTGGCACATCTCCAGCTAGTGCCAGCACGCACAAGAAGGACAAAGCGCTTGACAGGAGCAGCTCCCACCCTAAAGACAAAGAAACTTGCCACGACCAGAAGAGCCTCAACCAGGGCTCCTTCAGCTACATTTGTGAGAGGCTGGAACACCTGCAAGCCGACAGCGGCGCCGCCACGGGAAGCTCACCCACCTCCAGCGCTCACATGTGGCATGAGCTCTCTCCCGCTGTCCCACGCAGCCTCTTCAGGAGCCAGCAAGCAGAGGGGTGGCCCTTCATGCTGAGGATACCTGAAAAGAAGAACATGATGTCGTCTCGCCAGTGGGGCCCCATTTACCTCAGTGTCCTAGCTGGAGGCGTGTTGCAGATGTATTATGAAAAGGGTCTGGAGAAACCTTTCAAGGAGTTCCAGCTGCAGCCACATTGTAAGCTGTCTGAACCCAAGCTGGAGAGCTATAATGTCTTGGGAAAGATCCACACCGTGAAGATCGAGTGCGTGTCTTACACAGAGAAGAGGAGGTACCATCCTAAAGCAGAAGTGATCCACGAGGCAGAGGTGGAGCAGATGTTAAAGCTGGGCACCACGGATTACGACGACTTCACTGATTTCCTGGTCACGGTCGAGGAAGAGCTGATGAAGCTTCCTGCCGTTCCCAGACAAAAGAGGAACTATGAAGAGCAAGAAATGACTCTGGAAATAGTGGATAACTTCTGGGGGAAGGTCACTAAGGCAGAAGGAAAGCTCGTGGAGAGCGCTGTGGTCACGCACGTTTACTGCCTGTGCTTTGTGAATGGAAGTGCCGACTGCTTCCTGACCCTGAACGACCTGGAGCTCCAGAAGCGGGACGAGCGATACTTTGAGAAGGAGGAAGAGAAGAAGTGGATTGAGATCCTCGACTGCCATTTCCACAGCTGCGTCAAAGTGCAGGAGTTCCGGCAGTCGCGAATCGTTAAGTTCTGCCCCCAGATGCCTGCAGGCTGGAGCTGATGCGCTTCAGGACAGGGTACAATGGGCAAGAGCTTCCCTTTTCTGTGAAGGCTGCAGTGGTGGTTCAGGGAGCATATGTTGAACTTCAGGCTTTTCTGAACATGTCCTCAACCGCTGCAGCCCCGCCGCGTTTACCTGCCGGGAGGTGCTGTGAAAACATCATGATACGCTTTCCCGTCCCCACACAGTGGATCAAAGCACTTTGGACCATGAACCTCCAAAGGCAGAAGTCCCTCAAAGCCAAAATGAACAGGAGGACGTGCCTTGGTGCTTTACACGAGGTGGAGTCGGATCCCGTGATACAAGTCTCGGTTGGAACGGCCAAATACGAGAGTGCCTACAGGGCTGTGGTGTGGAAGATAGACAGGCTGCCAGAGAAAAACTCAAGTAAATCAGTTGTGCTATCAGAGGAAGGGCCTGGGGGCACCTCTGCTCTGCTTTTATGCTTCTGGGCCTCTATCAGCTTCCATAATGAGGGTTTTCAGATGATTGTTGGTGTTGAGAGAACATGGAGGGACCTTTTAGGACAAAGAGAATATAGCCTTATCTTCCCCTCTTTCTCCCCCTCCCTCTCTTTCCCCCTCCTTCTCTCTCCCCCTGGTCAAACAGGACTTGCCCTTGATAAACCCCTGTTAAGTGGACCAAATCCTCTTGTTGTCCTGTGTGTGGCACATGCTGTCACTCAAGATGATCTGCTCCATGATTTCCCCTGGTGCTAAGGCCAGACTGACAGGCCTGTAGTTCCCAGGATCATGCTTCCAGCCCTTGTAGATGGGCATCATATTTGGTAACCTCCGGTCCATTGGGACCTCACCAGTTAGCCAGGACTGCTGAAAACTGATGGGAGAGTGGCTTGGTGAGCCCCTCTGCCAGCTCCTTCCCCACACCCTTGGGTGGATCCCATCTGGTCCTGTAGCTTTGTGTGTGTGTAAATGGTGTAGCAAGTTGCAAACCATTTCTCATTGGAGCCTGGAGGCCTCATTCCTTTCCCCTTCCCCATCTACCAGCTCAGGGGCCTGGATACCCAGAGAACAACTGCTCTTGCTGCTAGAGACTGAGGCAAAGGCAGCACTGAGTACCTCAGCCTTTTCATCATCCTTTGTCATAGTGTTTCCTCCCATGTGCATTAAAAGATGGAGATTCTCCTTAGCTCTCCTTCTGCTGGTGATGTATTTATAGAAGCATTTTTTGTTACCTTTCTCAGCAGTGGCCAGATGAAGTACAAAAAGATGTGAGTGGCTGCCAAGCAATGGGCAGCAGGGAAGCAGAGGAGACAAAGCATTGGCAGATGGACTAACACAAGGCAGGGAACTAAGCCAGAGCTAAAGCTGGGGGAGAGAAGTGTTAGAGAGAGGGTAGATAAGGGCAGGCAGTATGGGAGGGGCTAGGAGGACTGGGAAATGAGCAGGGAAGGCAGAGGAGCTGATAGAGAGATATATGAGAACTACTAAGCAGAAGGAGATTCTTCAGGTCTTCCAAATCTGTAGATATGGGTGTCCTGTACTCCAGGCCTCAAGGGTTTGTGCTGTGCTGCTGTGACCTGTGTGATTTCTCAGGGCTTACAGAACTGACTCTTTGGGTAGCCTTTAAGATTCGTTGCTATTTAATGTAGGTGTGCCTCTGCAAAATCAAGGTGGCAGTTTTAAAGAAGGTTATGCATCTTCCACAGTCCTTAATTCCTTGCAGTTGCTTCACCTCAAGACTTGATATGCACAGTTAGCTTCAGATTTATACTTGAAAGTCAGAACTGCTTTGTGGGTTTGTTTTTAATATTTTTGTGTCATTCTGCAGCTTTCCATTATCTTCTATCCAATAGCTTAAACTGTTGACATTTGAATAATTCCTCTGGCTGATATCTGCAAGGCTTGAAATGTTCCTGTGTTTGAAAAAGCATTTTGGTGGTAACACCTCCTGGTTGAATTTGAAACATCTCTCTCAGTTTTCTGTAAGCAGTTAGAAGAGTTTAAAAATAGCTCTGTCCCACAGTGGCCTAAATAATCTGCAAGAAGGCAAATCCATAGAAATGTGTAAAATATCTTAATGTGTTTCTTGCAGGGAGAAAAATCACAGAATCACAGCATGTTAGGGGCTGGAAGGGACCTTGAAAGATCATCCAGTCCAACCCCTGCCAGAGCAGGGATCACCTAGAGGAGGTCACACAGGAACATGTCCAGGTGGGTTTTGAATGTCTCCAGAGAAGGAGACTCTACTTCTCTGGGCAGCCTGTTCCAGAGCTCTCTCACCTTCACAGAGAAAAAATTTTCCTTATGTTCACATGGAACCTCCTCTGCTCCAGCTTGCACCTACTGTCCCTTGTCCTCCTGACACTGCCCTTCACATCTTTATAAACATGAATGAGGTCACCCCTCAGTCTCCTCCTCTCCAAGCTAAAGAGCCACAGCTCCCTCAGCCTTTCTTCAGCAGGGAGATGTTCTACTGCCTTCAGCATCTTTGTGGCTCTGCCCTGGACTCTTTCAAGCAGTTCCCTGGCCAAGGCTTTTGCTTTCAAAAAGCCTCAAAGAAGGAAAAGGAAGTATTCCCTGTGGTTATATTGTAACTCCATTTATAGGCATCAAAAGTGATGCCCATCATGGAAGAGTTCATTCTTACTGATTCCCTCTCTAAACCAATTTAGAGGGGTGTTGCAGAGCCTTGAAGCTCTTTCATTGGTGGCAATAAAAATTATAAACTATTAAACATTGGAATAAACTCCCAAGGGAGGTGGTGGATTCCTCTACATTAGACAGTTTCAAGGCCCAGCTTGACTTGCTGCTGGGCCATCTCATTTCAACTCTGTTCTTACCCTAAAAGGTTGGGCTGGATGGTCCTTGAGGTCACTTCCAACCTGGTATTCAATGAATTGTAAAATATCCACTGGATCCTGGTAGAGTGCTTCCTGGGAAGAGTGCTGACCAAGTGAAGTGGGTGCAAGCTACAAGATAACCCCAGCTTTTTAAAAGCTGCCTGTGCTTATTCAGACCTAGAAACAGAGAGTTTGAGCCAGGGTCAGCATTATTTAGCAGCAACAACAAAGTGAAAATGCCACAGCCTTTGAAGGGTTGATCCAGTGAAATTCCTGCACATTGAGTCTGTGTTTGTGAAATTGGGGCATCACAAAAGGAAATGTGGAGTGGCTTGTGATTCTAGCACAGCACTGGGGTTGGTCTTTGCACTGGAGAAACTGTCTGCACCTGTGTTGCCTGTGGAGCTGGGAAGAGACTAGACTTGGAAATAGCCTGTTTGAATCTCCTGTTCACACTGGATCAGGTTGCTCACAGCTATATCCAGCCTGGCCTTAAAAACCTCCAGGGATGAGGCTTCTGCCACCTCCCTGGGCAACCTGTGCCACTGTCTCACCACCCTCATGGGGAAGAATTTCTTCCTAACATCCAATCTGAATCTACCCACTTCTATTTTTTTTTCCCATTACCCCCAGTCCTATCACTCACTACCTGACACCCTCAAAAGTCCCTCACCAGCTTTCTTGTAGGCCCCCTTCAAGATACTGGAAGGCTACAATCAGGTCTCCTTGGAGCCAGAGAAGCAATCAGCTGAAGAGTTGTTACTTTAAACACTGGTTCACAGATGGAGGTGTAGTCACAGGGCACAAATGTAGAGAGCAAAGTTATTGGCAAAATTAGAATTACTACAGAACTAAAACAACCAGCCTGGGGGTCCTAGTGGATAGGAGGTTGACCATGAGCCGGCAATGTACTCTTGTGGCCAAGAAGGCCAATTCCATTATTGGGTGGCTTAGAAGGTCTGTGGTCAGTAGGTTGAGAGAAGTTCTCCTGCCCCTCTACTCTGCCCTGATGAGGCTGGATCTGGAATAGTGTCCATTCAAGAAGGACCTCAGGGAACTGTTTGAAAGAGTCCAGCACAGAGCCACAAAAATGATTAAGGGAGTGGAACATCTTCCTTATGAGGAGAGACTGAGGGAGCTGAGGCTCTTTCCTTGGAGAAGAGGAGACTGAGAGGTGACCTCATTAATGTTGACAAACATGTAAAGGTGAGTGCCAAGAGGATGGAGCCAGGCTCTGCTCAGTGATGCCCAATAACGGGACAAGGGACAATGGGTGGAAGTTGAGGCATAAGAAGTTCCATGGAAACAGGAGGAAAAGTTTTTATCCTGTGAGGGTGACAGAACCCTGGAACAGGCTGCCCAGGGAGGGTGTAGAGTCTCCCTTTCTGGTGATATTCAAAACCTGCCTGGATGTGTTCCTGTGTGATTTGCTCTAGGTGATGCTGCTCTGGCAGGGGGGTTGGATTGGATGATCTTTTGAGGTCCCTTCCAGCCCCTAACATTCTGTGATTCTGTGGTGGCTTGGCTTCATAAGCCTTTCTCAAATCAAAGGTCCTTGAGTGCTCGTCATACAGGTGAGAAAGGGCTTAAATAGTGTGAGTAGATGTAGCAAGGTCACTGTGTGTGCTGTGTGCCTGCCCAATGGCAATGTGTACCTAGCTTCATAGTTCTGCTGATCATTTATTTGGTTCAACTTTTTGGTTGTTGTTGTTCAGAGGGGGAGAGCAAGAATTTGCAGCAGACAGAGGAACCTTTGCAGTCAGCAAACAACTTTTGTTGGTTATTGTTGATATTGAACATGTAAAAAGGAAGGGGGGAACCCCAGTTGCAGACATCCCCATAGCAAACCAAACTAGAAAGGCAGTCTCAGTAGCCTTCCCCTTAACAATCCAAGCTGGAAAGGGAGTCCCAGTAGCCCTTACCCTGGCAGCTGGGATTTATCTCATCTGAGCAGCACTCTAAGCTGTGATTTTATCTTCTTGCCTAGACACACTGTAATAAATGATGTCACATAAGAGAGCTCCAGCACTTTCCAGTAACATTTCTACATCAGAGAGCTCTGGAAGTGGTGCTTGTTGGACACAGAGCAGAATCTCTGCCTTAGCTCAGCTGGGGCCTTCCAGTTTTTATTTTCCTCAGAGTAAGAAAATTATTTTTAAGGGAAAACTGACATTCTTCCCTAACAGTCTGAATTTAGCAACCAGTCCTTCAGTTTGTGATACTATTCTCTCAACTGGAAGCTGGAAGGATCTGGTAAATATTGTGTAAATTGATTTGTGAAGCTGCCAATAATTGTAAATCTTGTGTAAATTCAAGTGTAAAGCTGCAATAATTGTAAAGAGTGTGCTGAAGCAGAGGAAAAAACCCACAACAACAGCAAACAAACAAAAAAAGAGTAAGGGGCCACCTGATGCCCAAGTAGCAAAAGCTGATAAATAGAATAATCTTGTATTGAAGAAGAACCAGAGCTGTGCTCTCTTAGAATCACAGAATGGTCTGGGTTGGAAGGGGCCTCCAAAGGTCATCTAGTCCAACCCCTCTCTGCAGTAAGCAGGGGCCTTCTCAACTAGATCAGGCTGCCCGGGGCAACCTGTTTCAGTGCTCCACTACCCTCAGAGTAAAGAACTTGTTCCTAACATCCAATCTAAATCTGCTCTGCTCTAGTTTGAAGCCATCATTCCTTGTCCTATCCCTGCAGGCCTTTGTAAACAGTCTCTCCCCAGTCTTCTTGCAGGCCCCCTTCACATACTGGAAGGTTACTATTAGATCTTCCCAGAGCCTTCTCTTCTCCAGGCTGAACAACCCCAGCTCCTTCGGCCTGTCCTTGTAGCAGAAGTGCTCCAACCCCTGATCATTTTTGTGGCCCTCCTTTGGACCTGCTCCATCAGCTCCATGTCCTTCCTATATTGAGGGCTCCAGACCTGGACACAGTCCTCTTGCTAGCAGATGGCACTGTAGACAAAGAAAAGTTAAGTAACTGATGGTGGTTTTTTTTCGTTTCTTTTGCAAGGTTCAGATCATCCACACAGCCTGTCTTACAAGCTGGAGCTGGGATCAGACCAGGAAATACCATCTGACTGGTATCCATTTGCTACCGTCCAGTTTGTAGTCCATGACACCTGTGCCTCAGGAACAGAAGTCAAGTCACTGGGCATAGAGAGCGATCTGCAGCCCCAGAAACACGTGGTTCAGAAAGCTTTTTACAACTGTCAGGTATTTTTAAGCTGGTTTCAGTGTGTGTTTGTTTGTTTGGGTTTCTTTCTCTTTGTCTTCCACCCCACTCCCCTATACAGGATTTGCTTTGTGTTCTGAACATATCTTGATGTATTTGTAAGGGTTGAGCCCTGGTGCCTTTACAAACCCTGAAGTTGAGGGCCAGAGAGTCCAGCCCAGTGGATGGACACAGGAAATGGTTATTTCATTTCCAGCATGCCTGCATCTAGCCTTTATAAAGGGACAGCACAAGCTGCTTCTGCTCTTTGCTTCTCCCTGCTCCCCTCCCAGCTCAGCTCCCTTGTCTCCAGTTTGGTATGGGGGAGGGGTTTGGCCTTGAGCACCTTGCTAGAAGCCTGGGCAAAGCTGAATTTCCAGCTGCATCAATTTGGGCCTGGTATGGGGGGTGGACAGTAGCAAGGAAGTATGGGGTGGGAGTATTTGAGGCCTAGGCCGTTGGCCTGATTTAAGAGGGAGGTTTGTGTGAAGCTTTGGCCTAAGGAGCTTCTTGGAGAACCATGGCCAAGCTGGGCTGTGGATTTTTGTGTATTTTATATGCTGTGTACTGTGTTATGTCATCATGAATAGCACTTCCATCTAAACTTCCCAATTCTATCCAGTCCAGCATGCAGGGTTTTTCCTTTTACCCCTTTGGGAAGAGGCAAAAGAGCATCTGTCTTGCTCTAAACTAAGACAGTATTTGTGATAATGATTTGGTTTTTTCCTTTTTGCAAAAGAATAGATAAAATAATACAGTAATTCCTTGGCTGACCAAAGGTGATGCTGACGAGCACCACTGCAAAGGCAGCCTTGCTGGATCTTCCTTTTTTTATTTCCTCAGGTTGAGGTATTTCTGGGAGCAGTGGGATCAATGTATGTTGGGTCTGGGAATGTTTTGATCCTGTGACAAAGCTTTTATTCATGCCCTTGATGCAGCTGTACTCTCATGCCAGGCTCTTTGTTAATTCCACCTGTTTTTTGTTTGTTTGGGTTTTCCCCACCCCTTTTGTTTGTTTCCTAACTGCAGGTTGAAATTGAAAAGAAGTGGATTAGGCTTGATGGAGAAGATCCAGACCGGGCTGGCAGCTGCCTGATGCAGTAGAAGAGGACAGGAGGCACCATCCTGGGATATGAGTAGGAATCAATTTACATAGGAAATTTTATTGTAAGAAGCAGCACAGTGACCTAGTTTAGGATAAAAATGGTCACTGAATTTGTCTCTTCTTTTTTTCAGTGCTTTTGGGTTTGATTCTGCCAATCAGTACTTGTTTGCCTGGCCTGTGTTCAAGTAAACTTCCTGTCACAGGAAGCAAGGTCTCCTTGCAAAGGGTTGCAGGATGTGAGCACTTAATTGACAGACTATGAAATATGCTGTTTCTGTTGTGTGTCTGTGACTTGGGAATGATCTCATACTCCATAGTGAAACCTAATGGCACTCCTCAGAGTTCCTGGCACTTGGATATATAATACTCAGCAACCCATTTGGGTGCATTCCAGTGTGATCTGGTATAGATGATCCTGCTCTGGCAGGGGGATTTTGAGGTCCCTTCCAGCCCCTGCTGTTCTGTGGTTCAGCAATCAAACTGCCAAAGTGCTTCTATGCAGACCAGCATCAACGCAAGGGCCAGCAGAACCAAGTGCATCTTTTAGTGGTGTTTGAAAACTGAAGTCCTCTTGATAGAGATGAGCAGGACATAAGATTATTCTCAACAAGAGCCTCAATTAATGAGCTGGAAACTGAGTGATGTAATTGGTCAAATGGGACAAATTCCTCTGCAGCAATAATATTGTCTGCAATATTTTTCTGTTGCTGTGAGTGTTTCCTCCCCAGCACTTTATAGAGTCACTCCAAGTAATCTCTTGGGCAAAAACCCATATGGCAGATGTGGCTGCAGTTTCTCTGCCAGCATCAGACAAATCTTTTTCATTACTGCAGCAAGTGAGACAAGAGTCAGCTCCTCAGCAAGCTTCAGTCAGTCCAGACACACTCAATTTGATGAAGCTTGGAGGATTTACACCAGCAGGGGGTTTTCCCCACAAACAGAAGAAGTGACAGGTGAGACAGTCTTTCCATGCATGGGGAGATTTTCATGCTACTGGCTCTAAAGAGGTTTTCTGTGGAAAATGATGCAGGAATGGACTATGGGAGGGAGAACTGAAGCTGTGATGCTGCAGCAGGCAGCTGAGATGCCTGTCAATGTGTTAGGCCTGTTTTCAACAAACTATTGGCACTTAAGAATCATAGAATTGTCAGGGTTGGAAGGGACCTCAAGGATCATCTAAGTCCAACCCCCCTGCCATGGGCAGGGGCACCTCACACTAGAGCAGGTTCCTCAGAGCCACATCCAGCCTGGCCTTAAAAACCTCCAGGGATATGGCTTCTACCACCTCCCTGGGCAACCTGTGCCAGTGTCTCACTCTTATGTTGTCCTACCAACAGACATCAGAGTGTTTGCACTCTGCCATGAGGACAATGGCTTGTGAATGCAAGCTGCACCTATCTGTTTATTGAGGGCCTCATCCACTTAGTCTTCTTGGTCAGGGGCCTGTAGCAGACCCCCACTATGATGTCATTTTCCATTGCCTTCCCTTCAGTCCTCACCTGTCAGTTGTCACCTTCTGTCCCCAGGTAGAGCTCCATGGACTCCAGTTGGTCTTTGCTGCAGAGGGCCACACCCCTCCCCTTCTTCCCTGTCTTTCCTAAAGAGCTTGTACCCATCTAATGCCACACTCCAGGCCATGGGAACCATCCCACCACGTCTCAGCAATGCTAATAACATCAGAGCCCTGCAGGCATGCCCAAGTCTGTAGCTGCTCTTGTTCCCCATGCTCTGTGCATTAGCATTGAGCCATTTCAGTTGGGGTTCCTTTGGAGTTGGTTTACTGACTGGGGGTTCCCATATCCTGCTCTTCAAAATGTTCCCTTCACAGCCTGCCGTCCAACTCCAGGCCCAGGGTGACTATTAGTGCCACTGGCTTTGATGTGGGATGGCTTGAGCACCCCTTCCCCCAGCAGCTCTAGTTTAAAGCCCTCCTCACTAGATTGGAAACCTTGTGGCTATGATCTTCCTCTTCTCTGAAAGATGGACCCCCCACTGGCCCCAGCAGACCAGAGCTCCAAAAGTAAGCTTTGTGGCTCAGATAGCCAGAGCCCTGCCCTCTCCCCATGTCCATTTAAGAGGGGGAGTAATAGAGCAGCTTTGATGGACATCTGGCATCCAGGCCAGGGCCAAACCACCACACCAGGACACCACTCCCTCAACCATTTATGAATTTTTTCCTATTCTGTCATCCCCTTTAAACCCCAAATCCTTCACTGCTGCTCCCAGTGCCTTGTAAATCCTTCTTGATGTTCTTTAGGTTGCTCACTGCCGTGTTGTTGCTGCCCAGATGAAACAGCAGCAGTGGATAACAGTCAGTGGGACCTACAAGGTCTGGCAACCTCTGTGTTGCATCCCTGATGGGAGCCCCTGGTGGGCAACTCACCTCTCTAGCTTGCTGGTAGGACGCAAGTGGGTGCCTCTGTGCCTTTCAGAAGAGGTCATTCACTGCTCTTCCCTGCTCCATTTTTCTTGATGGCTGCAGTAGCTCTATGGCAGGGAGCTGCTCTGGCTGGTTCACGGGGGCCTGTGAGCCTACCAGGTGCAGGCTCCTTGCCCTGCTCTCTCTGCAGAGCCTTGAATGCATGCTGCAAGGTTGCCTCAGGCTTTGATGGAGGTTTCTTTGTCCTGCTAACTCTAACCCTTGCAATTTGCCATTCCTCACTCTTGCTGCCCTTCCTTGGTTTTTGAGTGTGCTGGGGGCAGGGGAGATCAGCAGCTTTTATTTTGTATGCTGCTTGTTTGTTGTTTTCTTTTCCCCCCTCCACATTCTGTATTCATTGTCCAAAAGCACACCTGAAAAGAAGAAAATCCTATCATGCATTGCTTTTATTTTACCAGATGAACCTTCTCAGCTGCTGTATTGGTATCCACACCTCCTATTTCACCTTGATTTGTCTTTTTTGTTGTTGACTAAAGACAGCAACTAACTGCTGCAGTTAGTAGTTCATAGCTATGATTTTTTTTATGACTCTGAAGCAGTGCTGTTAATTCTTAATGGAGAATAAGAATTTTTATGTGGGCCTTTGGTCACTTTAAGATTGGAAACACATCATGTTGATAACCTTGTAATTAACATTTTGTAGACTGCATATTGATTACCAATAAATAAAGCTGTATTTCACACTAGCAGTTTCTTGCCCCCTCACTGGAAATTTATCCAGCTTGGTTTACAGCTTGGTGTAACTGATCAGCTGTCAGTTGATCAGGCATTGGAAAGCAGCTCACCTAGGAGTCCTAGTGGACAGTAAGTTATCCATGGGACAGCAATGTGCCCTTGTGGCCAAGAAGGCCAATGGTACCCTGGGGTCCATTAGTAAAAGTGTGTCCAGCAGGTCGAGGGAGGTTCTCCTCCTCCTCTACTCTGCCCTGGTGAGATCACACCTGGAATACTGTGTTCAGTTTGGGGCTCACCAGTTGAAGAAAGACAGGGATCTGCTGGAGAGAGTCCAGTGAAGAGCAATGAGGATGGTGAAGGGACTGGAATCTCTCTCCTATGAAGAGAGACTGAGAGACCTGGGACTGTCTAGTCTGGAGAAGAGAAGGCTGAGATAGGATCTTATTAATGTCTATAAATACCTGAGGGGTGGGTGTCAGGAGGAGGGGGACAGGTTCTTTTCATTGGCACCTGGTAATAGGACAAGGAATAATGGATATAAGCTAGAACCCGAACCCAGGAAGTTCCACCTCAACACGAGGAAAAACTTCCTTGCTGTGAGGGTCACAGAGCACTGGAACAGGCTGCCCAGAGAGGTTAGGGTGTCTCCTTCTCTGGAGACTTTCAAAGCCAACTCTGTGGAGGGAGGGACACCACTCCTCATCTTAGATAAAGTCAGTTGCAGAAAGCTGAGTGATTCCGTTAATGATCATTTATGGCAGACCCTTTTCCTGCCTTATTTGCATAACAATAGTAAGCCAAAGAAGCTTTTCTTACTGAGCTCTTCCTCTGATCTCTCTGGGATATTTGATTGCAATGTAGTGACAAGTGATGAAGCCTTTAATGAATTTCAGTGCCTGTCCTTGGAATGAGCTGTTAGTAGGGAAATAGTCAAAGCTCTGTGGAGAAATACAGGAGTAAGGCAGAGGTTAGTGGGGCAACATTCGAAGAATGGGCTTAAAATACATCAAATAACCTTTTCACTTGCCTTGAGCTGCTGCCTCTGTAGCAATGCTGGGAAATACAGTTCAGATCCATTTTCACTGGTGAGCACCTGCAAATGGAAGACAGCTATCTTGTTAGATAGTTCCCTTCCAGGGCTTAAACAATCTGCCATGTTTAAGAGTATCAGGGAACAAAATGATTCAGGTACATGAAAAAAAGAAGATAAGTTGCCAGAATACAACAAAAACCATTAAGATAGCTATTTTGGGTGGCAGGGGGTGAGAGGGACACTGTTTCTTAGTATGTGCTGTGCCTAGTAGGTGCTAATTTATAGCTCTGTTCTTTCCTTAGTAAAAACAGCCTGCAATTTTTCACAGTAACAAGCAGAAGAGGTTGTAAGTGATGCTCTCACTCCCTGCTGAAGCCTTACTGATAGAAATAAAAGAAGAAGCTTTGCCATTCCATGAAGCTCAGCGTGATGAGGTCTTTCCACTTGGAGGCAGGTACAGTCCAGCATCATTGCATTGTGATGGTGGCTTTGGCTTAATTAACTCACATTTCCATGTTCAGCAATAAAAGTCTGAGGGGAAAAAAATAAATGGGAGCAGAAGAAATCCATGATGAGTGCCAGGTATCACAGCATCAGTATCACAGTATCACTAAGGTTGGAAGAGACCTCAAAGATCATCGAGTCCAACCTGTAAGTGGTAAGTGGAGGTAACAGGAAAGACATAGGAAGTGAGCAGGGAGCTTGTTTGCAAGCCTGTTCTGAGGCAGCCCTGGGCAGCAGAGATTCATGCTGAAATTCAAACATTCATGCTAAGATTCAAACATTTCCCTTGGGGTTGATTAGGGTGAATTGAAACCAAACAGCTGATGAGTTTGGTTTATTAGATCCAATGACAACTCTTGGGTCACTTGCACCTTAAGGATTCTTTCTTAGACTGGAGCAAAGGGAAAATGGAAAGAAAAAGGAGAGGTAAAAATGGAGAGAGGGAGAGAAGGAGAGAGAGAGTGAGATAAAAATTAAGAGGGAGATAAAAAGTAAAAGAAAAAGAAAGATCCAGTGATGTCTCATGAGCATAGTCCAAGGTGTACAAAGGTAAAGGAGCTAGCCACAAATTCCTTTGGACTATGAAGGAGTTGCAAGGAGCCTGTGAGAACTGAAGGGAGAATTCAGTTCTGCTAGGTTCATTGGTGCTGCCAGAGCATGACAGAGTTCTGTTCCTGATCTCTTAGAGCGATGGATAGAGCACAAGTGAACTACTGCAGGTTAAGGGGCAAGAATGGAATTCCTTAGGGCTAAGAAGGGTTGCAAGGTACCTGTAAGACTGGACAGGGGAATTCAGTGCTGCCACTTTCCCTGTTGGAGCTGGAGCATGATATCTTCTGTACTCATACACTGATCTGTTACTGGGATGAACAGAACAAAGCCTGAAACTTTGCAGGTTATAAGCTAAAGGAGCTAGCCCCAAATAACTTTTTGTTATGAAGGAGTCTGTAAGTATGGAGTACTGCAGTGGTGCAGCTGGATATTACTCATTTGGTTTTGTACCTGAGGGCTTAATGGCTTGAACAGAAAACAATCTGAAGCACTGCAGGTTATAAGGTAAAGTAGGTTATAATGTAAAGCTAAAGGGCTACCCCCAAGTGCCTTTTATTCATGAAGGAGTTGCAAGGGTACTGTAAGCATGGACAAGAGACTTCAGTGCTGCCACTTTCCCTGCTGAAGCACGAGAGAGAAGCTTTTGAAGCTGATGTTGTACAGGGCTGAACAGAACACAAAGTGAAACACTGCAGTTTGAATCTTCTTATCTTGCTGCTGATTATCTCAACCCTTTCATCTCCTGCCCAGCTCACCAAAACACTGTCCTGGTTTTAACAGTCTGCTTTAAAGAAGCAAGCTCCCCACGCATCAAGGCTGGGAGGGAAAGGAACACAAAAGACTAGAATGGGATAAGGAGGGTTCATGAGCTGATACAACCTTAGCCTGTTTCACAGAAAAGCACAGCAAAAGCAGAAGCAGCAGCAGAAGCCAGTGATAAAACAACTCCCCCTCATGCCTCAAGCCTGCTGTCAGCCCAGTGGAAAAAAGACCAACACCCCAAAACCAGAAGCAGCAACCAGAAGAGGAAGCCTCTGGTGTTAATATCTGAATTTTAATCCACGTGGTGCTTGCTCCAGCCAGGACTTTCATTTTGAAGCTGGCATGAGGCAGGATGGTTTTGAGTAACAGCAGCAGCTTTAACTCAACCCATGTCACCATGACAACTGCGTTAAACCGGGAGAGGCAGAAATGGAAGTCTCTTGGTTTTTCCTCACAGCTCACTACAAGCAGTAAAGTCCAAGGGAGAGATACTGAGTTTCCAAGCCACGTACCTGCACTTGGAGAAGTGGCCTTTTCCATGTGCTGCTGCCACAAGTGGGATTGGCTGGTTGGATATTTCTTGAATCTTGCAATAAGCCACAGCACACTCAAATATGCTGGGCACTGGCAACAAGAAGCATCCATCTGAATCATGCACCTTTTCTGGGCTTCTCCAGCTCCCAGGGCCTCTATCTCCACAGGCCATGACCCAATGTATTTTACAGTGGGTTTGTCCTCTCATCTTCCATGTGAGAGCTTGGCCCCCTCCACTTGACACCCACCCCTCAGATATTTATACACATTGATGAGATCCCCTCAGTCTTCTCCCCAGTCTCTCTCTCAGTCTCTCTTTATAGGGGAGATGCTCAAGTCTCCTAATAATCCTTGTGGTTGAACTGGAGGGCCCAAAACTGGACACAGTACTCCAGGTGTGGTCTCACCAGGGCAGTGTAGAGGGGAGAACCTCTCTGCTTAACCATAGCTAGAACCTCACCTCTTGTCTCCCACACTGCTTCTCAACATTTATTCTTCTTCAAAGTTTAGTTTCTACTGACTTACCTTTCAGGGTGCAAAGAGGCTGCAGGAGTTTACTCATGCCTTTATCTTCTTCAGCACAAGTCACAAAGCAGAAGACATTTCAAAGACGATGGAGCAAGCAGGATACTTAAGCTAGGTCTGAGGGCTCCTTCTTCCACCACCCCACTGGTACTCAGCTCTCCCTGTCAATGACCTTGAAGGTCTTTATCATTCTAGGATTCTATTTCAATCTTCCTAACAAGCCACCCCTCGTGAGGTAGATGTTTCATTCCCCTCAGCATTTTAGTGGCTACTTACCATAAAGTAACTGAAAGACTTTGAGGTGTTGGAATTCAGGTCATCAACCTAACTTCCAAATTTCCAAAGCAGAAGTGGAGGAGTTAAGTGTTGTGAGTATCACAGAAACACTCAGGTGGGAAAAGACCCTCAGGGTCACCAAGTCCAACCCAGAACCCTACTCTACAAGGCTCACCCCTAAACCATGTCCCCAAGCACCACATCCAAACCACCTTTAAACACATCCAGGGTGGGTGACTCCACCACCTCCCTGGGCAGCACATTCCAATGCCTGACCATTGTGGCTGGGAAAAGATGCTTCCTCATGTCCAGTGTAAACCTACCCAGTCACAGCTTGAGGCCATTCCCTTTTGTTCTATCACTGATTACCAGTGAGAAGAGACCAGCACCAGCATCTCCATAACATCCTTTCAGGTAGCTGTAGACAGCAATGAGGTCTCCCCTCAGCCTCCTCTTTATCAAACCAACCAGCCCCGGCTCCTTTGTTCTGTCTTCATCAGATTTATTCTCCAGGCCCTCCCCCAGCTTCCTTGCCCTCCTCTGCACTCACTCCAGCACCTCCCCATCTCTCCTATACTGAGGTGTTTCTCAGCTGGTAGCTTTGGCTGTGTCACTCAGATTGTTGCACACTGGTACATCAGGGGAGGCAAGGCACAGGCACCACCACCAGGCACTCAGCTAGCATCAGATGTTTAATAAAGTCTCTTCTGCTTTTAAAAAAGTTTACAACACAGATGTGCTCCACACAACAAAACGCCTAGGGGCTGACATTCCCTTTGAATTGACTTAATCCATGCAGAAAGACTGGACTGCCTCACGTGGAGGAAAGGTAGCAGCTGAACACCATACCCACAGACACACCCACCCACAACGGTGCTGTGGGAACAGGCAGCACAGGACACCATCGAGGGAGACTCGACACACAAGGCTGCTTGCCTGCAGGAGTCCAGTTTTCAGACTTCAAGTGTCAGTTGGCAGGAAAACCCCTGATTGCTCTTCTTGACATGGAGCTTATGGAGCGATGGTGAGCATCCTGCTACAGCCTGCCTACAGCCACCCTTTGTCCTGCAGCCATGTGAAAACACCTACACAAACATATCCCTTTCACTACTGCTACTACACATCAACAACTGAGCCTGACTGCGTCGCTTTGGTTGGTCTGAGACAGAATGAGACAGGTCCCTAATGTCTTGGTTCTGTTTTCCCCATTTCCCATTCTTTTCCAAAGCTGCTGAAGAGTGGTTTCTGAGGTGAATGTCTGTTGGGTCTCTCTTCATGAATCCGGTGTAGCTTTTGTGTGAGAAACTCTGGAAGGCAAACAGACAGGAACGTTAGAATCACAGAATGGTTTGGCTTGGAAGGGACCTTAAAGATAATCTGGTTCCAACTCCCCTGCCGTGGGAAGGGACACCTCCCACTAGACCAGGCTGATCAAGGCCCTGTCCAGCCTGGCCATCCACATCCTCCCTGGGCAACCTGTTCCACTGTCCCACCATCCTCACTGGAAAGACTTTCTTCCTAATCTCCAGTCTAAATCTCCAGCTCTCTCTTCCAGCTTAAAGCCATTCCCTCTTTACAAGCTCTTGTAAACAGTCCCTCCCCAGCTACACTCAGGTAGAACATACTTCAGGAGATTTGAAACATTCCTACTGTGTCTCTGCCTACAGTAAGGAAAGTATCACAGTATCACTAAGGTTGGAAGATCATCGAGTCCAACCTGGACTGTGTTTGCACCCCCTTCTACATTCTGATGTGGCCAACTGCAGAGAGAAGCAGAGGTTAGCCACCAGCAAGAGGATCAGAATTTCACCTCTTGGCACTTCTAACGCAACACTCTGCATGTGCTGCCTCAGTGGAGCACCCTGGGCTAGCCACTGCCAAGCAGGAGGACACAACTGTGCAGAGCAGTGGGAAAAAATCAAACCTACTCTTGGAGGAGCTAAGGCTCTCTTTCTGAAGACACATCTCCTTCTGCTCCACTGCTTGCACTGGGGTCCTCCTTGTTACGGGGGGCATTTCTTTCTCTGCTTGACTCAGAGGGCACCTTGGTTCTGGTCTTCTCTTTTCTCTGTTGCTGTTTTTCAAGTTTTGTCAGCTGTTCACAAAGTAAAGAGAGCAAGAAAACACTTTATGGAATGAAATCACTTCAGAAGACTCTCATCTGAAAAAAGAGGTAAAGGAGAGCATTTGAGTGGAACGTGCAACTCGGGTTCACACCACCAACACACACAGCAACAGAACAGAGAAGACACAATACCCACACCAGCCAAGGCTTAGATTTTCAGAACTGTGGAGAAGACAGTGAATTATCATCACACATTAACACACAATCGTAGAGTGGTTCAACCCTCCCCACCATGGACAGGGACACCTTGCCCTAGACCAGGTTGCTTAAGGCCTTGTCCAACCTAGCCCTGAACACTTCCAGGGAGGGGGCACCAACATCACAGGATCACAGAATCAACCAGGTTGGAAAAGAGCTTTGAAATCATCAAGTCCAACCTATCACTCAACACCATCCAATCAACTAAACCATGGCACCAAGTGCCTCATCCAGGCTTTTCTAAATGCTTCCAGGAGTGTGGCCAGGTCAAGGGAGGTTCTCCTTCCCCTCTACTCTGTGCTGGTGAGGCCACATCTTGAATACTGTGTCCAGTTCTGGGCTTCCTGATTCAAGAAAGACAGGGACTTGCTGGAGAGGGTACAGAAAAGGGCTATGAAAATGATTAGGGGACAGGAACATCTCTTTTACAAGGAGATACTGAGAGAATTGGCTCTTTTTAGTCTGGAAAAGAGAAGACTGAGAGGGGATCTCATCAATGCTTAGAAATACTTAAATGTGGGTGTCAGGAGGATGGGACCAGGCTTTGTCAGTGGTGCCCAGTGACAGGACAAGAGGTAACTAGCACAAACTTGAACAGAAGAAGTTCCATCTAAACAAAAGGAGAAACTTCTTTATTTTGAGAGTGGCAGAGCACTGGAACAGGCTGTCCAGAGAGGTGGTGGAGTCTCCATCTCTGAGTTGTTGAACGTCCTGAGTGATTTAACCCTTCTGAGGCTGCACAACATGAACAAGCTCCTCATCCCTAAGGAGTTTATATTATTGCTTTATAATTTACAATACTGCTTTGTAATAGAAATGCACAGATCTGCAGGGGAGGCACAGCCCATCCATCCATCCATCCATCCATCCATCCATCCATCCATCCATCCATCCATCCATCCATCCATCCATCCTTTCCAGACAGACCTGGCTTCAGTTACCTGTTTAGGGTCAACAGTAGCAGCTGGGGACTCCAGTTCTATTGTTACAGGACCATCATTCTGGATATGTACCTGCATGTAGGCACCAAACTTGCCATCTGAAAAGGAAACAAGAAGTGCTTCAGTCCTGGTAGCTCTCTGTTGGACTTCTTCCAGCAGATCCCTGTGCCTTGATGGTGACATCAAGGGCCTTACCGACTTTTTGCCCTCACCTTTAATAAGCTCTGGTTTGTAGGCCTTTCTGAGCTGCTCCAGGAAGTTGTTATAAAAACACTCAGCCTGCTCTGTGGGCATTGCCATGTGGTAGTCAGGTTTGTTGCCTTTCAGGATGCACTGGAGAGTGAACTGGCTCACACACAACACTTCATACTGTTTATCCATCACGCTTTTGGACCAGTGCTTCCCACTTTCATCTTCAAACACTCGCAAGTTCAGGATCTTTCGAACCCTGGGAGGAGATAAAAAATTAAAGAGAATTCCTGTATCTTCCCAGGGAGGATCCACAAGTAGAACTTAACATCTGCCACAGGCTACGAGATTAAAGGGAAGGCAGATGCATATTCATGCCTCCACATAGTAAGATATCCCCTTGTCCCTTCCTTCCTAAACTACAGCAATCATAGAATGGTCTGGATTGGAAGGGACCTCCAAAGGTCATCCAGTCCAACCCCTCTGCACTCAGCAGGGACATCCTCAACTAGGTCAGGTTGCCCAGAGCCCTGTTGAGCCTCAACTGGAATATCTCCAGGGATGGGGCCTCAACCACCTCCCTGGGCAACTGGCTCCAGTGCTCCACCACCCTTGTGGTAAAGAATTTGTTCCTAACATCCAATCTAAATGTACTGTTCTCTACTTTGAAACCACTGCCCCTGGCCCTGTCACTGCAGGCCTTTGTAAACAGTCTCTCTCCAGCCTTCTTGCAGGCCCTGTTCAGGTACTAGAAGGTCGCTTGCCAGAGTCATAGCCAAAAGAGTCCCTAAAGAGGTACAGACGATTGTCATAGAATGGTTTGGGTTAGAAGGGGCCTTAAGGAGTGCCCCATTCCTTTGGCTACTGCATAGGTATTGCTGATTCAGCATCAGAAAACTCATCAGTGAAAGAGTAGAAGGCAAAAGGAAATCTGTGACTTACATGTGCTCCAGCTCTCTTTGTGTATCCTCCAAAGAAATGCCCAGCAGCACACACAGGCCTCGCCCTATGGAACTGATCTGTTCACCACCCACTAGGCAGGAGGGGAGGGAAAAAGAAAATAAATCAAGGCTAAATGCTCTGTCCTGTTCTGACACAGCTGAGCACTGATTTCAGGTGGCAACTGTACAACCACCAAAGAAAACATCACCCTGAACCCTTCTTCACTTCAGGTTAGAGAGACCACATAGAAGTCCTCTTTCAGAAGTCTTCCCAATGCTGTACTTCTTGATGACTATCTCAAGATGCTTACCCCAGCATTTACAAACATTGCATAAAGATTTTCTGCTCTGGCTGTGCTAACCAGGGAGGTGGCAGGACTCTAGCCAATGGAATAGGCTGCCCAGGAGGTGGTGGAGTCACCATCCTTGGAGGTGTTCGAGGAATGTGTGGACATGGCACTTGGGGACATGGTGGTCTTAAGCTGACTGCTGGATTTCATGATCTTAAGAGGTCTTTTCCAACCCAAACAATTCCATGGTTCTGATACCATTAAGTGTACTCTGTTTCTCTACTCCAACACTCCCTACACACTTTGCATCAGCTGTGAAAAAGTGATTTCTACTTGATGTAGTCACAGAATCACAGACTGGTAGGGGCTGGAAAGCACCTCTGAAGATCATTGAGTCCAACCCTCCTGCTAGAGCAGAAGCAACCAAAGGCACACAGGAACACATCCAGGTGGGTTTGGAATGCCTTCAGAGATGGAGACTCCACAACTTCTGTGGGCAACCTGTTCCAGTGCTCTGCCACCCTCCAAGGGAAGAAGTTTCTCATTATGTTTATATGAAACTTCCTGTGTTCCAGTTTGTGTCCACTGCCCCTTGTCCTGTCACTGGACACCACTGAGAAGCTTCTGGCCCCTTCCTCCTGACCTCCATCCTTTAGAGATTGATGAGCATTCATGATCTCCCCCCTTTAGTCTCCTCTTCTCCAGGCCAAACAGCCCCAGCTCTCTCAGCCTCTCCTCATAAGGTAGATGTTTCATTCCCCTCAACATTTTAGTGGCTCTCCACTGGACTCTCTGCAGTAGTTTCTTGTCCTTCTTGAACTAGGGAGCCAGGAACTAGATACAATAATCCAGACAAAGCCTCCCCGGGACAGAGTTGAGGGGGAGGAGAACCTCCCTCCACCTGCTGCCCACACTCTTCTTAATGCCATTGGCATTCTTGTCCTTGATAGCACGTGGCTGGCTCATGGTCAGCCTGACCTCATGGAGTCTTTGAAACAAAACTTTGAATAACCTGCAAACTGGGAACAAAAACCTCTTCTGCCAAACATTGCCAAGAAAACACAAACCCTTGCACATTCATTGTGTTTTCCTAAGAAATCTTTAAAACTAATTACAACTGTTTTAATCTAATTTAATTAAATTATCTTGATTTAAATTATCTTCACATGGTTGATCCTGAGATGAGCTCTCTGGCCCACAAACTTCTCCTCCTGCTAAACACAGCACTGTGGCCCTCACAGAGGGACACCTCAAACTCTAACAGCCAGAAACAACAGGTTAGATTCATAGAATCACATAATCATCAAGGTTGGAAAAGACCTCCAAGATCACCACATCCAATCATTATCCTAGCCAGAACTGTGGCAATAACTCGGCCACAATCCCAGTGCTGATGGGGTCTGACCACTCTTGTCCCCTGTGCACAAAAGCTGTGCTCCTTCCTGAAGCACAGACGTGCTCTTCCTATGCAAGCCACGCAGGAGGCAACTGGGATTGCTCCACTGATACACACAAGCAACCTGCAACTTGTCCATCCCTAGCCAAGTGCTGGATCCTGCACCTGAGTCACAACAGCCCCATAAATACTCCACACTTGGGGCAGAGTGGCTGAAAACTGCCCAGCAGAGAAGACCACAATTAGGTCTCCTCAGAGCCTTCTCTTCTCCAGACTGAATGGCCCCAACTCTCTCAGTCTGTCTCCACAGGAGGAGGCGACTCCTGTTCTAGAGACAGCACATTCAAACCCCTGGAGATGAACCCGGGGCAGCACTGCCAACATGGACAGACACCGCAAGGACAGATCTGTGACTGCAGTGCCAGCACATGCAGGCCATGCAAGGAGGCAAGTCTGATTATAGTGCCCAAGGCATACAGGCCGTAGGGCCGTGACCGTACTTCCAAAGCACACATACAAAGCACGGCTGTAACCAGGTCAGCCCTGCCAGCCCGAGCAAGGAGGCGGCTGCAGTTCTCGCGTGCCCACACGAGGAGGCAATTTGCCAGCGACGCGGCCAACGCTTGCACCGCATGCAATCCATGCAGGAAGGCAGCTCCGATTAAAGACAACACAGACATGCCGGAGGTGTGTGCAACGCAAGGCAAGGCAGGTGACAAGGCCAGTGCTGCAGGACACACTGGCAGCGAAACCAAGCGAGCCGGCCCACCCCAAACCCACACGGGGGAACGACCAGTCGGGGGGGTGCGGGGGAAAGCCCCACTGCCCGCACACGTCAGCCGTGGAGAGCACATGGACACACAATGAGAGGTCCCTGCAGGCCGCGGCGGAGGCAAGGAGGCCCGGCCCAAGAAATGAAGGGGAGGCGGGGGCGGGCAGAACGTGGCGGGCCCCCCATCTCCTCCTTCACCCCAGCCCCCCCACTCCGGTGACGCTCCTGGTGGCGGCGCACCGACCTGTGACACTGGCCTGTGCCACCCGTTGCACGACGGCCTTCATGGTGCCGGGGGGCCGCGCAGCGCAGGCCTGGCGCCGGAAGTAGGCGTTGCTAGGCAACGGCGCTGCCGCTCCCCGCCGGGCCACGGCGCTCACAGAGCCGCCTAGCGGCCGGGAGGTCAAATAGCTACAGGAGGCGCGGGCGTGTGCGGTATAGAGCGTCGTGTGGAGTGGGCGGTACTGTGTGTATAGTACGGAGCGTACGGCCCAGCGTGGTTGGGGTAAAACCGCCCAGCTGACCGTAGAACAGCGAGGCAAGTTGATTGAGTAGCTTTCGGACCATGGTCATTGCCAAGCAGCAGTGTTTGTGCTGGCTGCCAAAGAGCTGAAGGAAGGAGCCTTGAGAAGATTCAGACAGCCCTGCCTTGGCTGAAATTGATGAAGCAGGGCACAAATAACATAAACACCCAACCTCAAAGCAGATTCTGAGTGAAGAGTTTTGCCCAATTAACTGTAATTTTAGTAGTAAATTAACACCCTTCGATATGCTAATGAGAGGAAAAACCACAACATGCTAAACATCTATGACTATGTTACTTAACTCTCCTTCCAAATAATGCTCTCCTTCCAAATCATGCTAAAGATCACCTACAACACAGGAACAGCCTGGCCTGGGGTATAAAACCCATGAGAGGGACATGTCTTGGCACACTGCCTTTGGCACCAGTTTCAGAGCCAGTGAAGGAGGGGTGCAGCGTGGACAGCACCAGCACAAGCACTGCCAGCAGCTACAGCAACAGCTGAGACCAAAGGAGAAGACAGGGTGGTCAAAGGGTTGTGCTCCTTTACCTCCACCCAAGCTGGGGACACCTGTCTTGGTGACAACTTTCTGCTCCAGCAGGGTGGGGTTGAACTAGAAGCTCTTCAGAGCTCTCTTCCAACTCCTGCCACCCTGTGAAATGTTGTGTGTGGAGGGGCTGCCTTTCTCTGAAGGGAGTCAGTACCTACAGGGTCACCTAGAGAAAGGTGCAAATGCAGGTCACCACAGTGGCACCTGCTGTAGGAATGGCTACAGGGGCACGGTGTGGGGGATGCACATAGAAATTAGTGGCTAGGAGCAACCCCCTGGAAAAGGAGGCTGGTTGTAGGGACCAGAAGAGCTCATAAAGAAAGCTGGATCTGTAGGTGCTGACAGGGCTCATGGTACAACAGTGCCTGTAGAAGCTGAGCTGTGTGGACAGAGGGGCTGGAGAAAGGTTTCTGTATGTGAAGGTGGCATCTGCAAGGACTGTGAGGAGACCTTACAGAAACCAGGGCTGGGACAGAGTCCTGTAAAAGGCTATAGTGACAGCAGGCAGCCCCTACAGAAGTAGGGGGAAGCCAGCAGGGGCAGGTGGGAAGCCCCTACGAAAACATCTGTCTGTGCAGGATCTCAGGCCAGCTTCCCCTGATGAGCGAGCAAGTCAGAATGGACTGAGGGAAGCTCCCTGTAGAAAGTAGGGGCTGAGGGCAGTCTTCCAGAAGAGGAAGTGGTGGCTGTGAGGTGCCCCTATAAGCCATGAAGGTCATCAGTGAGAGAACCTGGAGGAAACACCTGCAGAAACCCAGGAACGCTTTACTGTGAAAGGAGGCAGTGTCCACAAGAACTAGAGAAAACCCTGTAGAATAAAGGTTAGTTGTAGCCCCTGCAGCCTGAAGGCAGTAAGGCACAAGGTAGCATATATAAAAGGTTCAGGGAAACCCCTATACACACAAGGGCCTGGTGAAGGGCATGCAGCAGAAGACTTAGTTTTCAGCTTACAGCAGTACTTCTGCACTTACAATTCATCTCTTGTAAGCTTTTATTTGAAGGACAATCAGCAACTCTCATACCCCAAAAGATTAAACTATGTCCCTTCCTGGGTTTTAATCATTTTAAGTCTCTGCTTCAGAGCTGGCCAGTTGAGAAGCCATTCTGGGTACATCCTGGCTCACACCAGCTGGAAAATCATCTTCCTAACAAGCCACCACAGCCACCATGGTCAGTCCGTTGGACACAGGCACAGGTAGCACACAGAGCCATTAACACCTCACGACACACCGACTTGGGGCTTTGAACACACGTGCAAGGAACAGCAGCGACCTAAGCAGGTGAAGTTTGGAAGTTCTGCAAAGTCAAGTCACAGATGAAGTTGCTGTCTCAGCAATGCAAAAGTTTTCCACCAGTGGTCTGGTGCCACATGCCAGGATCACCTTCTTGGAGCAGCACAAAATCCCAAGCTTCTGGACCACTCAGTTTTGAGAAGGAGGCTCATCAGGAGGATCAAAGAATGACTTCACACGCCTGAGCAGTCGAGTAATAGGAGGCTGAGTTTCTCTGTATGTTATTATAGTTGTCACCTTAAATCCTAAGGCTGTTTCTGTCACCTTCACTTCCCTGCGGGGTCCTTGCTCTGTTTCAGGATCACTTTTGCTCTCTAAGGAACAAAAAGGGAAAAGAACAGGGTGAGAAAATAGCAAGGAAAATGTTTTATCTATTCATCGTGGCAAAACAACAGCCAGAGGCACTTGGTCTTCCTTCTGGTTCTCCTTAAATTCTGAGAAATTCACAGTATCACAGGACATGAGGCTGGAAGAGACCTCCAGAGACCATCCAGTCCAACCCCTCTGCCAGAGCAGCATCATCAGTAGTCTGCACAGGAATGCATCCAGGTGGGGGTTGTAAGTCTCTGGAGAAAGGGACTCCACAACCAATCTGAGCAGCCTGTTCCAGTGCTCTGTCACCCTCACTGTAAAGTTGCTCCTCATGTTGAAGTGAAATCTTCTACATTCAACTTGTTTCCTGCCTTATTACTGCGCACCACCAAAAAGAGCTTGGCCCCCTCCTCTTGACACCCACCCCTCAGATATTTATACACACTGATCAGATCTCCTCTGAGTCTTCTCCAGACTAAACAGCCCCAGGTCTCTCAGTCTCTCTTCACAGGGGAGATGCTGAAGTGCCCTAATCATCCTTGTGGCTCTCTGTTGGATTCTCTCCAGCAGCTCTCTGTCTTTCATGACATTTCAGTTGGAAGGGAGATGGAACAATCCCCTAGTCCAACTGTCTGACCAAAAGTTAAAGCATGTTATGGAGGGCTGGAGTGAGCAGGGACACTTCCAATTAGATCAGGATGCTCAGGGCCACACTGAGTCTCATCTAGATGAATCACAGAATGGATTGGGTTGGAAGGGACCTCCAAAGGTCATCTAGTTCAACCTCCTGCAGTCACCAGGGGCATCCTCAACTAGATCAGGCTGGCCAGAGCCCTGTCGAGCCTCACCTTGAGTATCTCCAGGGACAGGGCCTCAGCCACCTCACTGGGCAGCCTGTTCCTGTATTTTACCACTCTCATTGTAAAGAACTTCCTTCCTTATGTGTATCCTAAATCTATTCTGCTTCAGTTGCCCCTTGTCCCATCACTACATGCCTTTCTAAACAGTCCTTCCCCAGCCTTCCTGTAGGTCCCCTTCAGATAATGAAATGCAGCTGTAAGGTCCCTCCAGAGCCTTCCTTTCTCCAGGCTGAACAGCTAAAATTATTTCACCCTTTCTTCATAGCAGAGGTGTTCCAGCCCTCTGAACATCCTTGTGTCCCTTGTGTTTCATCTCTCTCACGTGTTGGGGGCCCCATAGCTGGACACAGTACCCCAGGTGAAGTCTCACCGGGGGGCTGTAGCGCCAGAATCATCTCTCGACCTGCTGGCCACACTATTTTTGATGCAAGTGCGTATTGTTGGCTCACGTCCAGCTTCTCGTCCACCACTCCATGATCTTAAAAGCTCTTTTCTAACCGTAACGATCCTGCGAGTGCGGCTCCAAGCCTCAACCCGCGGCCCAGCTCTCTCCCTCAGGCAGGCCCCGCCCACTCCCGGACCCGCCCCCTCACGTCACCCACGGCCGCCGCAGCTGTACCCCGCCGAGGTGACCGTGGGCGGTGCACCCGTCCCCGCGGCCACGCTGAGCCGTACCGGAGCCGCTTCCGGAGTCGCCGCCGCCGTCGCCCTCGGAGTCGCTGTGCTTGGCGCTGTAGTGCATCAGGGCGCCCAGCGTCGTCCATCCGCCCAGCGAGTACAGCAGCGCCGCCCGCGCGTTCCACCGCGCCGCCCGCATCGCCTCCCAGCAACGCCCGCGCTCATTGGCCGCGCCCCGCTGCCAATCAGGCAGCACGCAGGGGGTCGCGTGCGCGCGCGCGCGCGCGGGCGGCAGCGGCAGGAAGGTTCAGAATACAGAAGAGAGATCCTCGAGTCCAAGTATCGCCCAACGCCACCTGAGCGACTAAACCACGGCACCGAGCGCCCCATCCCGTCTCCTCTTAAACACCTCCAGGGACAGTGACTCCACCACCTCCCTGGGCAGCACATTCCAATGGACAATCTGGGAAGAATTTCTTCCTAACACCCAGCCTAAACCTCCCCTGGCACAGCTTGAGACTGTGTCTTCTTGTTCTGGTGCTGGGTGCCTGGAAGAGACCAACCCCCTCCTGGCTACAACCTCCCTTCAGGTAGCTGTAGATGGCAATTAGGTGTCTCGGCCTCCTCCAGGCTAAACAACCGCAGCTCCTTTGGTCTCTCCTCACAGGGCTGTGCTCCAGACCCCTCCCCAGCTTTGTTGCCCTTCTCTGGACACATTCCAGCAACTCAACGTCTTTCTTAAATTGAGGACCCCAGAACTGGACACAGGAGTCAAGGTGTGGCCTAACCAGTGCTGAGTACAAGGGCACAATGACTTCCCTGCTCCTGCTGGCCCCACTATCCCTGATACAGGCCAGGATGCCATTGGCCTTCTTAGTCTCTCTCAGCAGATTCTCCACTGCTTAAAAGATATATTCTGCACTCCAGCAGCTCCTCAGAATTCTTTTAACAACACACTACGTGTGTTCCAGTGTCACATTTCAAAAACTAGTCTTTAAGATCATCATGTCCAACTACTGTCTAACTCTTATCAAGGCTGGTGCTAAACCATGTCCCTTAACACATCCCTGCATCTTTTAAACAGCTCCAGAAGTGGTGACTTCACCACCTCCCTGGGCAGCCTGTTCCAATGCCTGATCACTCTTTCAGTCCTCTTGGCCAGGACAGGCCAAGTCCATTGCACAGAAACCCGAAGAGGAGATATCACTAAATAGTAATGCTCTTAACCAGTTTTATTTTTCATTAATACAGGCCCTGGTTTCTAACAGACACCATTTTAAGAACATTCAACATTAAAAATCCTGCTAAAGATTGTTAAAAATCTACGTGGCTCAAAACATCTTTTAGCCTCCATTAGAAGGTATGGAAAAAGAAAACAGAAGACAAGCAAAAAAACCAAAGGAGTACAAATAAATTAATATCTAGAAGGGCCAAGTAAAAAAACTCTCCCTGAACATTTATTTCATTTAATACTTAAGAGCCTCAGTCTAAAAAGAGAGAGAGAGAAGGAAATGTGTAGAGTTTGCTCCCCTTGTGTTCTCAACATGATCCACATGAAGGCTTCTGTTCTTGATTCCATCCCAGTCATGAAGCACTGGAAACTGCCAGCTTCTTCAGGTGGTCCATGAATACCTGGAGACTAACATCATCTGTCAAGATGGGAGCTCCTGATTCCTGCACAAAACCCAAAATATTGTTGTTAAGGGTGGGAAGTAACAGATCAGATGTCAGCCCTGTGTGCTAACTGCCTGCTAACTCAACCACCTTTTCTTCGTTCAGGTGAGGCTGATCCAAGGGCTGGAGCACCTCTGCTGTGAGGGGCCCAGAACTGAATACAACACTTGAGGCGTGGCCTCACCAGTGCTAAGTACAGGGGATGGTCACTTCTCTGTCCCTGCTGGCCACAGTGTTCCTCATCCAAGCCAGATGCCATTGGCTCTCTTGGCCACCTGGGCACTGCTGACTCAATTTCAGTTGAATGTCAACCAATACCCCCAGGTCCCTCTCCACGTTGCAGCTTTCCAACTGCACATCCCCAAGTCTGTTGCTTACCATGGGGTTGTTGTGACCCAGGTGGAGGACCTGGCACTTGGCCTTGTTGAACCTCATACAATTAGCCTTGGCCCATGGGTCTAACCTGTCCAGATCCCACTGTAAAGCTTCCCTACCCTCTTGCAGATAGACACAGCCACCCAGCTTGGTGTCACCTGCAAACTTACTGAGGCTGCACTCAATTCAAATCTACTCAGGCATGATCTGCAAAAAAAGCTTTTATGTACCAGAGGACAAATGTGATCTGCACACCATTTGTGGCTGTATGGTCAGTTTTGGCCATTGGAATGGGCTGCCCAGGGAGCTGGTGGAGTCACCATCACTGGAAGTGTTTAAAAAGAGACTGAATGAGGCACTTGGTGCCATGGTTTAGTTGGTTAGATGGTGTTGGGTGAGAGGTTGGACTTGTTGATCTTGAAGGTCTTTTCCAACCTGGGTAATTCTGTATTCTGTAATCTGTGGTGGAAACACTACGACTGCTGCATAGACAAATAGGTAAATGGCCATTCTCAAACACAAGGGAGCTGTTCCATTGCTTACCTGTCCCCATGCATAGAGGTTGTTGTGGGTCTGAGAAGGGTTCACTTTAGACAGGAGGAATCGAGCCTATGAAGACAAACCATTAGTGAAATAGTTCTGCAGAATGACAGCCCTGTCACCTCCCTCCAGACCTGCCCAGATACACAGCTGGTGATGCTCCTCTGCTCTTGCAAGCAAGCTACTAACTTAACTTGCACAGGAGTCAAGCCTGGGACCAGCCAGGCTGCACAAACAACTGGCAGCTCCAGGCTGAGCATAAAGGGGAACTGTTTTGTAGCCTCATTTGAGCATTAGAGAACAAAGCAACAGATGGTCAATCATTTAGCATAATCCCAGCAATCTAACTGTGCTCCCTATCTTGGGGATGTTTGGATCCATAGCCAAATCACTTCTTTCCCCACTCTTTGGGAATACATATAGAGTGGCTTTTGGGATATAGAAAGTGGCTTTCTCATTGGTTTGTTCTTGTTGGTTTTTGGGTGGTTTTTTTTTTCCCATTCCCAGATTTCAAAAGCAACTGATTGGCTTATTAAAAGATAAAGTTGTAGTAAAAGCTCTTGAGAGCTCTCTCTGTATTTTAAACAGCTGAATCACCACTGACAGAAGCATCCTTCTAGCAAAGCACAAAGACAGCTCTTTCTTCGCCAAGAGAAAGAGGTCCTTGTTCAGCCTCCTCACCTGACTGCCCCCATGCTCCGTGTGGATGTAACGGGGCATTGGGAATCTCGTCTGCAGGATCTCCTGGGCATCATCCAGTGGGGCTTGCAGCAGGTGCTTGAAGTTTTCATATTCAGGCATGTCTTGGTAACCAGCTTTCTGCCACTGTGCAATCGTCTGTTGACAGGGCAAGAGAGAAAATGAAAGCAGAGATGTCTGCAAAACCTTTTCAACCTGCAGGTCTGAAGGCAGCAGGATGTTCCCTCTTTTCTGCTGACAGAGCTCAAGGCAAATGCAAGGCCTTTCTTACTCTGGCACTGAACATGATTAGAATCATAAAGGCTAGAAAAGACCTCTAAGATCAAGTTCAACTACCAACCCAACACCCCCATGCCCACTAAACCATGTCCCAAAGTACTATGTCTATGTGTTTTTGAACACCTCCAGGGACAGGGATTCAAACACCTCCCTGGAGAGCCTAATCCAGCGCTTGAGAAGCCTTCCCAGGAAAAAGTTTCTTCTAATATCCAACATAAAACTCCCCTGCCACAACTTGAGGCCATTTCTTCATGTCCTGCCACTTGTTACTAGGGAGAGGAGACCAACCCCCACCTCACTCCAACCTCCTCTCAGGGAGCTGTAGGGAGGGAAAAGGTGTGCTTTTGGATAGTGATATAAATCAGGGTGTTTAGAAAGGGCCAGTACCTAAGCACTTACTTCAGTCCTGACAAAAAGAACACAGGAGCAGCTGCTAAAAACATCCGCTATCTGAAAATCAAACTGCCCAGCTTAGATTCAAGTTTCTCTGGCCCTTTCCAGGCATGGTAAAGGTACCATGAGAGATGTTACTCAGTGGAGTGAGTGACTCCAGTAGGATTTTTTTGTTACCTGGCAGCATGTATATGATACCATTAAGCTACCATGGGCTCTGCAAGCAGCTTATCTGATACTAGCAGTGATGCTGCATGGCAGGAGAGAATGCAAAAGGAGAAAGAGAACCTGTTTCACTGTACCTCACCAAGGTAGATAACTATCTGGAAGAAAGTATCCATCAGCAGGATTCTGTCAGGAAGAATGCTACTGCTGTCCAGAAGCACTGGCTGGGGGGAAAAAAAGGGAAGGAAGTCAGTGTTAACCTTCATGGCTGGTCAAAAGCCAGCTCATGGCTCGTGTTGGGGAGGTTGTTTTGGGCTGGGTTTTGGGTTGGGTTGGTTTGGTTTCTTTTCTAATCAAAGGTGGAAACCTACTGCAAACATAATACATTGCCTCATCTCATCCTTTAATAATGACCTTGCCTAAAAACATATATATGTGAGGGTCTTTGTGCTGGAATAGTCTTACTCTGAGTGAATACTCATTTTGGACTGATCCTTCTCTTCCTGTTTGTTACAGTTTTAGGGCTATGGTTAATTGTAAATAAGGTATTCCAGCAGGTATGAGTCTAGGGGCTGGACAGAACAATGAGAGATAACTTTATCTCAACCAATTACTCTGTAGAATTTCTTCTATTTTGCAGCACAAGCTTGTGTTTTTCTCCTCTCTGGGCTCTCCCTTGCCTGGCTTCTTGCTTCTCTGCCTTCAACCTTGCTTGCCTGGCTGGCTGACTTCTGTTTGGGTTTGTAAGGTACAGTGGCAGGATAGAGACAACTGTAGCACAGTCTTCTGGGCCTTTGTGTCCAGGGGTGTGTGGGTCTGTACAGGAGGGGAGAGAGAGCTGAATTATTGTACAAGGGGCTGTTGTGCTGTTGTTGAACTGCTACTATGGGTAAATAGATTTTGTACATGCTTATTGCTTCTCTATTTAGTCTACCTTTGATAAATACAACTGCATTTTACTACCAAATCCTGAGTGAGTGAGGTAAATTTACTCCTTTGGGGTAAACTTCCAAATTCTTGTGTGGTGCAACCCAAACCACAACACTGTTAAGACAGGGACTCACCTCAGGAGGTCCATGGAAGGAATAAGCATAAAGGATGGGCTGGATCATAATGAGAGACTGGGTGAGATCTTGCCTAACAAAGTGGTGACGGTAGTAGGAAGATTCATCTGGGCTGTTATTGAAGACCTGCAGGAATGGGGAGCGGCGCAGGTGGAACATGAACTGCCCCAGAGAGATGGGAGAGAGAGAAATGTCAGTGTGCAGCCAAAACTTCTGCACCCCAGTCTAATCTTTCTGAACACTGAATTATTTGCCACGAATAAAAGTCACTCCTAGGGTGGTGAGACACTGGAATGGGCTGCCCAGGGAGCCTGTGGATGCCCCCTCCCTGGAGATGTTCAAGGCCAGGCTGGGTGAGGCCTTGAGCAAGCTGGTCTAGTGGAAGGTATCCCTGCTCATGGCAGGGGGTTGGAACTAGATGGTCCTTAAGGTCCCTTCCAACCCAAACCACTGTATGATGGTTAACTCCACAGAGCTCTTCCTTCATCAGTCATTCATGGTGCTGAACAACAGAGCCAACCCACCCAGTGAAGAAAACATCTGCTCATTTCCTCTTGAACCTGATAAACTATCCAAGATGTTTTACCATCACTCTTCCCTCACCCTTCTACACTTTTATCATGGCTGTAGGAAGGGGAATTCTTACCTGGGGATACAAAGAAAATGATTCTGACAACCTGAAGGAGTTGGGATCATCTTTGTTGTACTGGCCAAATTTCTGACACTGTTGGAAGCCAAACAGATCCTTTGGTTATGTCTCTGGTTTTGGTTAAGGTTTTTGGCTTTGGCTGGTTGGTTGCTGATATTTTTAATTTTTTCTTCTTTTTTGATGATCTTTTGGTTGTTTTAAACAAAACAACCAAGGCATAAATGTGACAATAACAAGTAATACAACATTTACAGGCAGGCTAACTCAGTCATTTCTGTATCTCAGTAAAATGAGAAAGATGTTTTGATCTCTCTATTCATTTTCCTATACAGACCTGAAATAACCTAAGAATTAAAGAAACAGTACTTCTACTACCACCCCATTTTATTTTTTCCCATTAATTCAGGGATACTACATTATATCTAAGCTGCTCTGTATGGTATGGCATGGCAAGCTGAGAGAGCTGGGGTTGTTCAGCCTGGAGAAGGCTTCAAGGAGATCTTATAGCAGTCTTTCAGTACCTGAAGGAGCCTACAAGAAGGACGGAGAAAGACTGTTTACAAAGGCCTGCAGTGATAGGATAAGGGGCAATGGTTTTGAAATAGAGCAGATTTAGATTGGATGTTAGGAACAAGTTCTGCACCATGAGGGTGGTGGAACACTGGAACAGGTTGCCCAGGGATGTAGTTGAGGTCCCATCCTACCTACCCCCTCACAAGCTCCCTGATCACGCAGACTCCTGAGGTGTTGTGTACAACAGCCCTGTGATCAGAGCACAAACGAAGCAGGTGGGGCTGGAAAAAGAACACTACTTCCATTTTTCCAAGGCCTCATTTACCAAAACTCCAGAATGTAGCCATCTGCAGGCTGCTGGTCTTACCAGTCTGATCAGCTGCCTGTCCAACCACCGCAGAACATCAGGGCCCTCCTCGGACTCAGCTCTGTACACTCCCAGTCGCGCCATCAGCACAGCAGCTGCCTCCTGGTCAAACGCAGCTTCTATGTGCTGGAGCTGACTCTGTGCATCTGCCCAGCTAAAGGGTTAGTAAAGGGTTAGTGCTATGTGCATTCCTCAGCAAAAATCCTCCATCCCTACTCTGGCCTGGTGAGGTCTCCTCTGGATTACTGCATCCAGAGTTCAACAAGGAAAGGAACTGCTGGACACATCCTGTGTCCAGTTCCAGGATAACAGGGAACAACAGGTGAGAGTCCAGCAGAGAGAAACTAAGATGCTGAGGGGACTGAAACATCGACCTTAAGAGGAGAAGCTGAGAGAACTGGAGCTGTTTAGCCTGGAGGAGACTGAGGGGTCATGTCATTCATGCTGCTCAATATCTAAAGGGTCAGATACCTACAGTGCCAGGAGGACAGAGCCAGACTCTTCTCAGTGGTGTTCAGTAACAAGACAAAGGGCAATGGACCCAAACTGGAACACAGAAGGTTCCATATAAGCAGAAGGCAAAAATCTTCGCTTTGAGGGTGGCAGAACACTGAACCAGGCTGCCTAGAGAGGTTGTGAAGTCTCCATTTCTGGAGGTATTCCAAACCCACCTGCCCATGTTCCTGTGTGATTTATTCTAGATGATCCTGCTCTAGTAGGAGGGTTGTGCAAGAAGATCTTCAGAGGCCCCTTCCAACCCCCTACCATTCTGTGCTTCTGTGAAAACCCAAACCAGATTCACCCTCCCTGTACCAAAACACTCTGCAAACAAAAAGCTAGAAAGATTCCATCAGAGACTGGAATTCTGCCCAAGAGCCATCGTGGGATACTCACTTTCTGGCTATGGTGGTGACTCGAATGCGTCTCTGCGTACTGGAGTGCTGATACTGAGTGACAAACTGCACTGCCCCTCTGCCTCCCTGAGGTATTGGTGCATTGTGCTGCAAATACAAAACAAGGCAAGCCTTCAAAATGGGCTGGCTTTGCCATGACTGCACACTACAGAGCAATCCAGGGCACCGGGACAAGGACAGCTACAGATGGACCAGAGAAGACAGACCCGTCTGTAAGCGGCTTTCCAGCAGCCCACAGAGTCAAGTGGTACTGGGCACATTTAGTATTGGATGTGCTCCCTAAAGGATGGAGGCCACTTTTTATCTATTGCAGTGAACATAAGAATGACAATATGAGGTTTGTCCTGCAAACTGACCATCCTACTCCCAACAGAAACAAGTGCACACAAGGGAGAAGAGAATGAAATTCCTCTGGGGTACTCTTCCTAGCTTTTAGCTACCACATGCTCAGAAACTTCTGTGCTTGCAGCCCAGAAAGCCACCTGTGTCCTGGGCTGCATCAAAAGAAGTATGACCAGCAGGACAAGGGAGGTGATTCTACACCTGTGCTCTGCCCTCATGAGACCCTAGCTGGAGTATTGCATCCAGTTCTGGGGCCTCCAACACAAGAAGGACAGGGAACTGTTGGGAGGGACTGTGAAGGGACTTTTACAAGGGCTTGTAGTGACAGGGTAAGGGGGAATGGATTTAAGCTGGAAGAGGGGAGATTTAGACTGGCTACTAGGAAGGAATTTGCAGTGATGGTGGTGAGACACTGGAACAGGTTGCCAAGGCAAGCTGTGGATGCCCCCACCCTGGGGGGATATTCAAGGCCAGACTGGACAGGGTCTTGAGCAACCTGGTCTGGTGGGAGGTGTCCCTGCCCTTGGCAAGGGAGTTGGAATTAGATGATGTTTAAGATCCCTTCCACTCAAATCATTCTGTGATTCCCCCAGCCAAAAGTTACTTCTGAGCCATCAAGTTAATACAACTTGGAGGACACATTCTCCAACAACTGGAAGGTATTTGTAGTCTCCACAACACCTACTGGTAAGAAGACAACTTGTTGTTTGTTAAGTAAGTAATTTAAAGGAGACAAGGAAAGAACACAGGTTTTGTGCAGAACAAAATTAGCAGGCAATTTATGAAAACAACTCCTGGGATTCCTTCTTTGGCACAAAACAATTAGTTGTCATTGCACTTTGTTGGCCCTGTAAAAATCCAGCTGTCCAGAGTGCAAAAAAGATGACCAAAATAATTAAGAAGGCAGGACTCACCTGATTTACTACTTCAAAGTAAATGGCCAGAGTTGTGCTGGGATCCAGACTACAGATTTTCCATTGAGATGTTCCTCCAACTCCAAGCTCCTGCAGAGAATGGAAAAGAAAGCAGCATTTTTGTACCTAGCAGCCAGAAGGTAAACAGTTCTGTTCAATCTTTTCATCAACGAGCTGGATGAAGGGACAGAGTGAACCCTCAGCAAATTTGCTGATGATACCAAACTGGGAGGAGTGGCTGACACCCCAGCAGGCTGTGCTGCCATTCAGCCAGGCCTGGACAGGCTGGAGAGCTGGGCAGAGAGGAAAGTCATGAAGTTCAACAAGGGCAAGTGTAGAGCTCTGCATCTTCAGAGGAATAACCCTCTGCACTAGAACAGGTTAGAGGTTGAAAGTCTCCTTCTCTGGAGACTTTCAGAATGTGCCTGGATATTGTGATCCTGGGCAACCTGATCTAGGTGAACCTGCTCTGGCAGGGGCCTTGAACTAGATGATCTCTTGAGGGACCCTTCCAATCCCCACCATTCTGTGACTCTGTAAGGCAAGCTTATGTTAAATTCTGCTCAGAGGTACAAGTCACTTCAGGCCTTCTTCCTTGGACAGAGACTATTTACAAAGGCTTGTAGAGAGAGGATGAGGGGCAGTGGTTTCCAAGAAGAGTAGATTTAGATTGAATGTTAGGAACAAGTTCTTTACCATGAGGGTGGTGGAACACTGGAGCAGGTTGCCCAGGAAGGTGGTTGAGGCCTCATCCCTGGAGATATTCAAGGTGAGGCTTGACATGGCTCTGGGCAACCTGATCTAGTTGAGGATTTCCCTGCTGACTGCAGAAGGGGCTGGACTAGATGACCTTTGGAGGTCCTGTCCAACTCAAACCACTATGTGATTCTGGGTATCTTATTTTTGAGGGTTGAATGAATTCACTGAAGGCCACACCATTAACAGACAGCATTATGGGGCAAGAATTCCTTCTAGAAGAGACTATGTTTTCCTTGGGACGTTTCCAAGTTGTTCTTCTCCTTGAAAACTCTGACACTTTGAGCTGGAGGTCTAGACAGAAACTTTGCACCTTTAGTTACTTCCTTACTCAAGTTTTTTCCCCCCCCACGGCACCAACTCACGTTTTCCGAGACGCAGGGCCCTTTGGTGTTCAGGGATATGCAGGGCCCAATAGCTCCTGCAATTTTCAGCTCCCTAGAGGTCTAGAAAAAGGTTAAAATAGAACAAATTAAAAAAAAAAAAAAAGAGAGAGAAAGAAGAAAACCAATACAAAAGCAACTTTTGTTGTTGTTTTTTTAATCCAGTCAGTCAAACAGAATCCACAGAGAGCACACCGGCCGCTCAGGCATGCGTACACACAACTGTCAAGGAAAGCATCTCCTGAGTACCTTTTCCCAGGTCACAGAATGCACTGGCTTGGAAGGGACAACCAAAGGTCATCTTGACCAACATCCCTGCAGCGAGCTTGGACAGCTCCAACTAGGTAAGGTTGCTCAGGGCCCCATCAATGCTGACCTTGCACGTCTCCAGGGATGGGGCCTCCAGCTTCACTGTTTCACCACCCTCACTGTGGACAACTTCCTCCTTAAATCCAACCTAAATCTACCCTGTTCTACTTTCAAACCATTGCACCTAATGCTACAGGACCTTATAAACAGTCCTTTCCCAACCTTTCTGTAGGTCCCCTTTATATATTGAAACGCAGCTGTAAGGTCTTCCCAGAGCCTTCTCTTCTCCAGGCTGAACAACCCCAACTCTCTCAGCCTGTCTGCACAGGAGAGGTGCTCCAGCCCTCTGATTATCTTTGTGGCCCTCCTCTGGATCTGCTCCAGCAGGTCCACATCCTTCTAATGTTGGGGCCCTCAAGCTGGACACAGGTGAGGTCTCACCAGAGCAAAGCAGCAGCATCACCTGTCTGCTGGCCACACTTCTTTTGATGCAGCCCAGGATGCCACTGGCCTTCTGGGCTGCAGGTGTACATTGCTGACTCATGTCCAGCTTCTCACCCACCAGCACACCAAGTCCTTTTCTGCAGGGCTGTTCTCAATCTCATCATCCCCCAGCCTGGACTGATATCTAGGATTACCCTGACTTAGGTGCAGGACCCTGCACTTTACCTTATTGAACCTCATAAGGTTCTCCTAGGCCCACCTCTCTGGGTCCCTCTGGGTGGCATCCAATCCTTCAGTCTTATCAACCACACCACACAGCTTGGTGCCATCAGAAAACTTGCTGAGGGTGCCCTCAATCTTGCTGTCTCTATGACTGATGAAGATACTGAACAGCACAGTTCCTACTACAGAGCCCTTAGGGACACCACTTGTCACCTACATCTTTGTAGTGACCCCATGAAACTGAAGTGCTGATGGCTGAGTGAATGGGTGTCAGGAAAATGGAGCAGACTCTTCTCAGTGCCCCCAGTGACCAGACAAGAGGTAACAGGCTTGAACACTTGAAGTTTCATCAAAACATGAGAAGGAAATTCTTTCTTGTGAGGGTGGCAGAGCACTGGAGTAGCTTGCCCAGAGAGGTGGTGGAGTCTTTGGAGACTCTCAAAGCCCACCTGGACGTGTTCCTATGTGATCTGCTTTAGGTGATCCTGCTCTGGCAATGGGGTTGGAGTCAATCTTCAGAGATCCCTTCCAACCCTTACCATTCTGTGATTCTGTGATCAGCATTTGTATTTCCTAGTTAATGCCATCCAAGGAAACCAACCTCTCACCTTCACATCCAAACCTGCACCAAAAGCCATCCGGAATTCCCCGTTGAACCCTTTGCTAAATACCCGCTGGAAGGTCTGCTTGAAGAGAGAAGTGTTGAAGGAGTCTCCCATCACCATGTGTCCTCTGGGGGAAAAAAGATACACAAGGGAACATAAACAACTGGGAAGTAGAAGTAAAGCACCAAGGATACACGAGTCCGGCTCTCTCACATGCAAAGACATGCAGAGACTGCGTGAAAGCATGCCTTTGCACAGGTAGAATTCACATCAGGAAATACAGACTCGTGGACATCTCCTCCAAAGCCAGACAATTCATGCACTGCTGTGTCCATTTCTGGGCAGCTTGGCTCAAGGAGGACAGGGACTTGCTGGAGAGGGTATAGAAAAGGGCTACGAAAGTGCTGAGGGGACTGGAACAGCTCTCGTTGAGGAAAGACTGAGAGAACTGGGACTTTTTAGTCTGGAAAAGCGAAGACTGAGAGGGAGCTCATCAGTGCTTAGAAATATTTAAAGGGTGGGTGTCAGGAGGATGGGACCAGTCTGTTTTCAGTGGTGCTCAGTGACAAGACCAGGGATAATGGGCACAAACTTGAACATAGTTCCATCTAAACACGAGGAGAAACTTCTTTACTCTGAGGGTGGCAGAGAGACGTCACTGAAAACTAGATCCAGGGAAGCCAAGAATCCCTGAAGAAAGCATAAGTGAGCTGTTAGGCAAAGAAAATCTGTCCCATATAATCAGAGAATGCATTAGGTTAGAAGGGAACCTCAAAGATCATCTCATCCAACTCCCTGCAGTGAGCAAGGACATCTCCAACTAGATCAGGTTGCTCAGGGCTCCATTAAAGCTGACCTTAAATGTCTCCAGGAAAGCAGCCTCCACCATCTCTCTGGGCAACCTGTTCCAGTATTTCACCACTCTCATTGTAAAATCTTCCTCCTTATGTGCAGCCTAAATCTACCCTGCTCTAGTCTCAAACCATTGCCCCTTGTCCTATCACTATAGGCCCTTCTAAACAGTCCTTCCCCAGAAAAGAGAAGGCTTCTACAAGGAAGGCTTCTAACCACCACGCTCTTCTGATGGCAATTTGATCATTCCCAGGCCACCAAGCTCAGCATTTCTGTCCCATAAACTCTGGAAAGGATACTTGCTCCCAAGGAGGCAAAAAGCCATTTGCAAAAGCCACATTGCACCATGCTTTAGAAGAAAGCAGGCCACTGAGTTTCCTACCAGCAGTGCTAACTCACATGCTGTTTTGAGACTTCAGAAATGTAGGCTGGGATCAGGAGAGGTTTGCCATAGAGTAATTCCTGGCAAATTCAAACCACAGTTTAGAAATGGAACAATAAACATGTTACCCTTTTGCCCCTAACAGTAAAAGCTCCCTGCTTTCTGAACTGGCTTCTCCTTTCAAAAAACATGCAAAAACCCCAAACCAAACCAAAAACAGGTGCCAACTTTGTGCTGTCCTGCTAGGAAACATACCCAGTGAGGTTGGCACAGCACTTCATCTCCAGCAGCCCGGTCTGATCGAGGGCGCAGGCGTAGATGTCGATGCAGTGCCCGTTGGCTGCGGCGCGATTAGCCAGAGTCTCGTAGTGCTGGGGGAACAGAGAGGGTCTTTAGGGTGCTTCAACAGGTGAGTCTTCTACTGTCCTGCAGCTGAGGCCACCAAGGTGCCAATGCTGCTGGAGAGCAGTGAAGGTGAAAGGGACCTGGGGTCCTGGTGGATGGAAGGATGACCATGAGCCAGGCAATGGTCTGGACATACTGTTCCCACACCAAGAGAACAGAATGCCTTTGTTCCCTGGTGGAAGGACACCTGGCAGCTGCCAATAAAGCAGAATGTGCAGGTTTGTGTTATGTCCTTTTCCCAGATGCCATTTTGTGTTCTGACACAGTATTTATCATCACCATAGAAGGGTTTGGGTTGGAAGGGACCTTAAAAGCCATCTAGTTTCAACCCCTGTGCCACGAGCAGGGACACCTCCCACTAGACCAGTTTGCTCAAGGCCCCATCCAACCTGGCCTTGAACACCTCCAGGGAGGGGGCATCCAGAACCTTCCTTGCAAACCTGTCTCACCACCCTTACTATAAAGAATTTCTTCATAATATCCAGTCTAAATCTCCCCTCTTCCAGCCTAAAGCCATTCTCCTTTGTCTTATCACTGCACGCCCTTGCCGAAACTCCCTCCCAAGCTTTCTTGTAGGCCCCCTCCAGGTACTGGAAGGCTTCTATAGGGTCTCCCCAGAGTCTTCTCTTCTCCAGGCTGAATAGTCACAACTCTCACAGCCTGTCCCCATAGGGGAGGTGCTCCAGACCTCTGATCATCTTTGTGGCCCCCCTCTGGACCTGCTCAGGTTTTGTTTGCAAACACAACCAGCAGGAACTAACACCTACTTTGGTAGCCTTCTTCATGAACCTGGCGTTATCCTTCTCTATGTCGTGCCAAGAACGGATAGGTGTTTTGAGCTCATCTCCTACTACCATGCCTGGTCCTTGTGTGGGTGGCCCACCTGTAAACAGCATTATTCTGGCCCCTGTGTTTGGAAATGTGCCCTAAAATAAACATGAAGAGTTGAATCAGAGAAAGAGAGGTAAAAACAAGAGGGAAATAAAAAAGAGAGAATGATTAAAAGGCATCAGTGCAAGAAACCATCTTGATATAAGCAGCAATGCATTTCCTGACAGCCACAGCACTCAACTTCAGACTGAAGCCACACCAAGTTTCATGTCTTCACAACAGGAAACAAGCAGTTTCTGTTCTTTTTACTTCTTAGATGATCCTCTCATAAACTCAGTGCATCCATCACCACGTGGCAATACACACAAGCATCAAGAGACCTTTAAACACCTGCAGGTTTCACCATTTAGATGTAAACTACAGCAGCTGGTGCTGATACATCTCAAATGTCAGCAGAGAGAAATTACCGCCTCTGCAGCCCAGCCTAACTGGGCCACAGACACAAGCTGGACTGGCACCTGCAAAGACTGTCAGGTGCTTACTTGGCCCAGCTCATCTCAAAAAAAAGCACCAAGAATACCTCCAGTAAGCCAACAGCAATCGAAAGAGCTATCCCAGTGGAACGTAAAGGCCTCTTTCCCTGGGTCACTGGCCACGGGTCCCTTTGCAGCTCTCCAAGCAGGTCGGTTAAATTCATGTCAATCTTATGCACTGGCTGCAGAAACCTGCAAGAAACATCGAAATACAATGGTTTCCTGTAAGTTTAGAGAAGAGTGAAAGGACCTTGTTGTTTACAGCACACAGACATTGCACCGAGAGTGTCTCAGAGGCAAAATGTCACATCACATGTGCCCTTTTTACATCCAGGGGTGTTCCAAGGAGACCTTAGAGCAGCATTCTGAGGGGGGCCCACAGGAAGGCAGTGTATGGACTGCTTACAACAGCCTGTAGGTATAGGAAGATGGACATGGGTTTGGAACTAGAGCAGGGTAGATTTAGGTTGCACATAACGAGGAAGATCTTTACAATGAGAGTGGTGAAATACTGGAACAGGCTGCCCAGAGATGTGGTGGCAACCCCATCCTTGGAGGACATTCAAGGTCAACCTTGATGGAGCCCTGAGCAACCCAATCTAGTTGGAGATCACTCCCTGCTCACTGCAAGGGAGTTGGACAAGATGACTTTTGAGGATCCCTCCCGACCCAATGCATTCTGTGATCCAAACTTCCCAAGATAATAGGGCTGTGCAACATTGAAAAACCCAAACTGACCAAGACATCAAAGAACTGTCAAGAAGTCAAAGTCACATAGAGCACAGGAAAGAGCTACAGTGATGATTTAGTCTCCCAAAATGTACAAGAGGTGAAAAAGAGGAGCTGTGAAAGATGAAAGCTGCATTCACAGAGGCAAATACAGCTCATCTGCTGTGCTGCTGCAAACTTACCTGCTTGAAATAACAGGTTGGTCTGGACTTTGAAGAGGTCTTCCCTGTTGAACAGGAACAGCTGGCCTTGAAAGCCCAAGCATATCCTAAAGGAAAGAGGAGGCAGAGGAGCTGTGCTGTTTAAATACTAAACACACTACCTGCTGTCAATACACTCAGAGGCCTGCAATACTGTAGCATTAAACACATGACAATCTGTGAGATGATTAATCTTTGCCCTCTCGTTAGGAATGGATTAATGCATCCAACCTGTGAGATACACAAATGCTTCTCTCAGACAGGTTTCCAAGGAATTTACAAACAGGACAGATACTGGGAAGGAAACAGGCTAACAGTTAAGAGTACTGAACCCTTCTTCCTCCCTGAGAGCCCAGCACTTGAAAGAGCAGCAATGTGTCAGTAGAGCTAAGAGGAACAAACCACAGGCCTAGGAGATGGCAGAACATACCTGGATTTGCTTAGCTGTCAGGTCCTTCGTGCCCCTGAACACATAGCTTTTGGAAATCCCTTCACAGCTCAGCTTGTGAACCTGGACCATTCTCCCAAAAGTGATAAGCCCCACCAGAGCATCAGCAGGAAGCAGGCTTAGGGACATCTGGAGGGACTCCTTCAGTGCCTGCAAGTCCTCCTCTTCCAAGCACGTGTCCACAACATACAGGAAGATCAGGGGCGTCTGTGGACCTCGCTGTTGTGAAAAGAGATGCATTCACTAGGCATGTGCAGAGCCTGGCTCACACTTCACAAGGCATCCAGTCAAGGAATAAAATAAGCCCTGTCTGTCTTGGGTTAATGCAGCAAGACACTTGAAGTAATTACTCTTAAAGTAATTAAAGAAGACTCCACACAGGACTGGATTAAAAAAATGCAGAATAGATATATATATCATATAAAATATAGAGAGAAGAGAGGGAGAGGAAAGGAGTGAGGGAGAGGAGAAAGGGGAGAAAAGAGAGAACAGAATAATATATATATGATAATATAAGATTAAATGGAAATGCTAGTCCTACCTACCAAAACCAATACAGAAGCTTACACAATATACAGAGAGTAATGATTACCTTAAGCAAGAACTCAACACACAGAATTTTATATTCATTCTCCAATGCCCCCAATAGATTGTGCATTTTCAGAGATAACACCCTCCTTGTACCAAAACCTCAGTGCTCTATTTCCCTGTGCTGTGTTCTTCCACCCCCATGGTATGCCTAAACAGGCCTTGAAAGCCACAGCTGAGCCTGTCAGGCCTTGAAGGCCACGATCAAGCCTGGAACAATCCTCAACCCCCACAGCAGATAAGATAGCTCACTGCATCCCAGGAGAAGGGAGGGAAGAAAAGAGAAAGAGTCAACTGTGCACTCCCTTTTTATAAGGACAGATGCAAGACATTCTGGGAATGAAATACAGGATCACGGGATGTTAGGGGTTGGAAGGGACCTCCAGAGATCATCGAGTCCAACCCCCTGCCAGAGCAGGAGCATAGAACCTAGCACAGGTCACAGAGGAACACATCTAGATGGGTCTGGAAAGTCTCACAACCTCTCTGGGCAGCCTGCTCCAGTGCATACCAAAGATTACAATTTCCTGTTCACCCCCTGAACCTACCTGGACCTCTTTGCATCACCTTGTGTAAATCTAACACATAAATCTGTCATGAACGAGACAATTCTGGGGGCTTCAAACTTGCCTGTGATTCATTTACCTGCACTATATATTCAATTGTTGAAAACTGAGGCATAAGTTCTGCTGGTTGATTGACTTCAGAGATGCCTGCATATGCTGGAGGGAACTGAAAAAGAGAACAAAAAAATAGAACAAGGAAGTTGCAGGACAGAAATGCAGAGCTCTCACAGAATGGTAGGGGTTGGAAGGGACTTCTGAAGATCATCTAGACCAACCCCCCTGCCAAAGCAGGATCACCTACAGTAAATCACAAAGGAACACATCCAGACAGGTTTGGAATGCCTCCAGAGATGGGGACTCCAAAACCTCTCCAGGCAGCCTGGTCCAGGGCTCTGTACCCTCAAAGGGAAGAACTTTTTTCCTTCTGTTTATGTGGAACCTCCTGTGTTTCAGTTTGTGCCCACTGCCCCTTGTCCTGTCAGTGGACACCAGTGAGAAGAGCCTGGCTCCATCCTCTTGCCCCTCACCCTTTAGCATTGATCAGCATTGATAAGCCCCCTCCTCAGCCTGCTCTTCTCCAGGCTAAGCAGCCCCAGGTCTCTCAGCCTCTCTTTGTAAGGCAGATATTCCAGTCCTCTGGCCTGGGTTCAGCAAGAAAGGGCCAAGGGCAAGAATCTAGACACATGAAATTTATGCTTAACCTCCTTTGCCAGGGGAGGCCAACAATAAAATGTTCACTGAGAGTATGGAAGGGCTGAAGCTTTTTCCAGCTTACCTGATTTCTCTGAAAACAGAAGTTACAAGCCCAGAGCTTGGCTCGATAGTCAACCTGGCTGGAAGAGAAAGATGAGCAGTCAGTATACCCACAGGAACAATTTCCCAGTGCAGCTTCACCATCACAGTCTGAAATTGGGCCAGGAGAGGTTTAGGAAACATTTCTTTACTGAAAGAGTGGTCAGGCATTGGAATTGGTTGCCCAGGGAGGTGGTGGAGTCACCAACCCTGGAGGTGTTCAAGAAATGTGTAGACATGGCGCTCTGGGACGTGATTGAGTGGGCATGATGGTGTTGGGTTGATGGTTGGATTTGATGATCTTAGAGGTCTTTTCCAACCAAAACAATTCTATGATTCTGTTTATCTACACTGGTTCACAGCACTGAGGAAGAAACAGAGTATCTGACGTTCCAAAGTGAATGACAATTCAAACTCTTTTATTGCCAAGAAGTCCATTAACTCATCCAGCCACTTTCAGGCCACTGACTGCTCTCTGGAGGTGTCTCTGGCAGACAAAAGACTTGAGTCCAATCATTCTTTCACTACACTTGGACTGATCTTGGTCTTCTTATTGTTTGTTCAGCTGTACCACACAAGCACTCCAGTCACAGAGCAACAGGAGCCAGATCCTGTGCAAACACTGAACAAACAGGCTGCTCCCTGCCCCACAAAGTTTACTTTTCTCAGCCCATTCCAACATCCTGTAACTGCTGATGCGGTAAAGCCTGGCCGTGCTTATTTCATGGGCTTGATCTCCTTCTGGCCCTGCCAGCTTTTCTCAGCCTTGAGATCATCACCTGATTTTGGGGACTGAGATTATTCCTCTTAAATTCTGAGCAAAAACTTCAAAGAAAACCTTGCTTTTCAAACTGGAACTGACCTACAAGCAGCAGGATGAGTAGGAAGCAGGAAATCAAATGAACATTACAGCTCAGAGAACAATGTGAGTGTAATCAGCATCTTTGTTTGGCTTAAGCTTGATCATTCACCACAAAATTCCCTGAGCTGGGAAACGTTGGCCATTTCCATATCATCTCTATCCTATCTGCCTCCCCAAAGGCTTCTCTCTCTCCTCTGTTTCTGGCAGCTCTGGTGACAGGTTGGCATTCAATATGCAGGTAAGTTCAGAATGGACATTAGGAAATGTTTCTTCACAGCAAGAGTGGTCAGGCATTGGAATGGGCTGCCCAGGGAGGTCAGGGAAGCAGGGAAGTCATTCTGCCCTGTACTCAGCACTGGTTAGGCCACACCTTGAGTCCTGTGTCCAGTTCTAGGCTCCTCAATTTAAGGAGATTGAGACACTTGAATGTGTCCAGGGAAGGGCAAAAAGGCTGGGGAGAGGTTTTGAGCACAAGCCCTACAAGGAAAGGCTGAGGGAGCTGGGGGTGTTTAGCCTGGAGGAGGCTCAGGGAAGACCTTATTGCTCCCTACAGCTTCCTGAAAAGAGGTTGTAGCCAGGTGGGGGTTGGTCTCTTCTCCCAGGCAACCAGCACCAGAACAAGAGGACACAGTCTCAAGCTGTGCCAGGGGAAATTTAGTCTTGAGGTGAGGAGAAAGTTCTTCTCAGAAAGAGTAATTGGCCATTGGAATGTGTTGCCCAGGGAGGTGGTGGAGTCACCATCCCTGGAGGCATTCAATAAAGGATTGGATGTGGCACTTGGAGCCATGGTTTGGTTGTCAGGAGGGGTTAGGTATTAGGTAATAGGTTGGACTTGATGATCTCTGAGGTCTTTTCCAACCTGGTTGATTCTGTGAGGTGGTTGGATGTGTTTAAAGGTGGTTTGGATGTGGCGCTTGGGGCTATGGTTTAGGGGTGAGCCCTGCAGAGCAGGGTTATCAGTTGGACTTGGTGATCCTGAGGGTCTTTTCCAGCCTGTTTGTGTGATTCTGTATCTCCTTGTACAGGCAGGGACTTTAACAAAACCCACCAGGTCTGAAGGGAAGAGGCTGCCAGGCAGCAAGCAGAGAAAAAGGAGAAGGAAGCAGTGAAGTTCAGGCAAGAAAAAAACCCTATCCAGCCCCAGGCCAGAAACTCCTACCAGAGCGGGTTGAGCACGGCTTTGCAAGTCGGCCTGCTGCAAAGCACCGGCTCGTACTGCACGGGAGGCAGGTCGAGGCGCTCCTTCAGCGGGGTCAGGAGGCAGGCCAGGGGCACAACCATCCTGGTGGCCTCCAGCCTGCTGGAGGGCCACACGTTCCAGCTGAACCGCACACCGTCACGCTCCTCATTCTGCTGGATGAACTCCAGGTATGTCGCCATGGGGCTGCAGGAGCTCTGGGGGGACAGAAGCGGCACACATTCAAGCGGCCATCTCCGAGATGGACACCAGTCCTGCAGAGGAAGTCAGTAGTAGATCAATGGCCTGTAGGCACAAGGGATTGCAGGGCAAAGCCAATACCCTAAGAATAAATTAATCCTATTATCAGCTGAATCTGGGCTAGCAGCCCAGAAGGCCAACCCTGTCCGAGGCTGCATCAAAAGTGTGACCAGCAGGATGAGGGAGGTGATTCTCCTTCTCTACTCTGACCCTGTGAGACCCCACCTGGAGCACTGTGTCCAGTTCTGGTGCCCTCAATGTAAGAAGACATCGAACTGCTGGACTCTCTGGTCCAGAGAAGGGCCACCAAGAGGATCAGAGGGCTGAAGCACCTCAGCCCATCAGCAGAAAGCATACAGAGGATACTACAGATTCATAACAAAGCCATAGGGACCACCTCTGACCCCTACACTGCTGATCCCCACCACTGCCATAGGGTAAAGCACTCCTCCCCTTGCATTGATGACCCTCAGCACAGCCCCAGGATACGTTGCTGGCCCCAGCTCTAATCTGTGGGACACCACCAGGCCCCAGAGGAAGCTGCTGAGCTCCCTGTGCTCCTCTTATGGTACACTGCTGATCCCCACGCAAGCTTTGCTATAGAGGACATCGCTAACTCTGCCCTTATAGGACACCACTGATCTCTCCCCATTCTGTAGGGGACACCACTAACTGCCCCCAGCACATCCCAAAAGAGATACCACATATCCCACTCAGACCCTCCTCATATAAGGACATCACAGACACACCCCCACACACACCCAGGCCCTCCACATATGGGGACATCACAGACCCCCTCCCCAGCTCCCATTATAGGGACATCACTGACTTCTCAGCTCCCCCTCACAAGAGACGCCACCATTCTCTCCAGCCCCCCTCACTGACCCAACATCTCCCTCAACCTTCTTTCACAAGGGTCACCACCCCCAGCCCCAAGACGGCTCCAATGGACGGGGACCCCGCGGGCACCAACCCCCTCGGCGTACGCACCGCGCCGCTCACAGCCGCCGCCGCCGCTCTCCCAGCAGCCCCCGCGCGACAGGCAAAGCCAACTCAGCGTAAGCCGGTGACCACAAGCAAGATGGCGGCAGCGGCACGCCCCGCCCTTCTTCTGGCAAAGCTCCACCCGACATCTTGACTAAGGGCACCTTTCGCGCCGTTCTGAAGGAAGGGGAGCGGCTTGACCTTACCAAACATGTCGGGCGGCGGTGTCAGACCATCTTGAGTCAGGGTGCCAGGTGCAGCGTTGGAATGGAGACAAACGCGGTGCCCCCACTAAACGTGGAGGCTGGGGGAAGGCGTTGTCTTTCTGCGCTGGCATAGGCTGCTGAGCTGCGGGATGGGGACAGCACTTCCTTCAGCTGCTTCGGAAGGTGCTGTGATGGTCAGCAGAGAGCCGTGTTTGTAAGCGCAGGAACTCCTGAAAAAAGACTGATGCTGATGATACCAAACTGGGAGGAGTGACTGACCCCCTGCCAGGCTGTGCTGCCGTTCAGTGAGACATGGACAGGACAAAGGGGAACCTCATGAACTTCGCAAGGGCGTCGAGTCCTGTACCTGGGAATGAACAACCCCATAGCTAAGGGGTTGAAGGCAGGAAAAGAAACTGGGCAGAGGAGTTGGACAAGTTCAGCCTGTCCCCACAATCTGCCCTCGTGGCATCTTGGGATGCATTAAGAAGAGGGTGGCCAGCAGGGGGAGGGAAGTTCTCCTCCCTCTCTACTCTGCCCTGGTGAGGCCACACCTGGAGTCCTGTGTCCAGTTCCAGGATGACAGGGGAACTACAGGAGAGAGTCCAGCAGAGAGGCACTGAGACGCTGAGGGAACTGAAACATCGACCTTACAGGGAGAGGCTGAGATAACTGGGGCTGTTTGGCCGGGAGAAGAGCAGACTGAGAGGAAATCTCAGTGCCTATCAATGTCTCAAAGGTGGGGGCCAAGAGAATGGAACCAGACTATTCTCACTGGTTCCAGAGACAGGATAAGGGTCAATGAACACAAACTGGAACACAGGAGATTCCGTGTAGACAGAAAGAAAAACTTCTTCCCTTTGAGGGTGGCAGAACACTGGACCAGGCTGCGCAGAGGGGTTATGGAGTCTCCTTCTCTGGAGGCATTCCAAATCTACATTGCATGTTCCTGTATGATTTACTGCAGGTGATCCTGCTTTGGCAGGGGGGTGGAGCAGATGATCTTTAGAGGTTCTTCCCACCCCCTGTCTTTTTTGATTCTGTGAAAAACTTTTCTGTTCTTCTGTTTTCCTGGAAGAACCACAAGCTTGCTGAAAAAGTGAGAGAAGGAAAAAAAGCCCCAACACAGGCTACCTACAAAAGTCCCAACTTGTTCTGTGCATAACAACTGAAAGAGGGAACTGGTTTGAGCTTAGCTTCCCCTCTTCCCCACTCCCCCAGAACCTCCCAAGGCATTTGGAAGTACAGTAATTAAGAGAGGAGGCAAACATTTTCAACAAGAACTTGGACACCACCTGTGGACCTTTCTCCCAATACCTTCTTGTCCTTTACAGGCTGCATGGTAGGCTGTGCTCAGCATGCCCATTTCTCAGATAGGAAATGGAAGTCCCAACCACATGAAGCAAAAGAAGGTGGTCTGTGTGTGGTGGAGGACTGCCATATTTAAGGTGCCTATATCCTGTTTCAAAGCATGAAGGGCTTGGCAGCAACAGGAGACACAGTCCCAGGTCAATATTGTTTCTTCCCTGAAACTGTTCTGGATGTGGAGGTAAGGGAACCCCAGAGAAGGGTTTAAGAGCTTTCTTTTTGTTCCTGAGCCATAGGGAGCCATGTTTCAGGGACTGGAACATCTCCCTGAAACAGGAGACTGAGGGGTGACCTCATTCATGTTTATAAAGATGTGCAGGGCAGTATCTGAGAGGTGACCTCATAAACGTGTAAAGGGTGAGTGACACGAGGATGGTGCCAGGCTCTGCTCAGTGATGCCCAGTGACAGGATAAGGGGCAGTGGGTGCAAGCTGGAGCAGAGGAGGTTCCATGTAAACATAAGGAAAAACTTTGTGAGGGTGACAAAACACTGGAGCAGGCTGCCCAGAGAGGTTGTGGCATCTCCTTCTCTGGACACATTCAAAACCCACCCAGAGATATTCCTGTGTGACCTGCTCTAGCTGATCTTGCTCAGGCAGGGGTTTGGACTGGATAATCCTTTGAGGGCTCTTCCAACCCCTAACACTCTGTGATATCAGGAGGAGACAGAAGGTGGCACTCAACCCCCACCAGACAACCACGACACTTAACATCCCCACCTGGGGCAAGGAGTCGAAAGTAAATTAAAATGCCAAAACCAGGAAAAAAATAAAGGGCCACTCAGCCACAGGTTAAATGCTTCCACTATCTAAGCTTCAAGTTTGCCATTAATGTTAATGTTTTAAACTTTGGAATGTAAAGGGTGCAGATTTCAACCAGGACCTCTGTGCTCTCTTCTCAGTTCACAATACAGCCTGGTGCTGTAGTTAATGTTTCTCTCAGACATAAAAACCAATCTTCCACTTGACTCCATGGGAAAATGGCATTTCAGTGTGATCACCCTGCAGCTTGCCTCCAGACAGTTGGTTACCACTGTGGAGGAAACCACTCAGAAAGGCCTGGGAGGTTTACAGCAGGGTCTGTACACTCTAAGCTCTCACACGCAGGAGGTGCTTCATGGATCTGCAGCAGCTGAACTGTGACCTCTTCTATGAGGCTTGCATACAGAAACAAGTAGGTCATGCTTGCGAGTGATCATCCATGTTTTGAGGGTTAGCTTGAGCAGTCAGCCTCCTATACAGAAGTGTTTTCAGATGTGGTACTGGAGCTACCAGTCTTGCAACTTCCTCAAAATACTACAGTTCATAGAATTGTTAGGGTTGGAAGGGACCTCAAGGATCATCTAGTTCCAATCCCCCTGCCATGGGCAGGGACACCTCATACCACAGCAGGTTGCTCACAGCCACAGCTAGCCTGGCTGCAAAAACCTCCAGGGATGAGGCTTCTATCACCTCCCTGGGCAACCTGTGCCAGTCACTCACCACCCTCATGGGGAAGAACTTCTTCCTAGCATCCAATCTCAATCTACCCCTTTCTACTTTCGCTTCATTCTCCCTACTCCTATCACTACCTGACACCCTAAGAGTCCCTCACCAGCTTTCTTTTAGGCCCCCTTCAGATACTGGAAGGCTCCAGTAAGGTCTCCAGACTGATCAGCCCCAACTCTCTCAGTCTGTCTTCATAGGAGAAGCGCTCCAGGCCTTTGATCATCCTTGTGGCCATTGGAAAAGGGACACCTTTGCCAGGGAGAAGACTAAAGAAAGACTTGTGGAAGAAAACTAGACTGTGAATGTTACCTTTTAACAGTGACTCCCTATTCTGAAAAGAATTACAGGCTGAGAGATTAGCCAGGTTCATGAAGAAGTAGGAAAAGATCATTCCTCTAATTTCGAGAACAATCAGATTCCTGTTTCAGAGATAGGAAAGTAAATTTGTTTTACTTCTCTCTATAGGGCATGGGTTGGTTTGTTTTTCCAAATCTGAGAAGTCTTCTAGCTGCAGCACTAGGAAGCTTCAGAGAGCACAAAGGACATCTCAATCAGACAAAGCCAATACAAATATGCCAGAATTTTTGGAGCTTAATAAAACAGCTCTCTGCTTTCTAAAGCTGTTCACTTGCCTACAAGCTGTCTCTCCTTTTCCTTGTTACCAGTGAATATGATTATACTGCAGAAAGCGACATACCTGCATGATAAAGACATGGTGTACCACTGCAAGCAACCTCCTAGCTGCAGTGGAGCACAGTGTTATCTCTGCAGCAGCAGGATTCGGCCCCCATTGTGTTAGGTTCTCTTTGAACACAGGAAGACAAAGGCAACCCCACCACAAACCTCAATGGAATTACCTTAAAGCTACTTAAGGGATGCCTGCAGATGACCTTAATGCTCAATGAGGTGAGCAGAGTTTTCCCTCAAGCTATATCCAGTTCCAACCCCTGCCACGGGCAGGGACACCTCACACTACAGCAGGTTGCTCACAGCCACATCCAGCCTGGCCTTAAATACCTCCAGGCATGAGGCTTTCACCACTTCCCTGGGCAACCTGTGCCAGTGTCTCACCACCCTCATGGGGAAGGATTTCTTCCTAACATCCAATCTGAATCTACCCATTTCTAGGCTTTTGTGTTGTGGTTTTTTTTTTTTTTTTTTGTTTGTTTTTTGGTGTTTTTTTTTTTTCCCCCGTTCCCCCCAGTCCTATCACTCCCCAACAGCAATTGAGCAAGATTTTAACAATTTTTTATGTCATCAAGCAAGATTTTGAACACTTGTAGATGTGATCCAGACTCCTTTTAAGAACATGCAAATGGGGTTATTTAGTGTGGAGCAAAGGAGGTTGAGGGGAGACTTTCTCACTCTAACCCTCAGAAAGGAGGTAGTTGTGAGGTGAGGGTTGGTCTCTTTTCCCACATAACTGGTGATAGAACAAGAGGAAATGGCCACAAGTTGTGCCAGGAGAGGTTTAGGTTAGATATTATGAAGAATATTGAAAGAGTGGTCAGGCATTGGAGTAGGTTGCTGTTACAGGGTGCTCCAAACCCCCTTCCCCCGCCTCCATCAGGTTTGATGGGGGAAGACAAAGGCGGGAAATTGCCTTTCCCGGCCCCTGGGGGACAGGTAAAAGGCTCCATTCTTGCCGCCGGGAGCCGAGGTCCCTCACAGGCACTCACCCCTGAGGGGAAGCCCGCGCTGCCATTCGGAGCTGTGATTGGCTGGGTTCTTCCCGCCCAGCGTGTATCGGCCCTGGACACATTGCCCAGGAAGATCTTAATGACAATCTTAAATACATAGTCTGGGCTCTCGTTTTGGCGCTCATTTTGGACTTACCCTGGATTCGTGGCGGCATTGGAGAGCTCAGCACTGGGACCTGGCTTCTCGCCAGGGGTCCTGCCCCGGGCTCCTGCTCCCTGCCTGCCGTGACGCTGCGGCTGTGGGCTGGCACAGGCCGGCAGGGAGGCTTCCCTTGCGCTGCTCCGGCAGTGCTGCTGCAGGAGTTTGCCTCCTGGCAGCTGTGCCCAAGGACACTTTGATTTTGGCGGGCTCTTTTCTTTCGGATTTGTGCCACATTGTCCACACACTGGATTATAAACCGGCGGTTCTGGAGCCTGCCACCCAAGAGAGACCCTAGGGACCGTCTCCAAATTCCAGCTCCGTCCCTGTGAGTACAACCTGCACTCTCATCGGCTTGCCCTAGGGTCCTGGCTTGCCTCCCTTTTATCAGTGGGGTGAAGCTGGTTTGTGGCTTAGCCTTTTCCATGTTCTGAATTCTCTAAATTGTACTAAAGTTTAATGATAAATTAGCTGGTAAGGAAAGAGAACAAAGAATCAGTGAGTTCTGGTTGACATATTTGGGATCTTGGCCACATCAGAATCTTAATCTTCAATTAGATGGTAGCTATGAGGGGAAAAATGTGTTGGTTTTAGGACTTAAAACACCCACCAGGAGATTCTGAAGCAAAGTTGAGAATCCTTAGAATTCATCAGAATTCTAAAACTGAGTTTAGAATCTTATTCTTGGCAACCATTCATCAGCAAATTTTCCTGATCAGCTAAGAATTTCTTTCCATCTGGGGAGGGCTCCAAACAATCCTTGGAAATGATGTATCATCACCACTCAGCTCTTCTGTGGCACTTCTCAGATCACACAGCCCATTCTTGGTCCCAGAGCAGATCTATATTTCCGCTTCAGCTGTGATCTTCAGCACTGACTCAAGTTTCCAGACCACTCACAGTACCTTTCACACAGCTGATGGATACCTGCTTCATAAACAGAACACTGCATTAAATGCAAAGTCACTCCCATGTCCTGGAGTTGCTCACCAGTGCAGAGGTTCACAAAAGTAAGCTTGTCACCTTGGTCCTGAAGCATAAATCCAGCTGACAGTTTTCTTCCACTTTAAAACTCCAGCCACTCTGTCATATAAATACAGTTTGATGGAGAAATCTCACCACCTTCATGGCAATCATCAAAAACCTACAAAAGCAAGCCCCCTGTCAGTAATTGTACACAGCAAGCATGATGTAATTACAAGGAACATGCTCACATTGGTTTTGCTCCTTTCCCAGGAGTAAAACAGTAGTCTCATAGAGGCCAAAATCTAAGAATTCCAATGCCAGCTCTGAGGAAGAGTAATCATAGAATCATAGAATTGTTTTGGTTGGGAAAGATCTTTGAAATCCTTGAGTCCAACCATTTTCTGACTTTACCAAACCTGGTGCTAAACCATGACCCTCAGCACCACATCTCTGTGTCTTCGAAACACCTACAGGGATAGGGATTCAACCACCTCCCTGGGGAGCCTGTCCCAGTCTTTGAGAACCCTTTCAGTAAAGAAGTTTCATCTAATATCCAACCTAAACCTCCCCTGGTGCAACATGATGCCATTTCCTCTCATCATGTCACTCATTCCTAGGGAGAAGAGACCAACATCCACCTTATTCCAAGCTCCTATCAGGGAGTTGTAGAGAGCAAGGTGGTCTCCCCTGAGCTTCCTTTTCTCCAGTCTGAACAATCCCAGTTCCCTCAGCTGCTCCTCACAAGAGTTGTTCTCCAGAACCTTCACCAGTCTTCCCCTCATCCTTGTGGCCCTTCTCTGGACACATTCCAGCACATCCATATCCTTCCTGTAATAGGGGTCCAGAACTGGATGCAGTACTCCAGGTGGGGTCATTACCTATTTACATAGAAGATTAGTTACTCACAGGGCAGAGTCCACAAGGTGTCCTGACTAATCCAGTGGGTTGTATGAGAGGACTAACAGCTCTGTACAGCTTCATCTGCCCATCCACACTGCCTACTGTCCCTTCCTTCGCAGCAATGATTGTCATCTCCACCTTGCCGTCGTAGATCAGAGTATTTAAGATGGTTTCGATGTCTTCCATTGACAGCTCTACCTAAGGAACAATTTGTACAAGAAGTATTAGGACAGATGGGTGCCACTGAGTCTTGCAAGGAGTTAATGAGCAAACCCCAGGAGTAACAAGTGCTTGGGAGTTCTGACCTAGCAAAACAAATACCAATTCCTCCCACCTCTCCAGCACTTTTGGATTACACCAGCCTCAGGTCACAAAAACCCCCAACTTCCCTAAGCACCTCAAATGTCTACAGCCTCCTAAAATGATGTAGTTCCAGTTTTACAAGAAAATGCCAACTGACTCCAAGTAAATTTTACTCTATTGATAGGGACACAAATGCTAATTCTTTTATACATCTTTGAAAGCCCACATGTATGAAGTATCCTGGAATCCCAATAACCTAATCCTCGAAAAGAAATACAGCAGCAGAGTCCACCTCCACTATAGGAACCGGAGTTAGTCATGCACTTGTAATTTAGAGGGTAGTAAGGTGAATCTGTTTCTGACCTTGCTGATCCCCAGTTCACAGATGTATTTCCACACCTCATGGGAGGAGGCAAAGGAGCTGTTCCTCTGTATCATGGGATTCTGTTTGCTGTCTCGAGCTGCCTCTGCCTGAGGAAAAAAGCAGAGATGAGTTATAGTCAGTGCTCACTGCCAGGAGCCTCCTTCATGCTTCAGTTTCAGGCAGACACAAGTATAGAAGTGGATTTCCAAACCTTTTCTGGAACGTGTTTTTATTCAGTGTGAAATTCACAAGGGTAGAGTCTGAGAAAGAACAACCCCATGGACCAGGATAGGTTGGGGACTAACCTGCACACCAGCACACAGGAGAGAGACCTGGATGTCCTGGTGAATGGAAGGATGACCATGAGTCAGAAATGTGCCCTTGTGGCCAAGAAGGCCAATGGCCAGGGGTGGATTAGAAGGCTGTAGTTAGTAGGTTTAGAGAGGTTCTCTTCCCACTCTACTATGCCACATCTGGAATGCTGTGTCCAGTTCTGGGCCCCTCAGTTCAAGAAGGACTCCAGAGAACTGCCTGAAAGAGTCCAGCAGAAAGCCACAAAGATGATGAAGGGAGTGGAACATCTTCCTTCTGAGGAGAGACTGAGAGAACTGAGGCTCTTTAGCTTGAAGAAGAGGAGACTGAGGGGTGACCTCACTCATGTTGATAAAGATGTGAAGGGCAGTGTCAGGAGGATGGAGCCAGGCTCTGCTCAGTGATGGTAAATGATAGGACAAGGGGCAGTGGGTGCAAGCTGGAGCCGAGGAGGTTCCGTGTGAATATAAGGAAAACTTTTTCACTGTGAGGGTGACGAAACACTGGGACAGGCTGCCCAGAGAGGTTGTGGAGTCTCCTCTGGAGACATTCAAAACCCACCCAGACATGTTCCTGTGTGACCTCCTCTAGGTGATGCTGCTCTGGCAGGGGAATTGGACTGGATGATCTTTCAAGGTCTGTGATTCTGTAATGGCCAACACTGTGGGAACTGAAGCCTTGCCAGTCACTGGTTTTATAAAATAAAAGGTGACCTCAGTGGTGGCACTCACCTTACTCTGTAGAAATTTGAAGCACTGTTGGTTTAATACCTCCACGAATTCAGACTCAAAGTCTTGGTCACTGTACCAAGCCCCACCAGTCACAGAGCGATCAGGCTGCAGGTTATAGAGCATGTATACCTTCTTCTTGGATGCCTGTTGGAGACAAATGCACAGCTCTTCAAGTCCCCCTTAAGAGAAGGAAGATTTAAGGCATGGTTTAGCAATAGCCTTGGTAGAGCTGGAGAATGTTTGGACTTGATGATCTTAAAGATCTTTTCCAAACAAAAGGACTCTATGATTTTATTTTTATTGAAGAAGTCACTGAAATAACACAGAGGAACCAAGAGTAAACCAGAATCACATGTCTTAGAAACTGTTCAAACAACACAAATCCAGTGTATGAGCTAGATAACTGAAAAGGACTCCAGGGGGAAAGGAGAAGGCTGAGATGGCTTCAGTATCCGAAACACCATCTTACGATACAGCAAAACTGGGACCAGCGGCAAAAAAAAAAAAAGGTAATTGGAAGCACATTGCTTATTTCAGTGGAGACTGAGAGGAGAAAGGAGAAAATGGTGGGAGAAAAGAAAGTTAGGAACCAAAAAACCACAGGAGAATAAGGTATAAAAATAGGAGGACAAGAGAGGGCAGGATCTGATCCGTGGCCCCACATTCACCAGCATGCTGGAATGAATGCCATCAGACCCTTCCTGAGGTTGGTGTCTTGAAGACTGGATGTGGAAGGGAGGGAAAACAGTGAGAGAACTGCAGATTAGCAGCAAGCAGTGCAAAAGGCTTCAGAAGGGTAACAGAACTGTTACAACCAGTCATGTGCAATAACCAATTGAGAGAACAAAACCTGCAACTGGATAGTAATACTGTGTGGTCAGTAGTGGTGGGATGAGGATTGTATTGTTAATAGTGATCTGTATATAAATGAGATTATTAACCAGTTAATCAGTTTGTTAGTGGAACAATATGGATGGATTTAAGCTGGAGGAGGGTGGATTTAGACTGGATGTTAGGAAGAAATTCTTTCCAGTGAGGGTGGTGAGACACTGGAACAGGTTGCCCAGGGAGGTTGTGGATGCTCCCTCCTTGGAGGTGTTCAAGGCCAGGCTGGATGAGGCTTTAAGCAATCTGGTTTAGTGGAACGCGTCCCTACTCATGGCAAAGGTTGTTGGAATTAGATGATCTTCAAGGTCCCTTCCAACCCAACCCATCCTATGATTCCATGATGTAATAAACATTCTAGCCTCTCCTATCTCTTGCACCTCAAACCTCCAACCTAAAGAGTCAAACACTGGTACACAGTCAGTGTGAAAGCCAGAAGCAGAATGAGGCTTCTCTGGCTTCCAAGTTCAAACAGACAGAGCACACAGCAAACACCTGAAACAATTTCAAAGAAGTTGCAAAATACTCACTGCCACAGATTTAACTGCTTTAATCAGCTTCTTGCTTTCCAAGTTTTTCAGTATCTTGTTGATCTCCGTTAAAGGCAAATTACTTTTGTACCTAATGTCTCTGCTCCAAATACCTGGTTAAAAATCAGGGAAGAGAACAGAAATGAATAGGAGGAACCATTGGTTTCTGTACACACCCACAAACAAAAAGCCTCATCACAACATTGCTTGACTTGCATGGCAGTCCTAAGATGTATCCTTGCTCCTGGCAAAAGCAGGGGAAGGGCGAGGGGATGAAACAAAGAAAACTGACAAAACCCAAGAAATGCATCCCACAGCAACCACACTCTCCTTCTACCCTTTGTCTCTCCTCCAAGAGCTCTTACAAGAGGACCCTATTTCACTGCTAACATAAATACATCACAGAAATTTGCCCAGAGAGGTTGTGGAATCTTCTTCTCCAGGGACATTCAAAACCCGCCTGGACATGTTCCTGTGACCTACTCTAGGTGATGCTGCCCTGGCAGGGAGGTTGGACTGGCTGATCTTTCACGGTCCCTTCCAATCCTTAACGTTCTGTGATTCTGTGTGTGAGATGTTCTTGTAGTTTGAAAGAACTAGTGTTTGCTTCCACCAAAAATATGAATGACTGCTGAAAAAAAAAACCCTGGTTACTGGTAGCTCCTGCATCTGTTCAATCTGATAGAGATTATCACCTTTTCTTTGAACAAGTGCCTGTTCTGTGGATTCCTCTGCCTGACAGCCCCACAGGTAATTATTAATCCTGTGACCGGTTTAGGCTGTGCCTTTAAGAAATGGACACTTTCTGAACACTCTGGCTGAATGTATTGAAAAACAAAGATATGCTAAACTAATTTCATTGGTGGATGGGTAGAATGCAATTTTGAGTTTTGGGTTCAGTCTGTTTGGGGTCAGTCTGTTCTTCTCTGTTCCTGTGGGTCTGTCGGCTTCTCTCTCGCTGAAGCAACAGAGCGACCTTGGATTAACAGAGCTAACCATATAAGAAAACTAACTCTTGCATACACTTTTGAGCTAACAGAATTTTCTCCTTAATTGCCTTTCTCTCTCTCTCTAACCCTTTTTGGGAAAAAAGGGGAGGTAGGGAGTGAGAAAGGGGGTACAGGCCGAACCCCCCGGCTTCAGGGGGGAAAAAGGTCTCCTGTATTACATACATTGCTGTATATTTCTGTATATATTGTAAATATTGTATATTTTTGTACATATTCATTGCATTCCATTTCTGCTTGTAATATAGCTTTCATCTGCTTCTCCGGCTGAGTTAGCTGTGGAATCTTTTGTGTGTGTGGGGGAACTTTCTCACCCTACCACAAATCCACATTCCAAATATTCTGAAAGAGTTCTCCTCCAGAGTCAGCCAGGACAGGTTGTTATTGTAATAGAGAAACGTGTAATCTTCTCTCTTTTGTTTTTAAAAGCACTAGATACAGACCTGACATGGGGACTCTGGATTTCATTTTTGTCTTGTATGGAAAGGCATTTAGCAGTCTGGACAGGAACAGTCCCTTAAGTAAGAAGAGTTAGTACCATTCACAATTATGATCTGTTTCATCACAGAATGCATCAGGTTGGAAAGGACCCTAATGTCCAGCTGAACTCTACCCTGCTCCAGTTTCAAACCATTGCCCCTTGTCCTATCACCACAAGCCCTTCTAAACAGACCCTCCCCAGCCTTCCTGTAGGCCCCCTTCAGATATTGAATATAGCTGTAAGGTCTCTCCAGAGCTTTCTCTTCTCTGGGCTGAACAGCTCAGAGCTCTCTCAGTCTGTCTGCACAGGTGAAGTGCTCCAGCCCTCCAATCATCTTTGTGGCCCTCCTCTGCCCTTTCTGAGTTGATGAAGACTCCAGAGCTGGACACAGTACTCCAGATGAGGTCTCACCAGAGCAGAGTGGCACAATCACCTCTCTGGATCTTCTGGCCATGCTTCTTTTGATGCATCTCAAAATGTGATTTGCCTTCTGGGCTGCAAGTGCACACTGTTGGCTCATGCCCAGCTTCCTACCAGTCATCCCAAGTCCTTTTCTGCAGGGACCTACCTTTGTTGCCAGCATCTTCTATAATTTGGTAAACCAGCTTCTCTTGATTGTCAGAGCCTTTCATTTTACTGTAAAGTAAGACAGAAACCAGGATTTGTTTGAAAGTGAAAATAATCTTGTCTCCAAAGAGAACATTTGCAAAGGGATAGTGGTGTGCTACCACCACCCAAACAAAACTCTCTGTTCAGTAGAAATCATTACAGCTAAAGCAGTTTTCACCATGTTCATCCAGCCAGCATGAGGCTTACCTTGCATTTTGAGACTCTTTGATTCTATAAAGGAGACCTGCATTGCTCCTGAGTAGGTCCAGTTGCCCCTAGGAGAGATAAGCACAATGCATTGACTTTCCTTCAAATAGCTTCTTTAAAGACTGTGGCAAAAATCTTCTACTATCTCATCTTCAATTAAAACCCTTATTCCATGCCAACTGAATACAGAAAAGGGAAAAGTAGCATTGCTAACTGGGTACAGAAATGGGAAAACCAACATTTCTAGCTGAATATAGGAAAGGGAAAACTAACATTTCTAACCACTGGAAACAAAGACACCCTTGAGGATATTTCTTCCTTGCAAGTATAGTAATACTCTTGAGGATATTTTTTCCCCCCTGACAAGTATCCATTTATCATCAGTTTCAGAAATAAGAAATACACTTCCCAACCCTTCCCACAATACATCTGCACTTCTGTTATTTCTCCTAACTTTCACATTGCATGAGGGACATCAAGTTCTTGGATACTTTGCTCTCACTTTCCACTAAAAGTCTCATTTGCCTGGCTGCCCAGAAATTGTACTGGAGCTGTACTGCACAAGCTTTGAATACTTGTGGACAGTCACCTCAGATAAAGTAATACAGAGAAGAAACAAAAGCAAAGAGCTGTGGATGTATCATCAAAAACCCAAACATGAAACTTCTCAGTGGAAACTTGTTCAGCTAGAACCCCCCAAGGATAGACACACTCATGTTAAGTTTGTCTTACAGAATGGAAAGAGTAAATTGGGGTATGTTTTAATTTGCTCTGGCAATCATCAGCACTTATGGCAACCAGAAGTAAGTTATGGTAAGAATAGAATAGAACAGAACAGAACAGATTGGAAGAGACCTTCAAGATCATTGCGTCCAACCCATCATCCAACATCACCTAATCAACTAAACCATGCAACCAAGCACCCTATCAAGTCTCCTCCTACATGATGTCAAATGCTACTAAATCCAAAAGCATGCATTTGCTAGCCCTTCCCAACAAGTTGCTGCCACGTGTGTGTACAAAGAGTGCTCCAGTTGGCTGGAATAACATGAGGCAAGTGGAATCAACATACCATGGAGAGCAGCCTGTTGATCGCCATGGCTCGCTGTTGGGCTTCCATGTGAGGCATATCATTTTGAATCACCTGGTCTGTGATACCGTGAGGGAACTGATGGCACAGCTCAATAATCCTGGGGGAGGAGAAAACAAGGTTTAAAAATCACATGTTATGGCAGCCTAACCCAAATCCAAACAGTACTAGAGTCAGAGTGGAAGAGAGGGAGAAGAGCTACCTCAGGGAGAAGTACCCACAAACTTTCTTCATGGGTCATATGTGTTGAGGGAAGTGAGCATCTGTTCTCTGTGCTGACAAATATGCTCCTACAAACACTCAATATTCTACCCCATTTTACTTTGATGTTGCCTTCGTTGTTACCAACATGGATTTAGAGCTCCATGTACAGAGAGTTCTGATGAGCTCGCCAGGAAGAGAAAGCAAATCTTGATGAAGTATCTCTTGAGAGAAAAATTACTTCAGGCAGAAAAGCCACAATTTGCCTTTTCAGGAGCAGAAAAACACCTGTACAGCTAAAGGCAACCTGACCCCATCCCTCGCTGCCACCTAAGCACGAAGGGTCATGCAACTGTTCTGATTGGAAACAATTTCTAAGATCATCGAGTCCGACCGTCAGCCACCATGGCCATTTAATCCTGTCTCAGAGTGCCATGTCCATACGTTTCTTGAACACCACCAGCAACGGTGACTCCACCACCTCCCTGGGCAACCTGTTCCAACGCACCTCCCACCCCCAGCACTAGACACAAAGGGTCCTAAACAACAGCAAATCTCTCCTTCAGGACCTGTTTCCTGACAACCACTCGGTCCTCCACCAACTCCCCCGCAAGGCAGCGGCCGCTTTCCTCAACGCTCGTCACACTTCCCTTACCTCCCTACCAACTCCCACAAAGCCCCAGCATCTCATGCCCTCCTTCCTCCGGCTGCCTCCCGCTCTGCACACACACAGCCGCCGCTCACCTGCTCTCTATCTCCATGAGGTCGGGAGCCTCCGGCTTCACCTTCACCTCCGCCATGACACCGACAGCCGCGCGCCGCCAGCCTGTGTCCGGCGCGGAGGGATGACGTCAGAGCCGCGCGGGGGTGATGGTCGCCGCTAGTTGCTACGCAATGGGACGCGGACCAATGGGCGGGGCCGGGGCCGGGGCCGGGGTCGGGAGAGGAGCGAGCGCGGGCGAGCCGGAACGAGCGGGGCGGGCAGCGGTGTCGCCGGGGAGCGAGGCGGGCGGGCAGGGCCGTGGGCTGGGAGAGAGCGAGGTGAGCAGGGCTCTACAGCAGAGATACGGCGGGGAGGGCAGGGATCGGGTCGGAAGGGCAGGGCTGTGGGGTGGGATCAAGTGGGGTGAGCAAGGGCCTCAGAGGCAGCGATGGAGTGGGGAGGGTAGGGCTGTGAGATGGGTTCAAGTAAGGTGAGTAAAGCTCTAGCAGGGATGGAGTGGGAAAGGCAGGGATCGGGTGGGGACGGCAGGCCTTGAGGTGGGGTCGAGTGAGGTGAGCAAGGGCCTCACGAGCAGGGATCAGGTGAGGTGGGCAAGGCAATGGGGCAGGATCAAGCAGGATGACAGGGGCTGTCCAGCAGCAATGGAATGGGTTGGGCTGTGACATGAGGTGATTTGTCAGGGCAAGGGTAGGCAGGACAAAGCCCATTGTAGGACAGAGTCCAAGCATGCTGGGGACACTGGCAGGGCAGGTTGTGTCCTCCCAGGGATGGACTCTCAAAGATGAAATGGGTGTTGTGCTTTTGGTTCAGGGGTGCCAGGAGCAGGCAGGTCCTTGAGGAAAACTATTCTCTGTCCCCTCATGTCAGGTAAAGGTCTCTCTCCCATGTCACTGTGTGCAGACCAGGAGACACTGGCTGAGAACTGTTCATGCTCCCAAACTGCCAAGGAGATTGGTGCTCCAGGTGGCCAGCAGGTTGAAAGAGGTTCTCTTCCCCATCTGCTCTGCCCTCTCTCTCTCTGGAGAGAGCCCATCAGAGACCCATGAAGATGTGGAGGGGCCTGGAGCATCTCTCTTACTAGAAGAGGCCGAGAGACCTGGGGCTGTTTAGCCCGGAGAAGAGCAGACACAGGGGATCCTATCAATGCTGATCAATAGCTAAAGAGCAGGGATCGAGAGGATGCAGGGTGGGGTACAGGACAAAGGGGCAATCGACAAAAAGTGGAACACAGGTTTCACTTAAACATGAGGAAAAACTTTTTTGGAGGTGTTAGAGCACCAAAACAGGCTGTGGAGTCTCTTTGGAGACTTTCAAAACCCAGCTGGATGCATTCTTCTGCAACCTGCTCCAGGTGAACCTACTCTAGGAGGGCAAGGGGATTTGATCTCTAGAGGTCCTTTCCTACCCCTACCATTCTGTGATTCTGTGCTACCTCAGCATGGCCCCAGTAAGGGCATGGCCTAACAAACACCTCCCCTGGTGAATCACTGCTTTGATGAGCAGTGCAAGAGACAGTTCTGGAGGATTGAAGGCTTTGTTATGAAACCAAATCCTTCGAGTGCAGACATGTTTCCTGGCCCTGAGTATCAACCCTCAAGATCTGTAGTGTGTGTTGTATTGTAAAGTACTATCACATCCAAATGCAATTTTTCATTCTTGAGTTGTGTGAGGTGATAATGACTGTGTAAATCATGATAAGGCGTGTTTGGCTCCTGCTGTGTGGCTAGTTCTTAACACAGCAGAAGGCTGAGATGAGCTTGAACAAGACCTGTCTTGCTTTAGTCCTTTTTGGGACATCTTGTAGATATTCAGGTGACCACAAGGAAACAAGAGGCTGGTTCCACACCTGCCACGATGAGGGTGGAAGGTACTTCACTGTCACTCACTCCTCTCAGCTATTGCTGATGATGTTAAATCTGTTTCATTGGAATCCACGGCAATCAGAATAGATCACGGGAGACCAAAGTGGACTGAAAGTCATGGTGCACATCTCAGGCTTTGCTCACAGTTCTGAATCAGGAGAATAAGGTGGAGGTGTGGTGGTCATTAGGATCTTGCTCCTTTTTGATGCAAACCTCATGCAAAGAGACCTAACAGCTTAAAGAATACAGTACTCACATGTTTAAGAGAAAGACATGGGTGTGCTCATTGAGAGCTGGCTGAACATGAGCCAGTGTGTGCCCAGGTGGCCAGAGAGCCAACAGCATGCTGACCTGGATCAGGAATAGTGTGACCAGCAGGACCAGGGAAGGGATTGTCCCTCTCTACTCAGCACTAGTATGGCCACAACTTGAGTCCTGGGTTCAGTTTTAGGGCCTTCACTACAAGAAGGACATGGAGGTGCTGCAGCAGGTCCAGAGAAGGGCAGCAAAGCTGGTGAAGGGTCTGGACAACAGTTCTGGTGAGGAGCAGCTGAGGGAGCTGGGACTGTTTAGTGTGGAAAAGACGTGGCTGAGGGGAGACCTCATTGCTCTCTACAGCTCCCTTCGTCCCTGAAATGGTTCTCAATGAATGGAATGGGTTCCCCAGGAAGGTGGCTGAATCCCCACCCTGGAGGTGTCTCAGTGACACAGAGATGTGGTGCTGAGGGACATGGTTTAGCACCAGCCTTGGTAGAGTTAGAGAATGGTCTGACTTGATGATCTTGAAGGTCTTTTACAAACAAAAGAATTCTACAAATTTGTGATGAAATGAAGGGAAGTCCTTAGCTGAAAAGACCACCATTGTTCAATGCATTCTTCTGCTGAGAAACATCACTGTCTGCCTTTTTGTCTTTCAGAGGTCACCGCTGATTAAAATGACAGCTGGCTCCATCTCTGTTCCCCAGGTCATCCCACTTCGGATCCCTCTGCCAGGGAAGGCTAAATGGGAAATAGACACAAATACCTTCATAGAAATAAAATCAGGTATGAATAAGAGCTTTGGCTCTATGTAAAACCTTTCCTTAGGTCTTCATTTGAAACTTTTAGCCTCTATACTTTTATTTCCATCTAATTGTGATTTTTAGGAGCTTCATTTGATTAAGGAACTTAAAAAATCAGCCATGTTTTGATACACTGAGTACACTTGCACTTATTTTTCTGCTTTCAAACTCTATTATTGACACATGAGTTATTTCATATGTTGTCAGCAGCCTTAATTGCTTCCATGATCAAGCTCTTTAAGCTGTTGCAATTTGCTTTGAGACATGCTTGAAAGTAGCTCATCCCAAAGTTTTTCCCTTAGTTTTTTGACGTGTCAGCCTTCACCAGGGAAGAAAATATCTTTGCTGTCATCAGAAGCAGCCAGTTGCTGCAATGATTTCATACAAAGCCATTGCAGAGCTACATTAGGAAAGGCAATATTGCTTAGCCTGAAATTGTGACCCTGGAAGAAGTCATTTTTCATGGGAGGCACAGTTTTGGTCCCAGTGTGACAGTTTGAGCTAGTACCTAGCTCAGACACTAATTGTAAGTAGATCTTGAACAGAAAAGTAGTAAAATGTAAACAAATCACTGTTGGGTGTAAAAAGGAAAATAATGATAATTCTAAGCAATCCCATTGGAAGAGATAAGGGACTAAAACTAGCTGTACCAAAACAACTTCTTCTCTCCTCTTGCTTCTTCGCTCTGTGAGAAATACTAACTCGTTTCTGCTTCACTTTGGCTGCATTGTTTTGGTATTAACCTCTCTGCTGCTGTCTTTTCTTCCTTTTGTACAGGGGAGTAAGGGGGCAGAGAGGGAGAAAGCCAGTTGCTTCCCCTGATCTTTGACCAGGGGGGTCCTTGTGCTGTTTATTAATTGTAAATACCTGTAACTGCTGTGTATTTTGAACATATTCCTGGCATTCCATTGTAGATTATAGTCTTACTTGTAAACACAGCTTTCATTTGCTTCCAGCTGGGCTGAGCTGGCAAATTTAATGTTGGGGGGAAATTTCAACCCACCACAGACTTTGAATAAAAGATAAATAATGTTAGGGATTGGACACAGAATGATAACAAGAGATAGGTTAATATCCTTCCATTGGCTTGTTGGAAATCTTCTACTTTTGCAGTACAGCTTGTTTTGCTCTCTTCTCTTATTTGCTCTGGCTGGTGGATATACACTGCAGCACAGGAGGTTCCACATCAACATGTGGAGGAACTTCTTCACTGTGAGGGTCACAGAGCACTGGAGCACACTGCCCAGAGAGGTTGTGGACTCTCCTTCTCTGGAGACTTTCAAGACCCATCTGGATGCATTCCTGTGCAACCTGCACTAGGTTCTATGTATGCCTTTCACACATTGAATGAAGTTTGGCTAACTGCTTTCTCTGTGTCTTTCAGATACACCTGAGGTCTCTATTTATTACACTTTAGATGGAAGTAAGCCAGAACTCATCAGGAAACCTGGCTATGGAGAACATAACACTTTCAAGTATAAAGGTCCTATCATACTACCAGTTGGGAAGATAATGGTCAAGGCACTGGCAGTTACAAAGTAAGTATCCTGGGTTATTTTAATCATATTTTCAATCACAATAGCCCCATGAATGCTCCATGTTTGAGGAAGAGTGGCTGGAAAGATGCTGAGCAAAGAAAGACTAAGGGGTGTTGATCCACAATCAGCTGAACATGAGCCAGCTTGTGCCCAGGTGGCCAAGAAAGCCAACAGCATCCTGGCCTGGATCAGGAATAGTGTAGCCAGCAGGATCAGGGAAGGGATTTTTTTCCCCTGTACTCAGCACTGGTGAGGCCACACCTTGAGTCCTGGGTTCACTTTTGGCACCCTCACTACAAGAAAGACATTGAGGTGCTGGAGTGGGTCTGGAGAACAGGACTTGTGAGGAGCAGCTGAGGGAACTCTTGTTGGTTAGGATGGAGAAAAGGAGGGCTGAGGGGAGACCTCATTGCTCTCTACAGCTCCCTGAAAGGAAGTTGGAGCCAGGTGGGTGTTTATCGGTTTTCCTTAGGATCAAGTGATAGGAGAGGAAATGCTCTGAAGCTGCACCAGGGGAGGTTTAGGTTGGATATCAGCAGAAACTTCTTAACTGAAAGGTCTCTCAGAGAGTGGAACAGGCTCCCCAGGAAGGTGGTTGAATTCCCATTCCTGGAGATGTTTAAAAGATGCAGAGATGTGGTGCTGAGTAACACCTTCTCTTCCTTCTCCTTCTCCTCCTTCTGAGGTTGTTCAGCCTGGAGAAGAGAAGACTCCAGGGGTCTTCTCTTCCAGTACCTCAAAGGATCCTACAGGAAGGCTGGAGAGAGACTTTTCATAATGGTGCCTAGGCACAGGACAAGGGGGAATGGTTTTAAGCTGAGAGAGAGTAGGCTTAGACTGGATCTTAGGAAGAAGTTCTTCAGTACAATGGTGGTGAGACACTGGAACAGATTGCCCAGGTGGCTGTGGATGCCTCCTTTCTGGTGGTACTCAAGGCCAGGCTGGATCAGGCCTTGAGTAGCCTGGTCTAGCGCCCATGGCAGGGGGAGATGGAATTAGATGATCTTTAAGGTCCCTTCCAACCCAAACCACTCTGGGATTTTTTATTGGTAACTTCTTATCATGCACATTTTCGACTTCAGGAGAATCAAACCAAACCAAAACCACAACAAGAAAGAAAAGCCAAACTGAAAAACCTTCTAACCCCCTTGCCCCACCCCCTAAAAAAAGAGAACCAGGACTTTCCTTAGAGCATTTCCCAGGCTTTATACTTACCACTTGAAAAAATGACTTGCAAGCTTGAAAGAGATGATCCAGGTTCATCAGTGAATGCCTTGCTGCTGTACATGGGTTTGTGGCCTGCAGACAGCTGTGTGAACCTTGCTTTTCAGGGACTGCAGGAAGAGCACAGTTGTAACAAAAGTGTTTCTGGTCGAGTACAAGCAACCAAACATCATTTGCTCTCTTGAAGGCAGCGCCAAGAATCCCCTAAAAGACAGCACCCCACAGGTAAGTTTTAGCAGTCAGCCCCTGGTGTGAACATAAAATATTGTAGATATTACTTAAAGATGAAACCTTGGCTGCCTAGACTTTTAATATGTTTTCTCTCTCTGCTTATCTTTGCTGCCTTGGTCCTTTTTGTAGTATGAAAACTTCCAGGGCACCCATATTGTTTTTTCCTATTTTTCACTGGTCTTTTATAAGGGGATGTGAGCAGAGCTACAGACATGGGCATTCCTGCAGGGCTCTGATACCATTGGCATTGCTGAGACACATTGGGGTGGCTCCCATGGGGTGGCTCCCTTGACTGCATTAGATGGGTACAAGCTCTTTAGGAAAGAGGAACAGAGCAAACCCAAACCCTTCACTTGTAATTAAAAGGGAATTTCTTTTTAGGAGAGGGAAGGTGGAATGTTGACTACAAAACCAAAGAAGAATCGAGTGAATTTGCAAATCAAGCCTGCCTGGAGTGAAGCACCCCAAGATTCTCAAGGTATAGTATTACTTCAGAAAACTGAATTAGCCTTCTGTCTTAGTTTAAAGTAGTGAAAAATACTCCTTTTATAGCACTGGTAGCCCATGGGGAATTTTAACACCATCTCAGAAGACCCTCCAGGAATTCCAATTTCAGTTCCTCAGCACTGCTGTCTGGGTTTAAGGAGCGAGACAGAGCTCTCCAACTCTGCTCAAAGTAGTTAGAGAAAATACTCCACATCAGGACTGGAAAGAATTGGAAAGTTTAAATGGAAATGCTATTCATAAACTACATGCTGCAGTGCAAGGCATATAAAATACAAAGAAACCCATAGGCCATGGCTCTGCAAAACCTCCTTAGGCCAAAACTTCCACAAAATTCCCTCCCAATCAGGCCGAAATCCCAGGCCTGAGTGCCCACACCACACTCTCTCTGCACTCTCTGCACTCTGCACTCCCCTATACTCAAGTGACACAGTTACCAATTCAACTTCCCAGCTCCATGGCCAGCCAGGCTGCTCCAGGCCCAAATTGGCAGCATGAGCAAGGCCAAACCAGGCCTCACTCCCTGGCCACCCAGGTGCAGAGAAGGAGGAAAAAAAGGGAAGGAACAGCTCGTGCTGTCCCCTTGTAAATGGGAGATGCAGGCATTATGGGAAAGAAACAACAAAAATGTCGCTCTCCAGTCCACCTCTGGACCCCTTGGGTCCTCCTGGAAGAATTCTTTATGGTTTCTTAAAGGCACTCCAACCATGACAGCTGCTAATAGAGAATAAAAATGACCTTCCACACATTTCACCTTAGCTCTTAAACCCCTATTAAAATGTCATTCATTTCTTCAGCAGCATAAAAATGCCCACACTGTCTTCACTTTGTGCCAGAATATGCTGTTCAATGGGTGGGACTCCAAAGGGTTTAGAGAGTTCTTGACTGGTGTTTGCTTGCAGTACAACTCCACAGTAAATCCACAAAGCAGAAATGAAGGCTTAACCCAGATTTTTCTCTACAGATAAAGCCTGGTATTGCATGGTGCCAGAGCAGGAAATCATATATTAATGGTTACAAATCAATTTACTCTTAGGAGCTGGGGGGTTGCTTGCAGGAAGGAATTCAAAAGTAGAGAAAACTAGGTAGGACTGAGTTTTTTTTCCTAGTTTCATTTCCTGTGATTCCATGCAGTGTATTTGAATCCAAAATCTGGCTGTCAAATACATTTTGCTAAGCTATTGGAATTTAAAACGAGAGTATGTAATGAAGATAGATGTTAACTGCATGAAGTGAATGACAGTATAACAAGAGGATTGTCATTTCAGACTTGGAAACAGAAAGAAAGATTACTCACAGGTCCCTGCGTGCACCAAAGTTCCTTGCTGGTCGTTTGGAAGCAACAGAGCGCAGAGATGGATCCCTCTCAGCACTACCAACAGAGTCAGTACAGGTAAGCAAAGGGGTGTTGAGGACAGCTGTAAAAGGCTGTCATCAGAACTGAGCTCTAAAACAAAACAACAACAACAAAAAAAAGAAGAAATTTGTGATACTTCTCATCTAATCTCTCAGAAATCAATGCTTTGGGGCTGTGCTAATCAGTAGCAATGTAAATTTACACACTGGAATAGGAATACCCAAAGCAGTCCAGGGCTATCAGTTAGGACCAAACCAGGCAAAGCAAATTAATGATGCCTGCCTTCCTACCAGTTCTCTTCTATTAAGTTACTCAGTCTGCAGTTAGCAAACACTTATGGCCATCTGTTGGTAAGCTACAGCATCAGAGTATCACAGAATGGTGGGGGTTGGAAGGAACTTCCAGAGATCATCTAGTCCAATCCCCCTGCTGAAAAAAGGTCACCCAGCAGGTTGCACAGGACTGCATCCAGGCAGGTCTGAAAGTCTCCAGAGAGGGAGGCTCCACACCTTCTCTGGGCAGCCTGCTCCAGGGCACCAGCACCTTTGAAAGAAAAAAAAAGCTTTACATTTAAGTGAAACCTCTTAGTGTACTGGTTTGTACCCACTGCCCCTTGTCCTGTCACTGGACACCACTGAAAAGAGCCCAGCCACCTCCTCTTGGCCTCCACCCTTTAGGTATTGATAAGCATTGATGAGATCACCTCTCAGAAGTTTCTCCTCATGTTGAGGTGAAACCTTCTTTATTCAAGTTTGCATCCCTTGTTCCTTGCATCCATTGCTTCTTGTCTTATTATTGCACACCACCAGAAAGAGCTTGGCCCCCTCCACTTCACAGCCACACCTCTGATACTTGGAGACATTAATCAGATCCACTCTCATTCTTCTTCAGATTAAACAGCCCCAGGTCTCTCAGTCTCTCTTCACAGGGAAGATGCTTAAGTCCCCTAATCATCCTCCTTGGGCTCTCTCCAGCAGGTCCCTGTCTGTCTTGAACTGGGGAGCCCAAAACTGGACACAGTTTTCCAGGTGTGGTCTCACTAGGGCAGAGTGAGACATGGAAATGGCACTTTGGGACATGGTTTAATGGCCATAGTGGTGTTAGGCTGACAGTTGGACTCAGTGATCTTAGAGGTCTTTCCCAACTGAAACAATTCTCTGGATTCTATGATTCTGTAAGAAGAGAATTAAGTGAGGACATTATATATTCCTTAAAGCAACACATTACAGTGATGATTGTCCCAAATAACATCTGTAGCTGATTTTCATAGAAAACCATATAATGGTTTGGGTTGGAAGGGACCTTTAAGGCTCATCTAGTCCAACCCTGTCACAGTGAGTGGGAACATCTTCAGCTACATCCAGTTGCTCAGAGACCCATCCAATCTGACCCAGAATGTTTCCAGGGATGAGACTTCTAACTACATCTCTGAGCATCCTGGCTCAGTGTTTCAACCATCCTCATTGTAAAAACTTTGCTAATCTTCCATGCATTTTGCAAACATTCCCTTACTTCAGGCTAAAGAATTACCTTTATTTCAGTTTGCCAGCTCTTCTGCAGTGACTGGCCAGAGAAGTTTAGCAAGCACACTGGCGTCAAGGATCCATAGGGAAACAGATTTCCTCAGGTAAGTGACTTCTCCTCTGAGCACATTTATCCTTGGAAAATATCTGAGCAATTGCCTTTTGTAACCAAGTTGATTATGCTGTGGGGCTCTGTAAAAACAACAAAAGCAGTGCCACATGCTGGTTTGTGACTGGAGATGATGGTGTAGGGAGGGCATTGAAACTTCCCTTGCATATGGTTTGATTTCCATTTCACCATACACAGTTTTCAACTATCTTGTCTTTAAAAAAAATAATTCTTCATAGGTGTCAGACCAGAGGAAAAGCTGGCATTTCAAATGAGAGTGCAGCCCCCACTGCTGCAGGGGAAACCTGCTCACTAGAGTAGTCTCACAAAGTGATTGTCAGTATTGCAAGAGGTGATGTGCTCTCCAGCAGTGGTTTCCCACGTTACAGCAGTAAAGCCTGATACAGATGGTGTGTCAGGAGACTCACCTGGTGAGGCACAAAGTATGAAACTCCACAATAGCCAGAGAGCTTTCTACCTTACAAAGCTGTTAAGAGTTCAGAATCTTGTAGAGAGCTCATGGATGCTAGGGCACAGTCTGTTGAACCACCAGAGCTTGGAAACTCCAACTGAGAAATAAGTAGCCTAAATCCTGTCACCACGGGGTCCAGATTATTTGTTGCGGTGCAGCAGTACAAACCCAAACGAGGCTCAGCCAGTTTGCTCTTGTTTTCAGATGTCCACGCTGCTCTGCACCTCGCCTGGCTGACCCCTTGGCTCACTTCTGTCAGGAATGTGGATCTCCTATCCCACCCGTGCCAGTACATCACTTTCCATCCCCTGAAGGAGCACAGGTCAGCAGAACATCACAACAAGCAACAGATCATCTTTCCAGAAACCAAATTCCTTAGCAAATTGTGCACTGAATGCTGGCAAGACCATGAAGTAATCCCACTTCCATTTTTGAAGTTCTGTTCTGATTGTTTTCTCTTATCACAGAATCATCCAATTGTTTCACTTAAAAGATCTTTAAGATCATCAAGTCCAATCATTCTCTAGCTCTGCCAGGTGTGGTGCTAAACCATATCCCTCAGCACCACATCTTTGGGTCACTGGGACACCTCCAGGGATGAGGATTCAAACACCTCCCAGGGAACCTTTTCAGTGAAGAAGTTTCTTCCTGAAAACTTGCTGACCTGTGCTCCTTCAGGGGAGTGGAGTCTCCTTCTCTGGAGACTTTCAAAATCTACCTGGACACATTCCTGTGTGGACTACCCTAAGTGATCCTGCTTTTGGCTCGGGAGTTGGACTTGATGATCTCTGGAGGTCCCGTCTGACCTCTAATGCACTGTGATACTGTGTAACCTTAATGTTCTCATTATGATCCTTAACATGCTGTAATGTGACTTTCTCTTCAGATGGCTCCCTGTCTTGAATGCAAACATCTTGTGCCAACAAATACTCCCACTTGCATTGTGTGTGAGTCACCAAAAGCTCCACAGCTGCAGCCCCAGTCCAACAGCTGCATAAAGGTAATTGAGAAGAAATACAACAAAATAGCAGTTTGCTTTCTGGCATGCCTTCTTCTGACAGATGGCTTTGTTACAAGTATTCTGATCCCAGCTTGGTTTGTATCACAGAATCACAGAACTGTAGGGGTTGGGAGGGTTGGAGATCATCTAACCCAACCCTCCCCAACCCTGCCTGCTAGAGCAGGGTCACCTAGATTAAATCACAGAGGAATGTGTCCGAGTGGATATTGTCAGCAAACCTACTGAGGGTTCACTTCATTCAAGTCAGAGAATCATAGAATGGTAGGGGTTGGAAAGGAGCTCTGGAGATCTTCAAGTCCACACACCCACACACCCCCCAAGCAGGATCACCTAAGGCAGGTCACACAGGAAGGCATCCAGACAGGTCTTAAAAGTCTGCAGAAAAGGAGACTCCACAACCTCTCTTGGTAGCCTGCTGCAGTGCTGTTTCACCTTTACAGTGAAGAAGTTTTTCCTCATGTTGAGGTGCAACTTCCTGTGTTCCAGCTGGTATCCATTGCCCCTTGTCCTATCACAGCACTCCACTGCAAAGAGACTGGCACTTTCCTCTTGACATCCACCCTTCAGATATTTATAAACATTAAGATGTCCTCTCAGTCTTCTCTTTTCAGACTAAACAAGCCCTAGGTCTCTCAGCCTTTCCTCATATGGTCCAGTCCCTTTGTTATCTTCATAGCCTCCCTTGGACACCCTCTTGGACTCCCTCTTGAACTGGGGAGCCCAGAACTGGACAGAGTCATAGTTGTTGATGATTATATTGAACAGTTCCAGGGCCATGATCTTGCTGAGACCACAGAGATGTGGAGAATGGCTCACCTGACTGTATGGGTGCCATTGTATGGGTGTCTACTCTAGACCACTGACCACTAAGACCAGTAGATGAGGGCTTCTGCACACAGCTAGAGGTAGGCTCATATTTCCAGGTCCTGGTCCTCATGAGGGACTTCAAGCACTCCAATATCTGCTATAAGAACAAAGCAGCAGGGCATAAAAAATCTAGAGCTTCCTTGAAGGGATTGATGACAAATGTTTGATTCAAGTGAAGAAGGGAGCTCTGCTGAGTCTTATACTTACAGAGAACAAAGAGCTTCTCAGCCTTTTGAAGATCAAAGACAGCCTTGGCTGCCAAAGGCCATGGGATGATGGAATTCAGGACCTGAAAGGAAGGAGCATGGGCAAAATGCAGGATCACATCCTCTGACTTTAGGAGAGCAGACTTCGGCCTTTTCAGGGATCTGCTCAAAAAAGTCAAATGATGTGCTGGGCTGCATTTAAGAATTGTGATGCTAACAGGTAAAGGGAAGTGATCCTTCCCCTATACTCAGCACTAGTGAGGCTGTATCTGGAGTACAGTGTCCAGTCTGGGGCTCTCCAGTACAAGAGAGTCATGGACATAGTAAAGAAAGAAGCATTAATATAAGTAAGGGAGTTTGTGGAGGAAAGATTGTGAGAGCTGAGAATTTTTAGGGAAGGGAAGAGAAGACTTGAAGGATTCTCATCAATATGCATAAATATCTGAAGGGAGGGTATAAAGAAGACAGACTCAGGCTCTTTGCAGTGGTGCCCAGTAATGGGACCAGAGGCAGTGGGCACAAACTGAAATACAGAAGGTTCTCGCTGGATATCCTAAAGGAAACACTTTTTCACTCTGAGAGTGACCAAGCACTGGCACAGGTTGCCTAGGGAGGTTGTGGAGTCTCCATCCTTGAAGATCTGGTCCTGGATAACCTGCTCTGGGTAGCAGGGTGGGGTTGCACCTCCAGAGGTCCCTTGCAATCTCAACCTCTGTGATAACTGCAAGCAAATACTTTTGGAAAGCAAAGGATGCTGAAAGGAAGGTATTGACTGGAGACTGTCAGATAACAAAGGAGATCCACAATCTGAGGCCTTGATGTCAAGTTAGATTTTAGACACTGGCCCCAATTTCAGGTTTTATGCAACCTTCATGTTGGTGTAAAGGCAACCACAGACTGATTTGTGGCAGTCATCAAAAGACCAGGCTCATTGCACTTAGCCCTGGTGGAAGTTCAGTTGTTAATAGTGAAAATTTTAGTGCACCTCCATGGTATGTAACAAGAATAACAATAATAACAACAGCAAACAAACAATTTTCCTTGCAGATACTGGACTGTTTGTTTTCTGTGAGTGCAGTGACTAAGCACACTGACACTAAGCCATAAAGAAGATCTGGAGGTATTGATGCTGTCTCCTGAGGGAACTGTAACACACTTTAGCACAAATTGTCACCAATATGTGCAATATGGCCCAGCTAAAGTCTGAAGCCCACAGCACAGACTTGAAGGACCTCTTCCATCTGCAGGGCTGAATAACCACAGCTCTTGGGCACATCAAGTTCTCTTCTTCTTCCCAGTTTTCGAACACCATGTGAAATATATTCTTTCTCTCTTTAAGGGTAAAGTGATTTGTCAGGTGTGTGGCACAGGAAATCCTCTTCACCACCAACACTGTGTGACTTGTGAAAGCAAACTGCCTGAACTACATCTGGTAAGGCTTCTTGCATCAATAACACCAGGGGAAATCAAATCAAATCACATACTTTTCCTTTGGAAAACTGCAGTCAGATCCCTGTGTGCCTATGTTACAAAAGCAGAGAATCCTTCTTGCATGTCATATTCATAGTCCAGTGCTCCCACAAATGCTCCATCACAAATATCCAGCTACACACTGAATGTCTCATATACCTTCAAGTTTCTCCTGTGGAGGTGAGGGTTGCAAATGCCTCTTTGCTCTGGTGAGACCCCACCTGGAGTACTGTGTACAGGTCCAGAGCCCTCAGTATATGAAGGACATGGACCTGATGGAGCAGGTCCAGAGGAGGGCCACAAAAATGATCAGGGAGTTGGAGCACCTCTGCTATGAGGACAGGCTGAGGGAGATGGGGGTGTGCAGCCTGGAGAAGGCTCTTGGGTGACCTAATAATGACCTTCCAGTGCCTGAAGGGGGCTATAAGAAGGACAGAGAGGAACTGTTTACAAAGGCCTGGAGTGATAGGACGAGGAGCAATGGCTAGAGGAGAGCAGATTTAGATTGGATGGTAGGAACAGGTTCTTTATCATGAGGGTGGTGGAACCCTAGAACAGGTTACCCAGGTAGGTAGTTGGGGCCCCATCCCTGGAGATAGTCACAGTGAGGCTTGAAAGGGCGCTGGGCAGCCTGATCTAGTTGATCAGTTGCTTACTGCAGAGGGGGTTGGACTGAATGACCTTTGGAGGTCCCTTCCAACCTAAACCATTCTATGATTCTATGCCATTGTGAAAGCTCAGGAGGTTCTTAGAAAACAGGTAGTCCAGGGGAGCCTTCTTTGTGTTCAGATTATTGTCAGTTGCAATAGAAAACTTGAGTATGTACATCAGGAAGATCACTCTGGCTGATTTCAGGTATATTGTGAAAGGTAAATATGCTTTGACATGCTTTTTCTTATCTCCATTTGCTGCTTTCCCTGCATGCATACAGCTTCTATGCTTGTGTTTGGCTGTGATTCTGCACAGAGGTGAGAAAAGCAACAATAAATGCCCTCTGCCCCCCTCCCCAAAACCACTGTCTGTTTCAACTCCACATTTAGCTTGCTCACTTGATTCCTTAGATCAATTTTACTTCCACCTCTTGACAAATACAGAAAAGAATGATGATCTTCAAGTTGAAATCTTATTACAATAGCAACAACCTGAGCTTTACAAGTTCTCCTGTGTAGAATCACAGAATTGTGTTGGCTGGAAAAGACCTCTAAGATCATGGAGTCCACCCATCATCCACCATGGCTGCTAAACCATGTCCCCAAAGTGCCATGCAGCCACTGAGGTGTCATTTTAAAGTGAATTTCAGTAGGAACCTCTACTTATCTACCATAAATGTATGTTTAGCTGCCTCAGTGAATGTAGATATGAAAAGGTAGCTGCACGTGTAGATGGTGAGACCTGTGGTACCTAAGAGCAGAGGTGAAATGCTTACAGAGGATTATGGATGGTAATAATCAATTTTACTAATTAGCAACGTGTGGTTGGTTAGTAGTTATTTAGTAGTAATTCCTGAATAATTAATAATTAGTGCTAACAGTGATATTACTTTGAATGGCTATGAAATAATTTAGCTTTAGAACATACTTTGGCTTGGGTTCTTGTGAATGTTCTCTTCCAAACGAGCCCTCACATTGCATCATCCAAAGTGCAACACAGGCACAGGTTAAAACACTGTTTGGTGTTTGCTTGCTTACTGCTGTGCTGCCTGTAATCAAAAGAATTTTCCTCAGCTTCTCTTTCTTTTCCATATTCCTGAGCTGCAGAGAAAAAAACCAAACCTGCAGAAGCCTTGAGGCAAAACCCAACAAATTATTTGTCCCAACAAGACCTTTCTTGTCCTAAGTAACTCAACCTCCAGCCATGTCAGCTGCAAAATCCATTTTCTTTCACATGCCTAAGTTAATTGTAGTAGGAAAGGTAGGTAATCTACAACTTCTGTGAGGTAAAAGGGTATAAGAAATACTTACCCAGCAAACACTAAACCAAGAGAAAACTCATGGCCTGAACATTCTTCACCTGCCATACCACAGCAACAAGAAAGCTGTCAGGGGTTGGACTTGAAAATAAAAATTCATCGGCAGAGAAACCTTCCTTTAACTTTTGAGTGTCCTTAGATGTGAGGTGTGTTAATAAACACTCAGCACAAGAGGACACCATTCATGATGGAAAAAAATATCATTTTTTGCACTCATTCTGCAAAAGAAGAGAGTGTTCTTAAATAAGGTTGTATTTCAAGGTGGTTTGATAGTGAAAAACCAAAACCAACCCCCAGACCATGAGATCCAGGTCAGTCTGTTGCTTATTCTAAGTTGAAATAATTCTTTTAGGCTGAGTGTTATTTTGTGTTTGAAAAGCAGATAGCTTTCCTCTTTCCCCCTGTGAACTCTTCTTCATAAGAACTATTTTCTTCCCTAATGCTTGTTTTTGTTTCATCAGCCAGGGTTTGGAGGAGACACTCCACCACCTTACCACGGCCAGCAGAAGGAGACGGTTTCATGCTCCAAATGCCATCGTGTCAACCGCTGTGATGCCCGTTTCTGTGACTGGTGTGGAGCCAAGGCATGTGCCCTCAGTGGTTCATAAAATCACAGAATGGTCTGGGTTGGAAGGGACCTCCAAAGGTCATCTGGTCCAACTCCCTCTGCGGTAAGCAGGGACATCCTCAACTAGATCAGGCTGCCCAGAACCCTGTCAAGCGTCACATCAAATACCTCCAGGGATGGGGCCTCAACCAACCTCCCTGGGCAACCTGTTCCAGTGTTCCACTACCCTCATGGTGCAGAACTTGTTCCTAACATCCACTCAAAATCTGCTCTTTTCTAGTTTGGAGCCACTGCCCCTTGTGCTGACAAATTGGGTTTTACTCAGCTGTGACCTACAGTCATTTCAACCTTCTTGCAGAACTGTCAGTTAGTACACAGCTGATTATCAAAATACTTGCTTAGAGCACATGGGATTATGGAAAGAAAAATGCAGGGCTTAGATGACATCCTGACCCCACCTCAGTCCATGACTTAAGGGTTTGTATATGTAAACACATTACCACATGTCAGTGAGCATCAGCTGAGATGCTGCAGCTGTGTACTCTGCCAAAGTAACTTGTCCATCAAAAGTTAAGCTATAGGCTACCCAATGCAAGTTTTCCCATATCTAATCAGGGCTATGATCACCTCTGTAGACAATTACCAGAGCTGGGATGATGTATGCAATGTTTTTGGCTGAAGGCCTCATCAGCTTCATAGAGTTGTGGAATGGTAGAGGTTGGAAGGGCTCTCTAGAGATCATCAAGTCCAATCCTGCTGCCAAAGCAGCATCACCTAGGGCAGGTCACACAGGAATGCATCCAGGCAGGTCTTGAAAGTCTCTGGAGAAGATGACTTCACAACCTCTCTGGGCATGGTTCCAGTGCTCTGTCCTCTTTACACAAAAGATTTTCCTCATGTTGAGGTGGAACTTCCTGTGTTGCAGTTTGTGTCCATTGCTGCTTGTCCTATCCTGAACACCAGTGAAAAGAGACTCGTGCCACCTGCTTGTCACCCACCCTTCAGATATTTATAATTCATAAGATCTCTCAGTCTTCTCTTTTCCAGACTAAACAGCCCCAGGTCTCTCAGCCTTTCCTCAGTGGGGCTAAACAACCAGTTCCCTCTCTGTTCTCCAGACCCTTCACCAGCTTTGTTCCCCTTCTCTAGACCCACTCCAGCACCTCAACATCTTTGTAGTGAGGGCCACAAAACTGAACCTGGGACTCCAGGTGTGGCCTCACCAGTGCCAAGTACAGGGAGACAATCCCTTCCCTGGTCCTGCTGGCCACACACTATTCCAGATCCAGGCCAGGATGCTGTTTGCCTTCTTGGCCACCCAGACACACACTGGCACATGTTCAGTGCTACTTTACTCCCTTTTAATTCAAGCCACTGCTTTTCTCCTTCCTGAGCCATGCATCATACATTTCTGTAGTGACAGGTGTTTCATTGACCTTCCCAGCCTGGACCTCCTCCATCCTATTTTGCCTGTTTCAAGTGTGGTACCAGCAACCAGCCCTACGCTCGCTTCTGTGGGTCCTGTGGTGTTTACATAGAGCCTCCATCAAGGGTGGCTTCCCCCAGCAGCAGCCTCGTGGATGCTGGGAACTCGCTGGGGTTCTCTGAGGTAAGACACACAGTATGACAAAAGCTAAGTTTGAACACTGCTAAATCCAGCCTTATTCTAAAGAGCAAAGTGGGTAACAACCATTTTCTCCAAAGCCTTAGCTCTTAAGGACTTTTATTACTTGTGATATATATGTGTCCTGCTGGTATTCTTTCATGCCTATGTAGTAATGCTTTTAGAACTCTGTTTTAAGAGACCATGACACTTAGCCAGGCCAGCCTTTGTCCTTAACAAGCACAGATGCCATTCTGCTAGCAGCCATAGAATCACAGCATGCACCTGAAGAGATTTCATGGAATCACAGAAACATTCAGGTTGGAAAAGACCCTCAGGATCACCAAGTCCAACCATTAACCCTACTCTACAAGATTCACCCCTAAACCATATGCCCAAGCACCACATCCAAACCACCTTTAAACACATCCAGGGTTGGTGACTCAACCACTTCCCTGGGCAGCACATTCCAATCCCTGACCACTCTGGATGGGAAAACTTTTTCCTCATGTCCAGTCTAAACCTACCCAGACACAGCTTGAGGCCATTCCCTCTTGTTCTGTCACTAATCACCTGTGAGAAGAGACCAGCAGCAGCCTCTCCACAAGGTCCTTTCAGGTAGTTGTAGACAGCAATGAGGTCTGCCCTCAGCCTCCTCTTTTCCAAACTTCAGTTATTTGTGATAAGTTACATCATTGTTGCAGACTGGTAATCAAAATCCAGAATTGTTAATGTTTCTTGCTGCTACCTTTTCCATTCCTTTCCCATTTTGTATATTGGTCCATTTAATTTCTGCTTGTAAGCCATTTAATGATATCTAATTATATTACTGTTGTGGGTTGGATTTACACCCCAACAAACTGGAAATTAACCCACTCCCTCTCCCCCCAGCAAATTTACCACACTAACTCAGAACTTGGAAGCAAAATGAAATTATATTCACACAACTAGAGCAATTATAAAAGTGTAAGAGGCAATAAGCATACACAAGATGTATTTATACATATCTGCAATTCAACACCACCACAATACCCCCATGTACAGATTGACACTCCCCTCTGCAGCCCAGAGGGCTGCTGTTCCAGATAAAAAGTTATCTCTATCCCATTCCCAGTCAGTTCTTCCCATAGCCTAAAAAAAGAACCACCAGGCCAAGCAACCAAGCTCAGAGAACAGAGACACAGAGAATCAAGCAAATGAGAGGCAGAAAGGAAAAAAAGAGACCACTCTGTGTTCCTCAGCTATATAGAAATTTGCAGAACCAATGAAATGAAATAAACTTATCTCTGTTACTTGGTCAGCCTCCTAGGAGAATAAGTCCAGCCCCTGGACTGAATTCTCGGGGGGGGGGGGGGGGGAACCAGTTAATCTAATTCTTATTTACAGCTAAGCATAGCTTTTAAAACTGTAACAATTTCTTACACTTCTCCTTTCCCTACACCCCCTACAGGCTAAACCATTTCAAGCTCAAGTTGCCTGGCAGCCTCTTCCTATTGCCTTGCCCGAAAGGAGGGCAGAACTGAAAGAAACAGAAGAGAAAGGAACCCAAACCATTGGGCTTTTCTACCCATCTAGCAAACTGCTGGAAAAGAAGGAGCTGGAGCTGATTTCACAAAAGGAAAAGCTGGAAAAGATGAGTGATCATAAGCCTCTTCTGACAGCCATTAGTCCAGGAAAAGGTTGGGAGCTTTTGTTCTCTAAACAAAGCTGCAATGTATGATCCTTGGTGGGTTTTTTTCTTGGTCTATGGAATGTGCCATCAGGAGGATACTGATTTACATCTTTACAAGTCTTGTCTTCCTACCAGTGACTTATAAATGCTGTTCTTTGGAACTCAGTCATTGCTTTCCATCAACAGCTATAAGAAAGTTTATCAGCATATCAAAATTTGGGCTACTGACCCCTTTTTGCAGCCTTACTAATGTGCTAAGAGTTTGCTTTCTTCAGATCATACAAAATACGGGGCAGGGGTCCTATAAAGGGCTTGCCCCCACTACACAGCACTGGTGAAAACACACCTTGAGTTTTGGGGCCCTCACTACAAGAAAGATGTTGAGGAGCTGGAGAAGGTCCCAAGGTAAATGAAGCTGGTGAGGGGTCTATAGAACAGATCTTGTGAGGTGCATCTGAGGGAACTGGGGTTGTTTAGTCTGGAGAGGAGGGGGCTAAGGGAGACCTTCTCCCTCTCTACAACTCCCTGAAAGGAGGTTGGAGTAAGATGGTTGTTGGTTTTCTCTCACTGATAACAAGTGACAGGACAAGAGAAAATGGCTTCAAGTTGCACTAGGGAGGTTAAATCAGCTATTAGAAGACCTCCAACCTCCTCTCAGGGAGCTGTAGGGAGCAATGAGGTCTCTTCTCAGCCTCCTCTTTTCCAGACCGAACAACCCCAGCTCCCTCAGCTGCTCCTCACCAGCCCTATTCTCCAGACCCTTCACCAGCTTTGTTGCCCTTCTCTGGACTCACTCCAGCAACTCAGTGCCCTTCTAGAGAGAGGCCCAAAACTGAACCCTGTATTTGAGGTGTGGCCTCACCAGTGGTGAGTACAGAGGCACAATCACTTCCCTATTGCTGCTGGCCACACCATTCCTGATCCAGGCCAGGATGCTGGTGGCCTTCTTGGCCACCTGAGAACCCTGCTGGCTCATGTTCAGCTGGCTGTCAACAAACAGCCCCAGGTCCTTTTCTGTTGGACATCTTTCCAGCCACTCTGCCCCAAGCCCGGAGTGTTGCATGTGGTTGTTATGACCCAAGTGCAGGACTCAGCACTTGATTTTGTTGAATCTCATGCAACTGACCTCAGCCTGTCCAGATTCCTCTGTAGAGAGCTTCCCTACCCTCCAGCATATCAAGATTCCCACTCAGTTTAGTGCCATCTGCCAACTTATTGAAGGTGCACTTGATCCCAGGATATGTCTTGCTTCATGTTGTCTTGCTCAGATGAATTTTGTAGAGATGCTGTCTTTTAAATCATCCAGCACATGGGTAGGGGAAAAAACATTAATCACAATTGTAGGGATTTTTCTCCTGCTGAAATCTCTCTGATCAGGTTACTGGAGAAAACAGCTGGATCACATCTGTGCTCACCTTCGAAGCTATGCTCAGAACAACCTCAACTTCAGAGCACTGGTTGGAGAACCTCGAATGGGAAAGGTAGGAAGGAGCTTCTGAGTATTACCTTCAAGTCATGAAAAGATTATTGTGGCTGCTAGATAAAAGCTGGAACACAAAATGTCTCCCTTTTCCTTCCACCTTGTCCTGTTTCTGTAATTTTTCTTATGCTGTTGTCTCAGTTTTTTTTAATCAGTCTCTGAAGAGCATAGAATCATAGCATTAGCAAGATTGGAAGGGACCTCAAGGATCACCTAGTTCCAACCCCTGTGCCATGGGCAGGGACACCTCACACTAGATCAGGTTACCCAGAGACCTGCTGAGCCTGACCCTGAATATCTTCAAGGATGGGGCCCCCATCACCACCCTGGGCAACCTGTTCCAGTGTTTCACCACCCCTATTGTGAAGAACTTTCTCCTAATGTCCAATCTAATTCTACCCTGCTCTAGTTTCAAACCACTGCCCCTTCTCCTTCTCCAGACCCTTCAAAACAGTCCCTCCCCAGCCTCCCTGTAGGTCCTCATCAGATATTGAAATGTAGCTATTGGGTCTCCCTGCAGCCTTCTCTTCTCTAGGTTGCACTGCCCCTGCCCTTTCAGCCTGTCTTTGTGAAGAGAGGTGCTCCAGCCCTCTGATCATCCTCATGCTCCTCCTTTGGACCCACTCTAGCAGGTCCATGTCCTTTCTATATTGATGAAGGTTCCAGAGCTGGACACAGTACTCCAGATGAGGTTTCACCAGAGCAGAGTGGCAGGATCTCCTCTCTTGACCTGCTGGCCACATTTCTTCTGATGCAGCCTGGGATGTCACTGCCCTTCTGGGCTGCAAATGCACACTGTTGGCTCATGGCTAGTTTCTCATCCACCAGTACCCCCAAGTGCAATTTTCTGCAGGGCTGCTCTCAGTCTCATCATCCCCAGTCTGTGTTGATATAGAGGACTGCTCCAACCTAGGTGCAGGACCTTGCACTTCATTCTGATCTTTCCAGTTACTCCCAATGCCTCCTGCCCCTTGCTCAGTCAGGTACAATATCACAAGTAGGCCACACATGTGATTTGGTGTGTTGGCTCCATTATAAACATCCTTAGCAAGGCTTACTGCTAAACTTCTGTGTATTTTTGGTAAGAGACACTAACCAGCTGCTCTTTGCCTCTAGATGAGTTCTGCTACCATCTGTGAGGGTGACTCTGAAGTCACCATTACACTGAATTATGCTCTTGCTGTCAAAAAGGTGAGTTCTGAAGCTGTTGGTAGATCAGTCAGGATATAATGCTGAGAGATTTTTATATGCAGGTCCAAACAAGAAATCCTTTTGTTCAGAGGTGGTTAACTCATCAGTACAAAGAAAGGAATCTTCTTCTGTTGGAGCTGGCTGAACAAGGATCTTCATCTGATCAAAGCAGACTTCATGGTTATGTCACTATTACCTTGCATTTCATTAGTCTGCTATCAATATTAACATTCTTCTTTCAGCTGATGTTGTTTGACAGTTTTAGCACTGCTTAAGTCTTGGTCTTAGAGCCTCCTTTTCTTCAAGCCTGCCATTTTTTTTCCTCTCAAAAAAACAGGCTCAGTAATTATTCTGTCACTTGGAGATAATGTTTGCCACATCTCCTGTTAATGATAGCCAAACACTTGAAATCCCTCTGTCCAAAACCACCACACTCCAAAAAAAAACCCACTCATGTATTAATGTCCAGCTTTTCAAAGAGGGAAAAAATCTCCCATTTCATACAATCACAGAACTGTCAGGGTTGGAAGAGACCTCAAGGATCATCCACTTCCTACCCCTCTGCCATGGGCAGGGACACCTCACACTACATCAGGTTGCCCAGAGCCCCATCCAGCCTGGCCTTAAAAAACTCCGTAGAGCCAAAATTCAGACTGTACCTCTGGTGTAGAGTTTTAACAAGCCTACCCTCCCCTGTGGTGTCTGAAAAAGTCCCTCATATCATTTCATGACTGAGGACTTAATTAGATCTTCCATTTAGAGGAGAATTTTCATCTAAGTGACATTGTGCCTGGGTTCTTTGTTTTTTAACCCAAATAAATACTTAACACAACTTTTAGACAAAAAAAAAAGGCTAACTACTTTGCCTCAAAACAGAATTTAATGACAGCATAATTTGTCTTGTGCTAATTTGAAACTGATACTAAAGGCCTATATATTCCTCCCCCCAAACACCACCACTGTTCTGTGCTACTAGGCTGGACATGAGGAGGAAGTTCTTCACCATGAGAGTGGTGAAGCCCTGGAATGGGTTGTCCAGGGAGGTGGTTGGGGCCCCGTCCCTGGAGGTGTTTAAGCCCAGGCTGGGTGAGGCTCTGGCCAGCCTGATCTAGTGTGGGGTGTCCCTGCCCATGGCAGGGAGGTTGGAACTAGATGATCCTTGTGGTCCCTTCCAACCCTGACTGATACTATGATACTAAGATTTCAACAGCATCACACAGTCTGCCTGCATTTGATGATTCCACAGGATACTCCTACTACTGAACCAGGGAAGTTTAACAGCTATGACCCAAATACTGGAGCAGAAGGCAGAGATGGGCAGGATGGCAGTCAAACCAGTTTGGGTGAGCTTTCCCCTGCCCCCCCGTCTTTATGATAGACCATCTCAAAAACTGGGTTCACTTTTGGGCCCCTCACTACAAGAAAAACGTTGAGGTGCTGGAGCAGGTCCAGAGAAGGAGGACGAAGCTGGTGAAGGGTCTGGAGAACAGCTCTGGTGAGGAGCAGCTGAGGGAACTGGGGTTGCTCAGTCTGGAGAAGAGGAGGCTGAGGGGAGACTTCATTGCTCTGTACAACTCCCTGAAAGGAGGTTGGAGTGAGGTAGGGGTTGGTCTCTTCTCCCTAGTACAAGGTGATAGGATGAGAGGAAATGGCCTCAACTTGTGCCAGAGGAGGTTTAGGTTGGAGATTAGAAAACAATTCTTTCCTGCAAGAGTGGTCAGGCATTGGAACAGGCTGCCCAGGGAGGTGGTGGAGTCAGGAGCACAGTAGCAATATTTGGAAGGTCAACCACACAGACAGGCAAACTAAGAGATTGGCACATTCTGTGCCTACTTACATTGATCTTTAAGTTTCAAAATGTGCCAAAGATGAGCTTTAAGGAACGGACAGACTGTCAATAACTCATAGGAGTGCTTCATCTCTGAAGGGCAGCTGAGGAGGCTGGTAAATTGCAGCCACAGCTCAGAGCAGTGTTTTTATAGAATCACAGAACCATTTTGGTTGGAAAAGACATTTAAGATCAAGCCTTGGTAGAGTTGGAGAATGGTTGGACTTAGAGTCAGAATTGTCAGGGTTGGAAGGGACCTCAAGGATCAGCCAGTTCCAACCCCCTCACACTGCAGCAGGTTGCTCACGGCCACATCCAGCCTGGCTTTAAAGGGATGAGGCTTCCACCACCTCCCTGAGCAACCTTCATGGTGAAGAATTACTTCCTAGCAGCCAATCTGAATCTTTACACTTCTAGTTTTGCTCCATTCCCCCCAGTCCTATCACTCCTGACACCCTCAAAAGTCCCTCCCCAGCTTTCTTGTAGCCCCCTTCACATACTGGAAGGCCACAGTAAGGTCTCCTCAGAGCCTTCTCCTCTCCAGACTTGATGATCTTAAAGGTCTTTTCCAACCTAGAGGATTCTGCAGATTATGTCTCTTAAAAATACTGGAGATGCATATCTAGTAAAAGCCTTTTAGTCTTGTTCTTAAGCATTTGGGAGCCAGACAACACTGGACAACTGCAAGGTTTTTGATCAAACAAGTTAGGAATCTGAGTCGAGCCTGTTGAGTAGCTGCAGGTAAAGAGATGCAAACCCCCCCCCCCCCCCCCCCCCCAGCTCCATATTTCATTGAATCTTCATTTCAAAGCAGCAGGTGTTGAAGCTTGCCTGAGTGTAAGCTTTTTGTTACAACCAGTCTGATCTGCAACCAGCATGTCATTGCTTTCTCTTGTAGAAAAATAATAAACACTGCTTTGATTTCAACACAAAGCACACTTGGGTTGGGTGGATAAATTCTTTACAGATCTCTCCCAGAAGTTCTTGTTAGGATACTCACTTTGCTTTGAATTAACCCTTGTTTCCCTTTCTGGTAGGCAAAGAGGATCATTATCTTTTCCATCCCAGAGGTGAAATAAAGAGAGCAAAGCTGAAAACACTTGGAGGAAGAGAAGAGAAGCTCCCTGTACGTATCTTCTGCCAGTACAGGCAAAAACTACCTGCAGAGGAGCACCAACAAGAGCCAAAATAGAAAGCTTTCAACACTCACTGGGGGTGAGGGAAGGGAACAAAAGTCCAACTTAATATAAAACCTGAACACTGGTAACTGCCATTTATTACTGAACAGGAAATCAGAGTCATAGAATGGTGGGGGTTGGAAAGGACCTCTTAAGAGTGAGTCCAACCCCCCTGCCAAAGCAGGATCACCTAGGGCAGGCCACTCAGGAGCACAACCTTTGGTCATTAGATGTGGTACAGTTGCTTCACTCTCTGTAAATGACTAAACTTTGTCCCTTCTAAGAGTTTAATTAGATGTGGCTCTCATTTTCAGTCCCATTCTGTTTTACTGACACAGCATGAGGCCTAAAGACTGTTGCAGACTGATTTTGTTACAGGTGTTTCTCAGAAGCAACATCAGATGGAGGAGATACCATCTTCCCTTGACCTTGCTCTTTAGTCTTACTCCATAGCACACACCCTTGACTGTGCCAGAACTTCTGTTCACACACACTGTGAACCAGACAGAGGATGATCTGTCTCAGAATCACACAATGGCAGGGGTTCAAAGAGACCTCTGAAGATCATCCAGTCCAACCCCCTGCCAAAGCAGGATCACCTCAAGTAGATCACATAGGAGCAAACAGAGGCAGGCTTTGAAAGCCTCCAGAGATCCCACCACCTCCCTGGGCAGCCTGGTCCAGTGCTGTGCCACCCTTAAAGAAGTTCCTCCTCATGTTTAGCTGGAACTTCCACTGTGCAAGTTGTTCAAGTGCTTGTTCCTGTGCAACAAGCTTTCAAGTCATAGAATGGTCTGGATTAGAAAGGACCTTAAAAATCATCTCAGATGACTCAGTTTTCACATGGAGCTGAGGTGTCAGCACAACTGAGGGTTGGTTTAACACCACAAATGAGGCTTTACTTCCAGTAAACATCCTGGAATCATTCCCTACTACATAGATTATCAGCAATGGCATGGAAAGGTTCAGAAGGATAATGTACATTAAGCTAAGCTTGGATCAGCCAGCCTGTTCAAGAACAGGTGGAAGAAGGCACAGAGCTTTGTGATATCAATCCAGAGAGAAAAATGCTTTTTCAAGGGACTGGGCTTGCAAAAAGGGATTAAAAAGGAGGTGGAAGGCTGGGAAGACTCAAAAGGAAAGGGCTTTAGTTTTGGTTGGTTGTTTGCTGGTCTAAGATTTAGTAAACTAACTTTCATGAAGTGAAACATCTGCTGGGTTTGTGATTTTGTAATAAAATACTTCCTCAAGTTTACAAAGCTTCAAACTGTAATCCTGTAGCAAAGACCTGGTGAGATATTAAAAAAAAAAACCAAAACAAAACAAAACCTAGAAGTGGGTAGATTGAGATTGGATGTTAGGAAGAAGTTCTTCCCCATGAGGGTGGTGAGAGACTGGCACAGGTTGCCCAGGGAGGTGGTGGAAGCCTCATCCCTGGAGGTTTTTAAGGCCAGGCTGGAAGTGGCTGTGAGGAACCTGCTGTAGTGTGAGGTGTCCCTGCCCATGGCAGGGGTTGGAGCTGGATGATCCTTGAGGTCCCTTCCAGCCCTGACAATTCTATGATTGTATATTAGCCTGGGTTATGCAGCACTTGCTCCAGTTTGGAAAGGGCTCAGGGACTGAGAATATAGAGGGGCTCAGCTACACCACATTCATGCCACAGTGTCCATCTTCCCCCTTAATTGAAAGGCAGAAGATGCCTCTCCTCCTGGTGTTTTCACTCTGCCAAACACTAGTAACTGTTTTCCATGTTTCCACAGCCAGAGTCTAGACAACTCCTGGATGAACTGGGTCCAAATGGGAAAGGAAGAATCACCTTGGTAGAACAGTTGCTCAGTGAAGTAAGTTATTGCTTGCTTGAGTTTCCTTTTCTAACTGTTTGACCACTGAATGCATGAATATTAGCCTGGTACACATCTTAGGAGACAGCATCCTTGCAATGCAACTGTCTGCAGAATGAAAGAACACTTTGGAGAAGACACAAATCTATTTTACATTCATGTATGTTCTCCTCTAATTCCTGTTTGTCTAGCAGGGCATAGGGCATTCTCCTCTGGATTTGTCAAGGCCATACAGAAAGAAAAATACCTTGATTTTATAGCTCAGAGTCAAGTCCTCTGTGTAGCAAACACAAGGATGATCTCTGTGTTTGGGTTTTGGTGGGGATTTTTGCTGTGTAGTAAGATCTGTGGGATCCAGTTTGCTCTTCTTACATGTTTCCTCTGGCTTTGAGCTAGGAGACAACATTTTTAGAAGAACCACCACCACACAGTCAGAACATTTCTCTCTCTCAAGGATAAAGTCTGCTTGCCAACTCAAATTGCTTTAATCAGAGAACCACAGAATCAACCAGGCTGGAAGAGACCTGCAAGATCATCAAGTCCAACTGATCACCCAACCCTATCTAATCAACTAGATCACAGCACTGAGTGCCTTATCCAGGCTTTTCTTAAACACCTCCAGGGACCCCACCACCTCCCTGGGCAGCACATTCCAATGGCCAAGCTCTCTTTCTGTGAAGAACTTCTTTCTAACATCCAGTCTAAACCTCCTCCTGGCACAGCCTGAGACTGTGTCCTCTTGTTCTGGTGCTGGTTGCCTGGGAGAAGAGACCAACCCCCACCTGGCTACAACCTCCCTTAAGGTAGTTGTAGACAGCAATAAGGTCTCCCCTGAGCCTCCTCTTCTCCAGGCTAAGCAACCCCAGCTCCCTCAGCCTCTCCTCATAGAGCTTTGCTCCACACACAAATAATAATATCGAAGCAAGGTGGAAGGTGAAGAATCTGTATGGCTTTTACCAGCTCACCTTCCCTCTCCTTTGCCTTCTAGGGGGCTGACCCAAACTGCACCAGCGAGGAGGACAGACCTGCTCTCACCATTGCTGTCCTCAACAGGCATGCAGCAGTAATTCCCCTTCTCGTGCAGAAAGGTGCTGACATCGACCAGCAGTCAGGGCTGTAAGTAAGATTGCCTCAGGCCTGTGGAAGCTTTACCCCCAAAAATACCCAACCCACAGACTTGGGCTCCAATTTCAGAGAGAATTAACCTCCCACACCTCCTCCTCAAAATCTGTAGGCCCAGAGCAGCTTTCAAAGGCAAATCAAAAAACCTAACCAAACCTACAACTGAGCCAAGATGAAAGTATGCACAGTCCTCCTGTCAGTGACCAGCTTCAATCTTCTCTCAAAGAATCAGAGAATCACAGAATTGTTTGGTTGGAAAAGACCTTCAAGATCATAAAGTCCAACCATTATCTAACTCTGCCAAGGCTGATGCTAAACCATGTCCCCCAGTACCACATCTCTGCCTCTTTGAAACACCTCCAAGCATGGGGATTCAACCACCTCCCTGAGGAGCCTGTTCCAGTCTTTGATAATCCTTTCAGTCAAGAAGTGTCTTGTAATACCCAACCTAAACCACCCCTGGTGGATCTCAAAGCAATTTCCTTTTGTCCAATCACTTGTTATTAGGGAGAAGAGACCAACACATACCTGGCTCTAACATCCTTTCAGGGAATTGTAGAGAGGGAGAAGGTCTCCCCTCAGCCTTCTTTTCTCCAGAATAAACAATCCCAGTTCCCTCAGCTGCTCCTCACCAGACCTGTTTTCCAGACCCTTCACACCAGCATTTTTGTCCATCTCTGGACCTGCTCCAACACCTCAGTGTCTTTCTTGGAGTGAGGGCCCCAAAACTGAAGCCAGTTCTCAAGGTGTGTCCTCACCAGTGCCGAGTACAGGGCAACAGTCACTTCCCTGGTCCTGCTGGTCACACTATTGCTGATCCATGCCAGGATGTTGGTGGCCTTCTTGGCCACCTGGGCACACACTGGCTCATCTTCAGCTGTGTCAATCAACACAGGTCTTTCTCTGCAGGGCAGTTTCTAACCATTCTTCCTCAAGCCTTGAGCATTCATGGGTTGTTGTGAGCCACATGCAGGACCTGGTACTTGGCCTTGTTGAGTCTCATACAGTTGGCCTTCACCCTTTGATCCAGCCTGCCCAGGTCTCTCTGCAGAGCCTTCCTACCCTCCCTCCCAGCTTAGTGTCATCTGCAAACTTACTCAGCATGCATTCATTTTCTGTTAGGGAATTTGCTGTTCTGTTCAAGTCCTTTTCCTGTCTGCTTCAACTTAATACCACAGACAACACTAAAGCCTAGTCAAAAAACATCAGCACGATGCCAAGTGTGTTCCACAGCCTTCCATTCATTGAATCATATAATCATTAAGGCTGGAAAAGACCTCTTAAGGTCATCAAGTCCAACTATCATCCCAACACCACCACCCCTAGTTTAATCTGTAGGCTTCTCCACTTTCCAGGCCAGTTTCCTTAGGCTCATATTGCTCATTTCTCCACTGCAGGCACAACAACACTGCTCTCCATGAGGCAGTTCTGCTTGGATCAGAGGGAGAGGAGTGCATCCAAGCCCTGCTACGGTAAGTACTGTAGCTGGAGGCCACCCACAGTCTGCTTGCAGCTCTAGTTGGCAATACTGAAGGGCTCAGAGCTCTTACCTCATAGCTGTGTCCCTGCAGGAAGAGGCAATCAAAACCACTGCAGCTACTCTGCATCAACACTTACTTACAAGCCACATTGTTCATTCCAGTAACTTGGAATAGATTTTCAAGGAGCTGAACACAACCTGTTCTTTACTTCCAGCTGCCATGCAAGCCTGGAAAAGCAGAATGCAGAAGGGCAGCTGGCCTATGATTTGGCTGTCACCGCTGGAAACGACCAAGTTCTTTCCTTGTTCCCGAGTCAGCTTGGGCAGGGAGCGCTGCACAGGCTTGGGAAACCCAGGGACGTTGATCTTGTCAGTGTGTGATTGCAGCTGCCTCTTCATCATGATGCACCAGAAGTTCTCTGAGGCTGGGAGCACCAAAAGGCATGCAGCCAGTTGTCTGCAGACCTCACAGCCTTCTAAGAGCAGCTTGGGCCCCATCACAGCCAAGTATTTTGTGCAAGATTCCACCCCCTGTTCCCTCCCAGCAGTTCACAGCACAATCCTTCACCAACTGCACTCTGTCCTGCAAGATTTCCTTTCCCTTCCAAACTCCTGCAAGGAGAGTACCACCCAACCCTTTCAAGGCACAAGAACCTTTGAAGGAGACCTGATGGACACTGCTTCAGGCACTTGAACTCAACAGCACTGCAAGCTGCACTTTGACTAGCTTGGTTTCCATCTTGCAGTTGAAACTGCATCCAGTGCAGTTCAGATTAAGGCTGCATCAGGTAGGAAGAGACCCTCAAAGGTCACCTTGTCCACCCCCTGCAGTCACAGCAGGGACACCTCCAACTAGATCCAGCTGCCCAGGGCCACATCAAGTCTGATCCTGAATGTCTCCAGGGTCCACAGGTCGAATGCTTTCCCCCAGAAAACAGAGTAAGATGACTTTGCTGGTTTGCCTTTCACTTTTATTTACAAATGCATCAGCATCAGGCAGCAGCCAACCACAAATAAAAGCTTACAAGGATACCAGGCACACCTAGACTGGGTATAATTAAGACATCATCCCCAATCCCAACCCCCTGGAGGAGTTATTAAAAACTCCTGACCCTTTAGATTTCTACAAGCATTGGTATATTCAGTACAAAAAAATGGAAGTGTCTGTTAGCTTTTGCAGGAGACAAAAGTTTTTGCACCAGAGCCACTGCATCTCCAAAAGCAGACACAGCTGAGTATAAAAATAAAGAGCAAACAGAACCTCAAGTAGCAATCCTCAGTGAAACCAACAGGAAGAGCAGGAGAGTCCCAACAGGATAAAAATGATTCTGGAGGCAGTGCATCGAACCCCAAGTACTACCTGGGTAGGCTCAGGGGAATGAAGGAGAGATCAGTCTGCTTCTCAGAGACACTTGGAATGCAGCCTTGGTAAAACAGGACAGGGGCAGTGCCAGAGGATCATGTACAAGGCAGAAGTCGGTGTCCTAGGAGGGCAGGGTCTTTATTTGACAGCGCACGCTGGCAGCTGCATCCTCGACGCTGGTCACCTTCTGGGAAATGCTTTTTCTCTGCAAAGAGCAGAAGTACATCAATTACTGCCTGCCACTGAAGTGAGCCACCTTCACCTCCCAGAGCAACAGTGCCTACCAAGAATCATAGAATCCTTTGCTTGGAAATGAACTTGAAGGTCATCAAGTCCAACCATCCTCCGAGCTCTACCAAGCCTGATGCTAAACCGTGTCCCTCAGAACCACATCTGTCTCTATGAAACACCTCCAGGGATGGTGACTTCACCACCTCTGTGGGCAGCCTGTTCCAGTGCCTGACCACTCCCTCAGTAAAGAGATTTTTCTTCATCTCCAACCTAAACCTCTCCTGGTACAACTTGAGTCCATTTCCTCTCACCCTAAAGAATCACAGAATCAATAAGGTTGGAAGAGACCTCAAAGATCATCAAGTCCAACCTGTCACCCAAGACCTTATGAGAGGAATCTCATGATATTCCAGCATCACAGGAGTGTAGAAAAACATGATGGTGCCCACATGTACATACAATTAAGTTTCTCATTCGTTCTTTGTCCAGCTTCAGGAACTCCTGCAGTGTCAGGCTACTAGCATCCTTCTGAAGGCTAAGGAAAGCACAGCCTGCAGAGTGTTTTTTATGCTCCTCTCTGGGGAAAAAAAATGGGGAAAAAAGTAATTAAAAACAGAAAAGGAATGAAATGCAGCTCACAACACAGTACAAGCAGCTGCTCTTCTCTGCAGAGCACCCTGGTTGCTGGCATTAGAATCACAGAATCACTTAGGCTGGAAAAGACCTTCAAGAGTCCAAGCATTAACCCTACTCTACCAAGTCCTCCACTAAGCCATATGCCCAAGCATCACACCTACACATTTTTGAAGATATCCAGGGATGGTGCCTCCACCACCTCCCTGGGCTGTCTCTTCCAATGCCTGATAACCCTTTCAGTGAAAAAACCTTTTCCTAATGCCCAGCCTAAACCTCCCTTGGTGCCGCTTGTGACCATTCCCACTTGTTCTATCACTTGTTCTTCGAGAGAAGAGACCGACTTGCTTCATCCTCCTTTCAGGTAGTCGTAGAGAGCGAGAAAATCTCTCCTCGGCCTCCTCCAGACTAACTTCCCTCAGTTCCGCCTCTGCCACTACCTCCCGGCCCGGCTCACCCTAGGCAGCTGCGTACGGAGGAAGGGGGCCGGGGAGCCCCCTCGGTACTCACACAGGGTCATCGTCGGGCTCCCATCCCTCCAGCTCCTTGAAGCAGAAGAAACACTGTGCCACATCGGGGCTGTTCTCGCTAGGGCAGTGCACGAACCCTGCCGCCGCCATCTGCGAGCAAAGGGAGCGCGGGGAGGCACCGTCAGCGCCCTCCATGCCGCGCCCGGTGCCCGCTGCTAGCCCCGGTGCCCGCTGCTAGCCCCGGTGCCCGCTGCTAGCCCCGGTGCCCGCTGCTAGCCCCGGTGCCCGCTGCTAGCCCCGGTGCCCGCTGCTTGCCCGCTGCTTGCCCCGGTGCCCGCTGCTAGTCCCCCTCCCGCCCGGCTCCGCTCCCCCGACGGGCTCACCCGCTCGGGCGTGCAGACGCAGCCCTCCGTGAACGGCCAGTTGCAGAAGGTGGCGATGCGTGTGGAGAGGAAGTAGAGTCGCCATTCCTCGGGCACAACGTCCGGAGCGACCGCCATGGCTCGGTTCAAATGGCGGCGGTTGGGCGCGCAGCGCAGGACGGGAGCGGGCCGGCCGCTGCGGCCGACGGGAGCTGTAGTTCCTCTGCCGCGCCCCCAGCTCCCGGCCGCTTGGTGCCTCACGGAGCACCCGGCTGGCGCTGTCGTGGGCACAGGTAGGGGCAGGACGCCCCCGCCCCGAGCCATGGTGAGACCACACCTCGAATACTGGGTTCAATTTTGGGGTGCTCACTACATTGCCACTGAAATACCGAGGGGACTGCAATATCACCGAGGAGAGGCTGGGGGAGCTGGGGCTGTTCAGCCTGCAGAAGGGGATGCTGAGGGGGGATCATATCAGTGCTGATCATAAAATCATAGAACGGTTTGGGCTATAAGAGACCTTGAAGATCACCTAGTTCCAACTGCTCTGCCACAGGCAGGGACACCTGCTAGACCAGGTTGCTCAAAGCCTCATCCTTGAGTGAGTGTCAGGAGGATGGAGCCACACTATTCTCAGTGGTGTCCAGGGACAGGACGAGGGGGAACAGAAGCAAACTGGAACACGGGAGGTTCCATGCAAGCATAAGGAAAAATTATGACTGAAGTGCTGGAGTGTGTGCAGAGAAGGGCAGCAAAGCTGGTGGAGGGTCTAGAGAACAAGTCTAGTGAGGAGCAGCTGAGGGAATTGGTGGTGGTTAGTCTGGAAGAGGCTGAGGGAAGACCTCACTCCCTACAAACTCCTGAAAGGAGGCTGTTGTGAGGTGGGGGTCGGTGACTTCCACCTAGTAACAAATGATAGGACAGGAGGAAATGGCCTCAGGAGGCTTAGGATGGATACTAGAAGAAACTTCTTGACTGAAAGGGTTCTCAAAGAGTGGAACAGACTCCCCAGGGAGGTGGTTGAATCCTCATCCATGAAGGTGTTGGAAAGAGCAGAGATGTGATGCTGAGGGACATGGTTTAGTACCAGACGTGGTAGTTGAGAGTTGGATTTGATTATTTTAAAGGTCTTTTCCAAGGAAAACAATTCTGTGATTCTATGACTCTCTGGGGCTGGTGCAGCATCAGGCATGCCCAACCCAGCAGCAGGTCACTCAGCCCTAAGTCTTGGTGTTCTCACACCCCATGAGGTGAACCATGCCAGCCTGAAACCTTCCTCTGGGCCTTATGCCTCTGCCAGACCTGGGACTGCTGATGTGCAAGCCGTGCTCTTGGCATCCTAGGTCTCCCTTTCCCGCCCTGGGAAGTGGTGCTGAGCCCTGCTGCCACACACCACTGCACACGAATCACAGAATGGTGTAGGGGTTGGAAGGGACCTCTGAAATTCATCCAGTCCAACATCCCTGCCAGAGCAGAACCAACTAAAGTGGATCACACAGGAACATGTCCAGGAAGTCTGCAGTGTTTTGAGAGTCTCCAGGCTCTGAAAGGCTCCACCACCCCTCTGGCCCTCTGCACCCTCTTGGCCACAAGGGCACATTGCTGACTCATCAAGATGATGGGCAGGCAGCTCAAGGAACAGTGTGACTACAGGCAGGCTTTTCCAAGGGAAGGGCTTTAATTCCATTCATCAAAACATAAATTTTTCCTTTTTTTTTTCTTTCCCAGGTTAACATCAAAACTTTTCACACAGCCACGGAGCAGGCAGAGTTGTGCACAGATGCTTGGGGAAAGCCACACTCGGTTGGGTTCTTCTTCCCCTCCCACTGCTTTTGTTTTGGTGAGGATGGACATTGCCTACACACAAAAAACCCCAGACTTGGATGTTCCTCTCTTGAAGACTCTGTTAAGGCAGCTACCACTACAGCAAGGTAACCAACAGCTATACAAAGTGGATTGAGAACATTTGTGGTGTAGCTCTCCACGGGGTCCTGGTGTGAAAGGGACAGCACGGGGTGTGTGATTCCTACTGACATGAATGGACCAACCTTTGGCAGGCAGCAGAGCAAACTTTACAGCTTGCTCTTCAGCTACAAGAGAAGTCAGGGAGAGAGTAAGCCCCAAACTGTGTAATAAGACTAGGCCCCACTACCAGAGAAACTGTTTGGGGCTTGGATTTTTTGTAATTTTTGGCTGTTTCTGTTTATTCTTTGCTCTTCTCTTAGGGTTAGAGCCACGAGATCGCAGCCTAGATGCCTCCAAGGACTGGAACTGGCCCACCTCTATCCTCTCCTCCCTCCAAGCTGCAAAGAGGTTGCTTCTACAAACCAGAGCCCGCGTTTCACACATCACTGCTGATGTTTGTTCTGGGCTTCTTCTCGACAGAGCATCTGTAGCAGGAGGAGGTGGCTGCTGGAGCCTGCAAGGCTGGCTCTGTGGTTAGAGGTGTGCCCAAAGAGCTGATCTGCAGCATCAACAACTGGCAGAGAGGTGGTAAGATTTCAAAGAGCTGATCTGGCAGCTGCTGTGTCCTACCTCACCTAGTTACAGAACCGCTTTGACACCTTCTTCCCGAACACAAAACACTGCACACGACAAGGACTTCACACTGAGCACAGGGTCAACGAGGGGAAAGGAAGGCAGCAGGCATGGGGAGGGAGAAAGACATCTCCCCCTAAGCCTTGCCTTCAGGGATCGCAGGAGTTCATAATGAGCTCTTCGTTATGCCTACAACGTGGTTCCGATATTGCTGCTCTGGCACGCGCAGAACATTCCGCTAAATGCACCAATATCTAATTTCTCCTTCACAGATTCAAGACATGGATCCTAACAAAGCAATCAAATCACAGAAACACTGCAGATGACTTCAGTTTACATGTTCATTCCCTAGAAACAAACCACAAACCCAACAACCCAGAAACAAAAAACCCTGCAGCTTCTTTTCTTGGGACAGGTTTCAAAGCTTGAAAGCCATGAGGCCCCCTCTGAAGTGACTCTTTGCTTGTTTGCTCGGATTTGTTCCTTTGCTTGTTTGCCAAACGAGGCTTCTCCAAAGTAACAGCGGCAGGAAAAACTTCTCATACAGCATTTCAGTTTTCCAGTGGTTTCAGCATGTCCCAGTTGGCATTTCCAGGCCTCTCCCCTTGGAGCGTAGGAACTGATCCTCTCGGGTTGCAGTTTCAGCACACAACACAGCGCAGCGCTTGCTGGAGCCCTAGGGGCGAAGGGCATCGGTGTGCTCCAGCGCTCACCTGGCAGCCAACGTCCTCTGCTGAAAGCTGCAACAGATCTTTCATTCCTTGGTGGATTTGGGCTCCTTTATTTGCTGCATCCCCCTGCCCCCAGGCAGCTGGGAGGGCTCAGCGCCGCAGCCTGAGAAAGAAGGCGTGCTTGCACTCCTTGCTGTCCAAGGGGTAGTACTTGTCATAGAAATCCAGAATGTATTCTTCAGTCTTGAACCCAAACTTCTGGTAGAGCAGCATAGCAGGGTTGCTTGCAGAGACGTGAAGGGTTACATCTTTGCCCATGCAGGTCTGCCAAGGGAAAAGGAAAAAAAAACACAACAACAACCCCACAAACCAATCAGAGAGCGCAGGGAGGATCCCAGCCAGAGACGGAGACAGCCTCTGGGGGAATGTGGAGGTGAAGAGATTCAGCAGCTCAGGTGTTCGAGTTGCTGAGGGAATGTGAGCAAATCAAGGGCCTTGAGACAGGAGTTACCACACATAGCAACAGCTGGGAGGTGAATCACAGAACCATCAAGGTTGGAAAAGACCTTTAAGATCATGGAGTCCAACTCTAACCCAACACCACTAAGCTATACCCTGCAGTGCCACATTGTTGCAGCCACTGTTCTGAGGGCAGCTGCTGGACTCCTTAGCTGACCAATTCCTTAGCACACTGCCTAGAGCAACACAATATTGTTATAGAATTGTCAAGGTTGGAAGGGACCTCAAGGATCATCCAGTTTCAACCCCCTGCCATGGGCAGGGACACCTCACACTAGAGCAGGTTGCTCACAGCCACATCCAGCCTGACCTTAAAAACCTTCAGGGATGAGGCTTCCACCACCTCCCTAGGCAACCTGTGCCAGTCTCTTACCATTCCACATGTGCCAAGAACAACATCCTCACACTGGCACCCTTGGATTGGAACTTGCTGCAGGAGCCACCTCCTTGACAGGCTAGCACCTCTTATTGGGAAAAGATTTTAGCTTCTGTGTGTGGTTGGGTTTTACTGCTTAAGGGATTGATAACAGAGAGTATGAAAACAGCCACAAGAGTCACTTTGTTTAGGGCTTCTCAAGGGACTCTGGTTGGGGATCTTTGGTTAGTTATGTTCAGTTAGGGCTGCAAGGGACTTCTGCTTCTCTTAGCTACTTCTGGCTAGGGCTTTGGTGTAGGGATGCTGCTAGGGACTTCTGTTAGCTGCTTTGTCTGTTAAGGGCTCCCAGGACCTCTTCTGTAAGTGGGACTCTGAGGCTCTTAATGCTGGGGGTTCTACAATGCAGCAATAAAGGCCTTCTGGGAGGACTTCTGAGATTCTGCTCTCTGCATCCCTGGCATCTCCTTGCTGTACAGCAATGGGGTTCATGCCTCCAGCCGTCATCCAATGGCCCTCCCATCAGGGGAAGAACACCACATCTACACACTTCTTGAACACCTCCAGGCACAGTGATTCCACCACCTCCCTGGGCAGCCTGTTCCAGTGCCTGACCACTCTTGCAGCAAAGAAATGTTTCCTAATCTCCAGTCTAAAGGGAAGGGAACACTGCTGCTCCTCCGAGCCTCCGCGGCTGGGAGACGTAGGCCCTCTGACGACCAAAGCGGGTTTGGGGTTTTGTCATCTTTCCCTTCTCAGTTGCTAAGTAACTGTTACTTAACAGTCACCTGGATCCTCAAAGATCTCTTAACAATGGCCCAAAGAAAAGTCAAAGCATGTCAGGAGGATCAGGCGCCCTGCTCCTCCCCATTAGCAAACAGAGCTGAGCTCTCTGGGACCACGCGAGCAGCCCCAGCACACCTCTGGGCTGTCAGGCTGGAATTCCTGTCTCTCCCACCCAGCTCCTCTCCCATCCTTCAGGGCACAGCACTCAGGAAATGCAGTTCAGACAGCAAAAGACACAGCTTCAAGATCCCAGATAACCAGCAGATCCCACTCTAACCAGCAGCTCTCTGATAAAGATGCTGATAAAATGCTTCATTTTTCCTGCTTTCCCCTAGTGTTTGAACAGCATTCCATGTATATTGGACCTGTGGTCACTCCAAGGGGGAACAGTAACACCCTTTAGGAAATTTCCAATGTAGATCATTCAAAGGGAAAGCTCTCACAGGGATTTAAGGAGGCAAACCCCAGTATAATCAGGAGCCATTCTGGGGGGAAAAAGAAGTTGCAGTGAGATCATTAAGAAAGTGCAGTTTGGTTCTCTGGGCTGGGTGCATCAGAGGACACCTTCATAGAATCACAGAATGGTTTGAGTTGGAAGGAGACCTTAAAGATCATCTGCAGCCTTCTAACTGCCCCCATGAAGGACAGCCAGTGTCCCCAGAGAGCCTACAGTTCAGGAAATGACACATAAAAGATGACTACTCAAAGTTCTCTCACACCTGGCAGATACTGAGGCTTGAAGAAATCAAGGACATTCCAATGAAACTTGCAGCTCTAAGTGCAGTTCCCAACTTTCATTCCAACATAGCCAGCTTAAGACTGCTAGGATGAAACTTTCTCATGAATCATAGAATGGTTTGGGTTGAAAGGGACTTTAAAGATCATCTAGTTCCAGCCCCCTGCCATGGGCAGGGACACCTCCCACTAGACCAGGCTGCTCAAGGCCCTGTCCAACCTGGCCTTGAACACTTCCAAGGAGGGGGCATCCACAACTTCCCTAGGCAGCCTCTTCCAGTGTCTCACCACCCTCACTGTAGAAAATTTCTAATATCCAGTCTAAATCTCCCCTTTTCTGACAGCAAACCCATCATCAAGGAACCATTTGCATCAACACCTTCTCTATTAGGTTATGCTGTTCCCATCAATTCATCTCTGAATTCAGCACACTGAGCCAAGAGACAGAGAATTACTCTTCATCCAAACAGTGTCTGGGACTGGCTATGGCTACAGAGAGCAGACCCCAGTGTCAGCCCAAGCAGGCTGTAAAGCAGCACATTATATCCTAGAATGGTCTGGGTTGAAAGGGACCTCCAAAGGTCATCTAGTCCAACCCCTATGCAGTCAGCAGGGACATCCTCAACTAGATCAGGTTGCCCAGAGCCCTGTCCAGCCTCACTTTGTATATCTCCAGGGATGGGGCCTCAACCACCTCCCTGGGCAGCCTGTTCCAGTGTTCCACTACCCTCATAGTAAAGAACCTGTTCCTAACATCCAATCTAAATCTGCTCTTCTCTAGTTTGAAGCCATTGCCCCTTGTCCTATCACTGCAGGCCTTTGTAAACTCTCTCTCCATCCTTCTTGTACCCCCCTTCAGGTACTGGAAGGCTGCTATTAGGTCTCCCCAGAGCCTTCTCTTCACCAGGCTGAACAATCCCAGCTCTCCCAGCTTGTCCCCATAGGGGAGCTGCTCCAGCCCCCTGGGTCATTGTGCAGGAAGCACTGTGCTCCATGTTGGTTTCCCAGGCAGCTGCAGCACCACTGCTTCTCCCATGTGATGGCCAAGGGTGAGAAGGTCACAACCACCATTTCTTCCACATGACCAAATGCCTTCTACCACTGACAAAAAGACAACAATGGGGAAAATAAATGCTTGCAGAGAACCACAGATGGGTAGGGATTGGAAGGTACCTCTGAAGATCATCTAGACCCACCCCCCAGATCTAATGTGAGCCAAATATACAATAGTGATCAGTCTCAAACCTGCCTGGCTCTCCCCAACAGGATCTTTTTACACTAGCCTACCTGCAGCTGGCTGTGATACATCCCACAGAGAGTGATGATGGCTTTCTAAAGCTGACTTGTCAACAGACTCCAACTCTGCTGAAAAAAACACGAGGCCAGCCTCTGAGTCCCTGCAAACCTTGGCTCATGGCTTGTTCCTGTTCTCACTAGGTGCTGACATCCCACATCAACAGACTACAGCTGAGGGCAATTTACATAGAATCACAGAATCAACCAGGTTGGAAAAGACCTCAGGGATCATCAAGTCCAACCTATTACCTAATACCTAACCCCTCCTGACAACTAAACCATGGCTCCAAGTGCCACATCCAAACCTTTTCTGAACACCTCCAGGGAAGGAGACTCCTCTTTAACTGATTTCCATAGAGCTGCTCAGGAAGTGCTGCTCAGGGTGTCTTTAAAGGAGAGTGCTTGGTGGCCTGTGTCAACATGGTAGAGGGGTGGACGCTGCAGAGAGCTGTAAAGGTAGAAGAATTACCTTCAGGTGGCCCAGAAGAGCAACTCTTAGTGGAAACAAGGTAGTGGTTTGACTTCATAATCTTAAAGACCTTTTCCAACCAACCTTACTGTGGCCTTCCAGTATCTGAAGGTGGCCTACAAGAAAGCTGGGGAGGGACTTTTAGGGTGTTAGGGAGTGACAGGACTGGGCGGGGATGGAGCAAAACCAGAAATGGGTAGATTCAGATTGGAATCACACAGAAGAAGGCATAGCCAGTTCTTTGGCTCAGGTGTGGGATTTTTGTCTTGATTACCTGGATAAGGTGGTAAATCATGAAGGTTGCAATCCCAGCTCTTCTCCACTCAGGGTGAACTAACAGAAAAGAGATGTAAGCTTCATTGTACTTCACATCTGGCACCATGAAGCCAAAGGCAATGATAACCTTCTTGTAAAGGACCACAACACTGAAGTCTGGATACTGCAGGCATTCTGACAAATCAATTCCTAGGGGGAAAAAAAAACAGAGAGAAAAGGCAGCTGGAAGTGTTGCCAACTGTCACAGTTTAAAGCAGGACAGATTTGCTCTTTTACCTCTTCCAAAAGGGGCAAAAGAAAACAGCACACACAAAGGACTGGATAGGATGGGAAGTTTAAATGGAAAGGCTATTTACAGACAACAGTGCTGCAAGTGGTATAGTACAGAGCATGGCCAAGCATATAAAACACAAAGAAATCCATAGTCTGGGCTTAACACAGAAGCTCATTAAGCCAAAACTTCACACACACCTCTCTCTATGCCAGGCCAACAAACCCCAGGCTTCCATGCCCCCATCCCTACCCAGGCTCTCTACCTTCCACACCACTCCATTTGTGATGCAACACAAAATTCAGCTTGGCAGCTCCAGGCCCCAATTAAGCCACTGCAGACCTAATCAGCAGTATTGCCATGGCTGACACCAGGCCTTAGTCCCCTGCCAGGGAGATAAGAACCCGCTTGTCCTTCCCAGCAGGAGAAAGGGAGGGAAAAGAGGGGGTGGAAATTGATTTTGCAGCCAGTTTTATAGGGAGGCAGGACTTCTGGGTATGAAATGCAAAGATTACACTTTCCAGTACACCTCCTGGACCTGTCCAGCTCCTGGAGGTCTGTAACTCTGTGGTTTTCTTACAGGCATCTTGAGCCATAGCAGCAGACTCTGCTAAAGGACTCAGTTCTAAATATGAATGGAGATAGATGTGTAAATGTTTGCAGGACTGGCTCCTGCTAAGTTTGTGCCCCTTGCCTGGGGCTCCTGAGGGCTGTAGTAACATTGATGGGTAAGGGTTTGCTTCTTCCTTTCCCCAGTTCAAGAGAGACAGGGATCTGCTGGAGAGAGCCCAAGAGAGAGCCATGAGGATGATTAGGGGACTTGAGCATCTCCCCTGTGAAGAGAGACTGAGAGCCCTGGGGATGTTCAGTCTGAAGGAGAGAAGACTGAGAATGGATCTGATCAATGTCTATCAATAGCTGAGGGGTGAGTGTCAAGTGGAAGGAGCCAATATCTTTTGGGTGGTGCACACTAATAATACAAGGAACAACAGGTTCAAGCTTGAACACAGAAGGTTTCACCTCAACATGAGGATAAACTTCTTTACAGTGAGGGTGATAGAGCCCTGGAGCAGGCTGTCCAGAGACGTTGTGGAGTCTTCTTCTCTGGAGACATTCAAAACCCACCTGGATGCATTCCAGTGTGCACTACCCTGGGTGATCCTGCTTTGGCAGGAGGGTTGGACTGGATGACCTCTGGAGGTCCCTTCCAACCTCTCATGTCCTGTGATTCTGTGATTCATTTCCCCTGAGCTGGGCAAGCACCAGGCTGGTGGACACCATTCCCATTCCAGTGGGCAAATGCCAAGGCCCTGCCTGTAGCAAGCACATTGGGGCAGCTGAGAGTGTATCAGCTTAACAGACAGGGTGAACCATCCTGTTCCTGCAAACCTTTCTCCAGATGTTGCAGACATGAAACCAGCCTTCAGGTCTCGTAAGGGTTACCTGCCTAAGGTTCCTATCTCTTTTTCTCCATCTGGCCTTGAGCTCCTGCTGCTTCCTCTTGTGCACAGTCAGCCGTTGGGGGAGCTACCTGTGAACCTGCCCATCAACACATGCTTTTAGCATGCAAATTCCCTAACGCTGGGTGTGAAGCTGCCTCTCAGGGCAGCGCTGCTTGCGTGAGTCAGAGGCTGGACAGAACCGCCCGAGGCTGGTGCCTTCCAAGTGGAGTTTGTTAGCTTGCCTGATCAGATTGCTGCTGCTGCTGCAGCCTCAGATCATCCAGGCAGCATGTCAGAGCCCAGCAGTGCAGCTCAAGACAGAGAAGGTGGTAATTTCGGGTTTTTTTTGGTGGACAAGCCCCAAATGAGCTGCACAACGTAGCACAGCTGGGCCACAGCTGTCAGCGTCTGCCTCGCACTGCCAATCCAGGTAGATTTGGAACATGAGATAACAAAAGGGCAGAGTTAAGTTTCCCAGCAATGTTTATCACTCTCACAGAGCCCTACCTAATCAACTAGACCATGGCACTGAGTGCCTCATCCAGGCTTTTCTTAAACACCTCCAGGGACCTCGACCCCACCACTTCCCTGGGCACACATTTCCAAGGGGCAACCTCTCTTTCTGTGAAGAACTTCTTTCTAAGATCAAGCTTCCCCCTGCATAGCTTGAGACTGTGTCCTCTTGTTCTGGTGCTGCTTGCCTGGGAGAAGAGACCAACCCCCACCTGGCTGCAAACTCCCTTCAGGCAGTTGTAGAGAGCAATGAGGTCTCCCCTGAGCCTCCTCCAGGCTAAGCAAACCCAGCTCCCTCAGCCCCTCCTCAGAGGGCTGTGCTCCAGACCCCTCCCCAGCTTTGTTGCCCTCCTCTGGACACGTGGGAGCAACTCAACATCTTTCTTGAACTGAGGGGCCCAGAACTCTCTCATCTCTCAATGAGATACAAGACTTCATAAGGCACCAGACATAAATGAGCAGGTAAATTATTTTCCTGCTCCAGAGTCAAGATGGGTGGAGCAAGACGTGGGAGGAATCGATTGGCAATAAGGAGCCAACTTAATTATCTCCAGGCTGCAACTGACTGTGAAGTGCCTTACATCATGTCTGTGCAGGAACTGCTGCATTGCCCTGAGCACCCTGGCGTCTAGGAGATGCTGCCCTCCTCTCAGCAGATGCTTAGCTGGGCATGGTTTTACCACTCCTGCTCAGGAGATGTTTCCCTTTAGGGCATGAATGCACAAGATACCAGGACAGACAACAAGGGGGAATCTTGCTTCACAGCAGCTCATTTGCAGTAACTACCTGCAAATTATTTCTGCCTTGTGAGAAACAAGAAGAGCTCTGATGGGAAAGGTTTACAAGGAACTACTGGAGAGAGTCCAGCAGAGAGCCAATAAATGCTGAGGGGACTGGAACATCTCTGAGGAGAGGCTGAGTGTGCTGGGGCTGTTTAGTCTGCAGAAGAGGAGACTGAGGGGAGTCTCATTCATGCTGATCAGTATCTACAGGGCAAGCATCAGGAGGATGGAGCCAGACTCTTCTCATTAAGCTACCACTTGTTGAGAGAAATAACTGTAATTCTGCCTGAGTTTTGGCATCTGAAGCATCTGTGCCTGAGGGATACTAACCTCAGTGAATGGTAGATTAGATGGGCTTAGTTACCTTCCACTAGTGATGCTCTCTCTGAATCCTTACATTTTCACCAGTTGGGGTGAGCCTAGGCCTTAGCTCTTCTGTGACTGGTGGGGGTATCCAGTGACAGGACAAGGGGCAATGGACACCAACTGGAACACAGGAGGCTCCACATAAACATCAGGAAAAGAATTCTTCCCTTTGAAGGTGGCAGAGCCCTGGACCAGGCTGCCCAGAGAAGCTTGTGGAGTCTCTGTCTTTGGAGGCATTTAACACCTGCCTGGACATGTTCCTGTGTGATTTACTCTGGGTGCTCCTGCTCTAGCAGGGGGATTGGACTAGAGGATCTTCAGAGGTCCCTTCCAACCCCTACCATTCTGTGATGATTCTGTGATTTGGGAAGGCAGAAGAACTAAGGCCTGGGCCAGCCTGGTGAAAATGCAAGGACTCAGTCAGAGAGAGCATCACTAGTGGAAGGTAACTAAACCCAGCTAAGCTACCACTCACTGGAGACAGCATCCCTCAAGCACAGATGCTTCAGATGCCAAAACTCAGGCAGAATTACAGTTACTTCTCTCAACAAGTGGTAGCTTAATGATGCCTTCCCTTCTGCACATCCCACCCCTCCTCAGCTGCACCAGCCCACTGTGAAGCTCAATCCTTCCCATCCACAAAGACACTATGCTTTATCTCCAGGACTATCGGCTCCTCCTTTTAAACCAGAACCAGGGTGCAATTAATCACCTAATCCCAGCCTCACAAAATACACACCAGATTTGGAGTCCTCTGTGGAGGCTGATGGGAGCTGCCAGCTTTCTGATTTAATGACAAACAGCTCACAGTGGAGTGGAACACACCCATGCTCCTTATGGTAAATAAAACAGGGTGAGTTCTGAAGAACTTAATGATGGTGTGACCCAACTTGGCCAGAACTTCAAACACATTATCAGAAGCAGAGAGACTGTAACAAAGGGGTTCAGCCTTGTTGGGATCGCAACTGTTTCTCAGGAGCTTCGGAACAGCTTGTGAAAGGAAAGGTTATACCACATTATCTCCTCCCCAGCTGCACAACTTGGACAATGAGTAGCACAAAGAGCTCCGATCCTGACTGCACAGCTGACCTACAAACTCTGTTGACTCACTAATCTGCAAGTCAAAATGTAAAGCAAACAGTTACCTGGACCAAAGCTCGGTACTGTTTGTGCTGGTCTTTTCTAAATTGCTCTGCCAGCTTAATCAGTATTGTTTGCTGATTAGAAGCTGATCCACACAGTACACAAACATCATAGAATCACAGAATTGTCAGGGGTGGAAGGGACCTCAAGGATCATCTAGGTCTAACCTCCTTGCCATGGGCAGGGACACCTCCCACCAGACCAGGTTGCTCAAGGTGTCATCCAGCCTGGCCTTGAACACCTCCAGGAAGGGGCATCCACCACCTCCCTGGGCAACCTGTTCCAGTGTCTCACCACCTCATGGGGAAGAATTTCTTCCTAACATCCAATCTGAATCTACCCACTTCTAGTTTTGCTCCATTCCCCCCACTCCTATCACTCCCTGATAGCCTAAAAGTCCCTCCCCAGCTTTCTTGTAGCCCACTTCAGATACTGGAAGGCCACAAGAAGGTCTCCTCGGAGCCTTCTCTTCTCCAGACTGCAACTCTCTCAGTCTGTCCTCAGCAGATAGCAGCTCCAGCCCTCTGCTCATCCTCGTGGCCCTTCTCTGGACACCTTCCAGCACCTCCAGACCCTTCTGTGATAGGGGCTCCAGAACTGGACCCAGTTCTCCAGGTGGGGTCTCAGCAGAGTGGAGCAGATGCTTTTCCCCTGAGCAAACTCCATTTCTTAGACAGTCAAATGCTAAAGGAATCTTACCAGGCCAGAAGAACTCGTGGCACATGGAGTTTATAGTGGGGATGTGATTAGGACGAACGTAGCAGTAGTCAATAGGTGCTTCTGGCTCAGCCTTCCAGTTGAGATCACTCCTGTGGAGATAGGCTCGGATTTCGGCCAGCAGCCTGAGTTTTGGGGGCTTTGTCTCATAATCACGCCTGCCAACAAGATGCAAAGCAAACACAACAAGCCAGTGAGCAACACCAACTGCCACTGCCCCTGCAGCTGTGTGGCTGCTGCCCACAAAATACTTGATGAGGTGCTCAGTGTGGAACAAAAGAGCAGTTCTGCATTCCTTCATTCGAGGGAGGTGATTCTCCCCCTCTACTATGCTGTGGTGAGACCCCACCTGGAGTACTGTGTCCAGTTCTGGAGCCCCAATTCAAGCAAAGATCTGGACATGCTGGAGTGCATCCAGAGAAGGGCCACGAGGATGAGCAGAGGGCTGGAGCTGCTCTGCTATGGAGACAGACTGAGAGAGTTGGGGCTGTTCAGTCTGGAGAAGAGAAGGCTCCAAGGAGACCTTATTCTGTGATTCATGTGGGAAAGCAGCACCCAGCTCAGCAAATCATCCTTGTGCCAGAGGCCAGGACACTTCCCAGATCCGCGGCACGCCAAGCCAGCCTCTCCTTACACTGACAGTAAGGAAATCATAGAATCACAGAATCAGAACTGTCAGGGTTGGAAGGGACCTCAAGGATCAGCCAGTTCCAAACCCCCTGCCATGGGCAGGGACACCTCAGGTTGCTCACAGCCACTTCCAGCCTGGCCTTAAAAACCTCCAGGGATGAGGCTTCCACCACCTCCCTGGGCAACCTGTGCCAGTGTCTCACCACCCTCTTGGGGATGAACTTCTTCCTAACATCCAATCTCAATCATGGTTCCCACCCAAGAGCAGATGCAACTGGTGACTATGGTGATGACCCCTCCCTGTCCTGCCCTCTCTTGGGAGATTCCCCTTCCTCAAGCAGGAGCAGTTTCAGCACTCAGCTAAACCAAAGGCTATCCTTTCAGGGGTACCATGAGATACTGAGCTGTGCTTCAGGGATGAGTGAGGAGCACTGCCCAAGAAAGGTGTCCTCTCCATGGGCTGTGAGTTCACAAGCCAAGAGCAAACTCAACCTCTGATCATCTGTACCTGATGTAGGGTTTCAGGACACGGGATGTGTAAGGACTGACAATGCTGTGGTCTGTCAGGAGGTCTTCGGAGCCTACCAGTCGATACAGAAACTTTGTTGTCTGCTGTCGATATCCCTTCATGGCAGGCAGCATTGTCTAGATGCACAAAAAACAGGCAAAGCGTTTCAGGAAGACTAATCAATGACCCAAGAGAGGGGAATCATACCAACAGAAGGAAAATAAGGCCATTGTCAACGGGGCAGGATGGACTGGATCCACGGCAGGACAGTCCCACCCCAGAGAACTCTGCTCTGGGACCTTTCACATTTAGCACCCAAACCTATGAGCCACATACCTCACCCAAAAGAGGGCTACAGGTCATCTCCCTTCCACACACCACCTGCATCCAGGCCTCCACCATCACTGTTCTCCTATGGGAACAGGCTGCTAGAGCTGAGGCTGTTCAGCCTGGAGAAGGCAATGGCAGGCTGCTAGTGGGTGGACAAGAAAGCTGGGGAGGGACTTTTGACAAGGGCTTGTGCTGATAGGATGGGGGCAATGGATTGAAGCTGGAAGAGGGGAGATTTAGACTGGAGATTAGGAAGAAATTCTTCACAGTGAGGGTGGTGAGACACTGGAACAGGTTGCCCAGGGAGGCTGTGGATGCCCCCTCCCTGGAAGTGTTCAAGGCCAGGTTGGATGAGACCTTGAGCAACCTGGTCTGGTGGGAGGTGGGGGGATTGGACCTAGATGATCTTTAAGGTCTCTTCCAACCCAGACCAATTCTATGATCAGTGCTTGGGCAGGGCTGGAGTACAAACAGCTTAGACGTTTGTGGTGCTGACACTGACAGACAGTTGTGTTGTATGAGCACGTCCTGGGCAGAAGAAGACTTGTGAGAGCATTGGTGGGGACACAGCCCCAGGTACAAGCAAGCCTTGCTCACATAATCCTTTTTGCTTTGAGAGTCAAATAACCTCAAGATGACACTGCTGTCTGCAGCACAAACTCACCCAAAACAACCAGTGCCAAAAGCTCATAGAGGTTTGCAAACACTCACCTGGTATCTGTCCAAGATCCTGAAGTCCTGGCTAGTAGTTCTGTATGTTGCTTGCCCTACTGGAGACCTGGAGACACCTCCTTCTTTGGCTCCATAAATGCCATCGACCAGCAGCAGTGCAGCGTTCACAACTTGGTCCAGGTCAAAGAGTGGGAGTCCTCTCTCCCTCTTGGCCTGCCTGACTATAAGCTTGCGCCTTAGCCTCCGGGCCTCTGGGGTCATGCTCATGGCATTGGGGCAGGCTTCCAGTCTCTTCAGCAGCAGCTTTTCCTCATAGATGCTAACAGAGGTATGCTTTGGAGTTCTGGGCTTAGCATCCTTCTCCAGTTGGGGCTTCCTCTTGTCTCGCCCTCTCACCTGCAGCGACGCGTTTGAATCGTCAGGATCTTCACTGTCCCCTTCCAGCCTTTCTGGTTTTTCTTCCTCACTCTCCACCTCCTGCTTGATCTGCTCAGCTGTCTTCACTTTCTTTCTGCTTGCTATCACAGTGCCAGCACCAGCTGTCCCACTGGGAGGGGGCACATACTCTATTCCTGGGTCTATGACTCCATCTCCTTCCATCTCCTCATCATCTGCACAACAGAAATCCAGGAAACAAAATGTAAACAGCAAAGCCTCGTTTCAAAGAGGGCTGTCAGAGGACCTTTCAGCTAAGAGCAAATCATGCAGGTTTACCCCCCCACACACACACTCCATTTTTCATACCCTTCTGGACATCCTGATTTTGGACAGGAAACACCATAAGGAGTCCCGCCTCAGGATACAGAATCAATCCTGCTCCTGGCCTCAAGCTGCACCAAGGGAGGGTCAGATTGGATACTGGAAGAAAATTCTTCACTGAAAGGGTTCACAAACACTGGAGTAGGCTCCTGAGGGTGGTGATTGCATCCCTGTCCATGGAGGTGTTCAAATGACACACAGATATGGCGCTGAGGGACATGGTTTAGCACCAGCCTTGGTAGAGCTGGAGAATGGTTGGACTCAGATGATCTTTAAGGTCTTTTCCAACCACAGTGATTCTGGTGCTGGTTGCCTGGGAGAAAAGACCAAGCCCCACCTGTCTGCAACCTCCTTTCAGGGATCTGTAGAGAGCAATAAGGTCTCCCCTGAGCCTCCTCTTCTCCAGGCTAAAAAATCCCCCCATGAGCATCTCTTACCATGAAACAGAGCCTGTGGTGGCATCACATCTGGGATGAGATCTGCTTCTGAGAGAAGGCTGGGAGTAGCTGAGTGTGAGGCTGGGGTGCCAGGGGCTGAGAAGTCCAGCGATGGGGAAGGAGAAGGGCTGGTCAGAGGAGTGCGGTCGGAAGAGCTCAAGGAGGAGAAGTCGATGACCTCTCCCTTCTCGAGGACGATATCAGGCCGGCGGCCTCGGCTGGTGAATTTCACAGGGGTGGAGGAAGTGCTCCTGTCCAGAAAGCCAGCTGCCTCCTTCTGGGCTCTGCGAATGTCCTTGGCCTCCTGGGTGCGAGATCTCTTCTCCTTCAGCTCCATGGCCGACTCCACCGGGTTGCGGCTCACCCGCTTCCGGAGTCCCTCCACAGTAATGATGGGATCCAGAGGTGGCTTTGAGGCTGCTAAAGAAGTGGTTTGCTTATAGATACTCTGCTCATGCACTCACTGGCTACATACCATATGGTCAGAAAACCACACTGACTACAAATCTTATTAAGTTGTATTTTCAAGTAGAACAGGGTGCCCAGAAAGGTGGTTGAGGCCCCCATCCCTGGAGGTCAGAGCCAGTGAGGCCCTTAGCAACCTGATCTAGTTGGAGATTTCCCTGCTCATTGCAGGGGGGGGGGGGGGTTGGACAAGATGACCTTTGAGGGTCCTTTCCAACCTGATGCATTTGTGTGTGTGAATATACTCAAGGAATTCACCCCAGGACGTGGAGCATAATAAACCCAACGTGCCCACAAAGCCTCAATCTTGCTCCTCTGCTCAGGAGCGAATTTGCACCTGGCAACACAAGATAAAAAACCCTCCCCAGGCTACAGAGAAGCAGAGAAATTGTAGTTTCCAGCTGATTCCAAAAGCCTTTTGATTGGTTAGCACCATCCCAAAAGGTAATGAAGCATAACAAGCTTCTGACATGACAGTAGAGCTACCAAAGTCTTCTATGTCAACCACTACAACAGTCTACCTAAGGAACTGTCCATGCACACAGACTCATGGTTTTAAGTCAGCTTTTCCAATGCCTCCCAGCTGTGGCCCAGCTAGGAACCCACACACCACCAGGGGAAGGGTTTACCTTTTGCCTTTAGCGCAGACGCAGACAATTTCTCTCCTTCAGGTTTCATGGTTGGGGGTTTGTTGTGAACCAGCTTCCACCACCCTGGTTCTCCAAATTCCTGTGCCCCTGAGCGGAAAAACAAAGGGCTCCCCACAGAGAGACAGCCAGCAACTGTGCTCCACCATGTTGAGGTCTTCTTCCTGTAGTGGGGAGAGGGGGAAAAGTAAGTGTGATGTCCCCACTCACCAGCTGGCCTTTCATAGACTCACAGAATCAACCAGGCTGGAAAAGACCTCAGGGAGCATCAAGTCCAACCTAGTACCTAATACCTAACACCTCCTGAAAACTAAACCATGGCTCCAAGTGCCACATCCAAGCCTTTTTTGAACACCTCCAGGGATGGTGACTCCACCACCTCCCTGGGCAGCACATCCCAATGGCCAATTACTCTTTCTGGGAAGAACTTTCTCCTCACCTCCAGCCTAAATATGGCTCATCCTGGGGTCTCCTCTCTCTGAAAGATGGAAAGGGTAGAGTGCTTCTGCCACTGGCACTTGTGCAGGGGTATGACACATCCAGAGGGGTGAAGGGTGGTCAGGCTGCTCAGGAAGGTGGTGGCGTCACCATCCCTGGAGGTGCTCAAGAAATGTTTGGACATGGCACTTTGGGATATGGTCTAATGGCCACAGTGGTGTGAGGTTGACAGCTGGACTCGATCTTGGAGGGCTTTTCCAACTGAAACAGTCCTATGATTCAGTTTAGAAAGACTCAAAGGCTTTGCAGGTTCATATGCTACCTAAAGGAAGAGAAGAAATCATCCCCAAAATTTGCATTGACATTGGTTTTGTGTGACACTCGGGTTGGTTTCCCCCTAAGAAATGCTTCCCTCACAAGAGCATCCCTCATGCCTACATTCAGCTTCCCAATCTTGAAGTCTTCCAATTTTCTCACTAGTGAGGCTCAATAGAGACATCACCAAATTCAGCAGGATTCTGTAGAACAGGTTTGAGCTCCTTTGGCTCACCAGGCAGCCTTTCAAGGATCTCTCTCATGCCTTTACCTGTTCCCCAATAAGAAGGTCCAGTGTTTCTCAATAAAAGCACAAATATCTTCTTTCCATCTGAAGTACCCCTGACGACCTGTTCCTTCCAGAGACAAATTGTACATTGCCAGCATGACAACCTGCAACAGAAAGTGTTGGATACGAGTGAGCCTCCTCTGCTTCAGCTGCCCCACCCCACCCCCTGGGCAGCCTGTTCCAGTCTTCCAGAACCCTGTCAGTCAAGGAGTTTCTTCTACTCTCCAACCTAAACCTCCCCTGGTGCAACCTGATACCATTGTTACAAGGGAGAAGAGATCAACCCCCACCTCCCTACAACCTCTGTCTAGGAAGTTGAAGAGAGCAAGAAGGCCTCCCCTCAGCCTCCTCTTCTCCAGACCAAACAACCCCATTTCCTTCAGCTGCTCCTCACCAGCCCTGCTCTCCAGCCCCTCCACCAACTTTGTTGCCCTCTATGTCTTTCTTGGAGTGAGAGGCCCAAAACTGAATGCACAACTCAAGCTGTATCACACCTCTTTGTAACTAAACCCTAGGTGACCAACTGTCCATGACATTTACCCAATCCATTTGAATGCAACTCAGATCAGCTGGGATAGGACCATCTTTCACAATCACACAGCCTCCTTTGGACACTGCTTCCAAGAGGGACTACCTCTTCACTGCCAGAGAAGTTTGAAGTTAGTTTGTCTCAGAGGGTTGGGCCTCCTTACATTGGGCCATAGCTTTGTGGAAAGTCCTGCTGAAGATCACAGAATGTTAGGGGTTGGAAGGCACCTTGAAAGGACCCAGTCCAATCCCCTGCCAGAGCAGGATCACCCAGGGCAGGTCACACAGGAACATGTCCAGGTGGGTTTGGAATGTCTTCAGAGAAGGAGACTCCACAACCTCTCTGGGCAGCCTGCTCCAGTGTTTTGTCACTCTCACAGTGAAAAAGGTTTTCCTTGTGTTCATGTGGAATCTCCTCTGCTCCAGCTTGCACCCATTGCCCCTAAGCAGAATCACTGACATCACTGAGCAGAGCCTGGCTCCATCCTCCTGATACTCAACCTTCACCTCTTTATAAACATGAATGAGGTCACCCCTCAGCCTTCTCTTCTCCAAGCTAAAGAGCCCCAGCTCTCTCAGCCTTTCCTCATAAGGAAGATGTTCCACTCCCTTAATCATCTTTGTGGCTCTGTGCTGGACTCTTTTCAGGCAGTTCTGTGAGGTCCTTCTTGAAGTGAGGGGCCCAGATCTGGACACAATATTCCAGATGTGCCCTCACCAGGGCAGAGTAGAGGAGGAGGAGAACCTCTCTTGACCTACTAACTGCAGCCCTTCTCATCCACCCCAGGATGCCATTGGCCTTCTTGGCCACCAGAGCACATTGCTGGCTCATGGTCAATATTCCATCCACTAGACCCCCAGGTCTATTTTCCCCTCCACTGCTCTCCAACCTACACTGATAGATGGGGATGCATGGCAGGCCTGCTGTGCCAACCTTCTCCCCTGCCCAGCCCAATGCGAGAAAGCACTGCAGAAGTTCCAGCTGATGTTTGAAATGAGCTCTTATGAGACAACACAGCACTGCTGTCCCAAAGGATGCAAACAGATGTCTCACACACGTTGCTCAGCACAAAACAGCTAGTGCATGATCCAATTCACTTCATGCAGAGGCAGCCAGCACTGCCTGCCCCTCCAGCACCCTGCTTAGAGCAAGGTGACGTTCCTCAGACTGCCCATAGGGTGGCTGCTGTATAATGCAAATTATTGTGATTGCTCAGGCTGTGCAAGTGACTGGAATAACAAATTCCAGCAAGGACTGCTGCTGCTGGGTAAGCAGCCAGGCTGGAGCTCTCCGTTCAGGCAGCTGGCAAGCTGTTTGTGTTGCACCTCACTAGCTTTACATGTTGCTTGCAAAGGTACAAAAACCTGTTCATGCCCAGCAGCCAAACTGCAGGCCTTTTGCTTTTCCAAACCTGCCTGAAGCTATGGATTCATAAGCAACATAAGGGGAAGCAAAAATAAAAGAGAAATGAGAAAGACAAAAGCAAAAGAAGAAAAAGAGGAAGAAGAAGAGGAAGAAGAAGAGGAAGTAAAAGAGGAAGAAAAAGAAGTAAAAGAGGAAGAAAAAGAAGAAAAAGAGGAAGAAAAAGAAGAAGTGAAAAAAGAAGAAAAAGGAGAAAAAGAAGAAGAAGAAAAAGAAGAAGAAGAAAAAAGAAAGAAATATATAAAAAAGGGAAAAGAAAAAAGATAAGCTTCTGGCTCCCTACAACTCCCTAAAGGAGGCTGGATTGAGGTGGGTCTTGGTCTCTTTTCCCTAGTAACAAGTTATAGGACAAGAGGAAATGACCTCAGATTGCACCAGGGAAGGTTTGGGTTGGATAGTAGAAGAAACTTCTTCCTTGTAAAGGTTCTTAAGGACTGGAATAGACTGCCCAGGGAAGTGGCTGAATCCCCATCCCTGGAGGTGTTTCAAAGACTCAGAGATGTGGTGCTGAGGGACATGGTTTAGCACCAGCCTTGGAACTTTTCCAACCAAAATAATTCTATGATTCTGTGGCTTTTATGATTATTTTTACCGGCCAAAAGCCCAACCTCTAATAGGCAATGGGTAGCTAATTCACTGCTGAATTTCATGCACACATTTCTTTGTTACCTATACCTGAATCCTCCTTGTGGAGGTAGCAAGATACACAACAAACAAGAATTCTAGCAGGCCCTGTGGTTGTCCTGCAGGCACAAACCTTTTCCTTACCTGCTGCCATGTCAGTCTCAACCGTTCAAACTGCTCCTTCCCATCTTCTGAGCAGTCAGAGCACGTAAATCTGAAGAAGTTATCTCCTTTGAGGTAGCTGAGCTGTTCCCTCAACTGACCTAAAACCAACAGGCAAACAACAACCAAAATATCACTTTCTTGGTCCTTTTATAGGCAAAAGGAGATCTGCATTAGCTTACAACATCAGGCAGAAAAGTAGTTTTTGCTTTTATCCCCCAGCACCCCAACAGTTGCCAGGAACTTAGTGAGAGGGAAGGAGCAGATACATTTCAGCAGCCAGTACCAAGCCAAGGATTTCTTTCTTTCTGCTGCATTTCTCATTCCTTCTTGCTTCCCCAAGATAACCTACCTACTGCAAGAAATGTTTTCCCACTCTACTCTCAAAAAAACCCAAACCCCAAAGTGGACCTGTTAAAGAAAGATACTTCAAAGGCTCTCAGGAACATAGAATCGTAGAATGGTTTGCGTCGGAAGGGACCTCAAGGATCAGCCAGGTCCAACCCCCTGCCATGGGCAGGGACACCTCACATTAGATCAGGTTGCTCACAGCCACATCCAGCCTGGCCTTAAAAACTTCCAGGGATGTAGCATACAAGCATCCTCTTCCATGGCATCTTTCTGTTCACTGCTACCTGTCTTTCTTTTTCCCTGTCCACAGATCATCCCTGAAGCAAGGTTGCCAGCTCCTGTTCACAGAGCAGCCTTCAGGATGCAGGGCAGCAGACATGGTGTGAAGCTTTAAGGTATTTATTTCTCCTGTCAGGGGAAGATCTCCTTTCCTTCAGACTGACAGCCAACAGAGTGGCCCAACATTATCAAGAAGCACTCTTTCTTTACTGCAGTTTGATGCACTAGATCTCAAACCAGCAAAGCACTTCAGCCTATGTCTCTTTGCTAACCCTGGCTAAAAGTTTGTCTGTAAAAAAACCAGTGACCTGCTGGGATACAGCCAGCTGTAAAACCCCAGGCAGCCCAACTTACAGGTTCTAATTCAAGGAAAAGACAAGCATCCTATCAGTCAGGATGGAGGGAAGGGATGCCATCCAGAGGGACCTGGACAGGTTTAAAAGGTGGGCCCAAGCCAACCTCATGAAGTTCTACAAGGCCAAGTGCAAGGTCCCGCACCTGAGTCAGGGCAATCCCGAGCACAAATATAGGCAAGGAGCGGCTTGAGAGCTATTAGCTTCCCCTGGCCTTTGACCAGGGGGTCCTTGTGCTGTTTATCAATTGCAAACACCTGTAAGTATTGTAGCTGCTGTGTATTTTGTACAGATTCATTGCACTCCAGTGTAGATTGCAGTTTTGCTTGTAAACACAGCTTCCATTTGCTTCCAGCAGAACTGGTCTGGCAAATGTAATGGGGGAAATTTTCAACCCACCACAGTGTGCAAGGGGGCAAGGGGGCAGCAGGGAAGGAGAAGCTATTATCTTCCCCTGGTCTATGGCCAGGGGGGTTCTTGTGCTCTTTTTGACTTGTAAGCATTGTAACTGCTGTACAATTTGTACATGTTCATTGCATTCCATTGTAGGTTTGCTTTTAAATGCAGCTTCCATTTGCTTTCAACTGAGCTGCTCTGGTGAATTTAATGCTGGAGAATTTCAACCCACCACACCACCTTGCAAACCACCACAGCAATGCAAGCAAGAGACAAGCCAGCTGGCAGGCTTACTTGCTGGGATCCACTTCTGGCACTTCTCGCAGTAGTAGGACATCTCCTCCATCCAGGACGCGTCGCCTTCGTCGCTGTTCAGGGAGTCCCCGCTCTGATCGTGCGACAAATCCACCGAAGCCTGGTCCTCAGACTCAACTATCAGGAGGGTTTCTCCTTCCACCTCCCCCTCCTCCAGACCCTCTGAGGTGGAGGTCCTAGTGGCCTCGTCATCGTGGCGGCTCAGCAGCCCGCTCATGTGGACGTTGTTGGCCATCCTGGGTGGTGCCTGGCTAACAAGGAGCTGCTTCTCCCCGCATCAACAAGTCCATCCACAGCGGGTGTGCCAGCCAAGTCTCTACAGCCAAAGCAGGGATGGCAGAGAAAATGGTTTGTGTCCACCTTACAGCTCCTGGGAGTGGACTGTAACCGACACAAACGAAACAGTCTTCCACAGATTACCTCTGCTTGCTGAAACACTGGCAGGTAGTTAAGACAACCATGAGCTCAGAACATCTTTAATCAAAGCTCTGAGGACCCAGCTCTGCACCTAGGACTGCTGGGACCCTTTTTCCATTAGTGCCCTGTCTCTTTCTTCCGTAAGCTGCTTTGTCAAAGCTATCTGCTCTTCCAGGAGGCGAAGATTCTCCTTTTTCTGACTCTGGCGCTCAAGATCTCTGAGAACTCCGCTGTGCAGCCTCTGAAAACACAAAGCACAGAGTTTATCCCAGCCTGCTTCATGCTGAACGTGGTTAACACCCACCCAGGCTCCAATCCCTGCTGCAGGGCTGTTCACCACTCTGTCTTAGCAAGGCCTCTGCCAGCACCTGTAGCCACTGCCACCTGACTTGGTTTGAATCTAAGACTACAGAGGCTGATATCCAGTGATGATAAGTATTGATGAGAAGGACACTGAACTGTTAGAGCAGGGCCAGAGGAGGCCACTATGTGCTGGGTTACATCAAAAGAAGTATGACCAGCAGGACAAGGGAGTGGATTCTGCTCCTCTACTCTGTTCTGGTGAGACCACTCCAGTTGTGGCCAGTTCTGGGGACCCCAACACAAGAAGGACATCAAACTGCTGCAGTGGGTCCACGGGAAGGCCACGAACGGAGGGAGGGATGAAGAGAAGTGGGCAGGTAGGGATGCAGGAAGGCAGGCAGGGAGGGAGAGATGAAGGCAGGTGGGCAGGCAAAGAGGGAAGGATGTGGGCAGGGAGGAAGGGATGCTGGCAAGTGGGCAGGGAGGGATACAGACAGGGAGAGAGAGAGCAAAAGAGGGAAGTGGGGAAGAAGGAAAAGAGGAATGTGGGCTGGGAGGCAGGTGGTTGGGCAGAGAGGGATGTGTGCAGGCAGGGAGGGGCAGAGAGGGGCAAGTGGGCAGGGAGGGATCATATAATCATAGAGCGATAGGGGTTGCAAGGGACCTCTGAAAATCATCAAGTCCAACCCCGCTGCCAAAGCAGGATCACCTACAGCAGGTCACACAGGAACACATCCAGACAGGTCTTGAAAGTCTCCAGAGAAGACTCCACAACATCTCTGGGCAGCCTGTTCCAGTGCCCTGTCACCCTTATAGCAAAGAAGTTTTTCCTCATGTTGAGGTGGAACTTCCTATGATCCAATTTGTATCCTTTGCCCCTGGTCCTGTCACAGGACACCACTGACTAGAGTCTGGCCCCTTCTTGACACCTCCCCTTCAAATATTTATTAACACTAACAAGATGTCCTCTCAGCCTTCTCTTTTCCAGTTTAAACAGCCCCAGGTCTCTCAGCCTTTCCTCATCAGACAGATGTTCCAGTCCCTTCAGCCTCCTCGTAGCTTCCCTTGGACACTCTCTAGCATATCCCTGTCCCTCTTGAACTGGGGAGCCCAGAACTGGACACGGTACTCCAGATGCGGTCTCACTAGGGGAGAGTAGAGGAGAACCTCCCTAGAGGAGGATGCGAGCAGGGATGAGGGTCGGCAGGGATAGGGGCAGGGAGCGGGCAGCCGGGCAGACACGTGTAGAGGCCGCAGCGCCCGGGGCCGGCATGAGGGGCAAGGGGAGAGGCGGGGCCGCAGAGACACCTCGCGCCGGGCCTGCAGGTGAGGGGCGGCGCCGGGGGCCGAGCCTGCTCTGCCGGGGCGGGACCGGCGGCGCAGAGGCCGCTGAGTGAGGCGGGGCGCGGACCTCTTCCCCCACCCCAACCCCCCTCGCCCGCTCAGAGCCCACTCACCTCCCGCTCCCACCGCTGCTGGACGTGCACGGCCACCACCGTGGCGGCGGAGAGCAGCGCGGAGATGGCCAGCACCGCCCGGGAGCTCCTGGACATCGCGGCCGCGGGCGGCGGGGCGGGCCCGAGCCGCCTGCTCGCCGCCGGGGAAGGGAAGGGACGGGTCGGGTCGGGCTGCGGGGGACGCGGGTGGGGAGAGCGGCGGCGAGGAGGCGCGGCCAGCCGAGCGCCGAGCGCATCCAGCCAGGCCGGAGCAACAGAGGGCCGATGCGGGGCGGGGCCGAGCGGGAGGAAGGAGCGATCAGCGCAGCGGGGCGCTGGGACAGGGGTGGTGGTGACAGTGCGGGGCTGAGGTCGGTTGTGGTCATAGAATCATAGGACGGTCCGGGTTGGAAGGGCCCTCCAAAAGTCATCCAGTGCAACCCCGTCTGCAGTCAGCAGGGACATCTTCAACTGCATCAGGTTGCGCCTTGAACGGCTGCAGGACATTCCTGGTCGACTGGCTGCGCCTCCCGGTTGCTCCTCGGTTCTGCCGGGCTCTACAGGAGGCACATTGAGGTGCTGCAGCTTGTCCGCAGAAGGGCAGCGAAGCTGTTGAAGGGTCTGGAGAACAGGTCTGGTGAGGAGAAAAGGAGGCTGAGGGAAGAGCTGCTTGCTCTCTGCGACTCCCTGCTAGGAGGTTGTACGGAGGTGGGTGTTGTTTGCTTCTCCCCCGGAACAAGCGGTAGGAGAGGAAGAGGTGCTCTAAAGTTGGATATTAGAAGAAGCTTCCTGACTGGAAGGTACTCAACTACCCAGAGAGGTGGCTGAATCCCCTTCCCCGGAGGTGCTGAAAAAAATGTGTAGACATGGTACTCTGGGATATGATGTAGTGGCTGTGGTCGTATTGGGTTGATGGTTGGACTTCATGATTGTAGAGGTCTTTTCAGACCTTACTGATTCTAGGATCCTAGGCACATTGGAACAAGCAGCCTGAACCCTTCTGACCACAGGAGGACATCTGGGCTTGTGACTTTCCAAAATAGATGTTTTCTGGAGCTTCCCACTGCTGTTTGCTTCCATTTCCAGTGTGGTTGCAGCTGTGAAAAGAAACGAACAGAAGGAGGTTTCTGTTTAGTTCAAGAAAGACTTTTTGCTTCTATTGCTTGAAGACCTCCACTTCTAAGCTTCCCTTGCCCAGAAAATCCAGATTGCATAGGACCAGCAGTTGAAGAAAGCAGCTCTTCAATTGTTTGGTTTCTACTCATTGTTCAGCGTGTGGCCTCAGGCTTTGTGTTTGGCACTTTTTCACGCTCCAAAGACAACAACGTTATTCCTCACCCTGGGGGCTTTTCCCAGGCACCTCCTCACTAGAGTATCTTAAGTGCTTTACAAACAGAGAGGGGAAAAAAATTATGTTCCCAGTGCTCCCGTGTGAGGGCAACAGATGGCTATCGTGGATGGCTTTGATCCACCACATTCAGATGTGCTTCAGCTGGAGGACTCCAGCCTTTCAGGGCACTTTTACCCTGGAACACTTCAAAGCAAACTTTCCCCTGGCTGCTGTGGAGCAGACAGGGGCTCAGGCCATGGTCCAAGAAGCAGGGAGCTTGTCAGCAGTCACTCTCACAAGGATGAGCACATCAGAGATGCAGATGAGTGGCTCTTAATGCATCCAACAGAAAGCTGTCTAGTGGGGAAGTGGGATGTCTCATGAGGTCTAGAAAGCCCTAAAGTAGGTCAGGGAACCATTTGCTGCCGTCCAGGGGTCAGTGGGCAGGTGGCTTAAACCAAGCAGAAGGAAGGAGTTGTGGAAATCATTGCTGCTGCTACTCAACAAGTCACTGGAGCACCCTTGATGTCTGGATGCTGTGCTCAGCTCATGAACAGCCTAAAACACAAACGAGTGGGAAGATGTTTATTGTGTAGGCTTCTCCCCAACTCCTTCTGTACTTTTTTTTTCTACCACAGTTCGCTGCCAGGCAGGAAAGTGGGGCACAAGGAATCTCGAGCTCAGCAGATAGAGTCATAGAATACATCTGGTTGGTAAAGACCTCAAAGATCATCAAGCCCAACCTGTCACCCAAGACCTAAACCATGTCCCTAGGTACCAGGTCCACAGGCTGCTTGAACACCTCCAGGGATAGTGACTCCACCACTGCCCTGGGCAGACCATTCTGATGTTTGAGAACCCTTTCAGCCAAGAAATATTTTCTAACATCCATTCTGAACCTCCCCTGGCACAACTTGAAACCATTTCCTCTGGTCCTGTTGCTTGCCATCAAGGAGAGGAGGCTGCCCCCTCCTCGCTCCAACCTCCCTTCAGGGAGCTGTAGAGAGCCATGAGGTATCCCCTCAGCCTCCTCTTCTTCAGACTGAACAGCCCCATGGTCTCTGCCTCAAAACCAGGCTGGGATATTTCCAAGTGGAGCTTAGGAGAGCAGTTGCTGTGAGGGGATGACAGGGTCACGTCCCCAGCTCCCTCCAGAATGGAAGAAGAAACCCGAAGGTGTGAAGCCAGTCCCTGCTCGCTATCATCCCTTTCATCTCTCTGCTGAATGCAGGTGATTAAAATGAAAGGTGGAATTAGTGGGGATGATAATATTTCAATTGAGTCTTAATAGTTTTGCTCACATTGGTGTGTTTACTGTTATTAAGGCTTCTGCATCAGGGCTTGTAACGCGTCCAGGGCCACTGGAGTGCCAAGAACAGGGCTGAGCCAGATGCGCGGCGGATGTGAGCCAGCACCAGCGCCCTTGGCACTGTGGAAGGGTGCAGCTTGTGCTGGCTGGAGGCCAAGCACCTCTACCCAAGCCTGGCATGAATCATTTTGAGGGGCTAAAACCCCAGGTGGGGAATATTCAGGCTGTGTTTTCACAGCCTGGGTTTATTCCAGGTGTTGCTGCTGCCGCTCCTCTCCTCCCTCCCAAAGGCTGGGTCCTGCCAAAGCGCTCACCTTCCCTGCCATGGCCCTGCTCTTTGACTCACAGAACGTGGAATTGTTTCAGTTGGAAAAGGCCTCCAAGATCACTAAGTCCAACCATCAACCTAAGACCATCATGGCCATTAATCCATGTCCCAGAGTGCCACAGCCACACGCTTCTTGAGCACCACCAGGGATGGTGACTCCACCACCTCCCTGGGCAGCCTGTTGACCTCCACCCTGCCTGACTACTCTTGCAGGAAAAAAAATTTTCCTTAAGATCCAACCTAAGCCTCCCCTGACACAACTTCAGGCCATTTCCTCTCGCTCTGTTGCCTGATATGGGGTGAGAGACCAACCCCCCTCACTCCCACCTCCTTTCAGGGAGTTGTAGAGAGCAATGAGCTCTCCCTGGAGCTTCCTCCTCTCCAGACTAAACCACCTCAGTTCTCTCAGCTGCTCCTCACAAGACCTGTCCTCCAGACCCTTCACCAGCTTTGTTGCCACCTTCTTTGGGTGGTTGCCCCCTTCCTGTACTTGAGGTGAGTTTGTTCAGGGAGGAAATCTTCTGGAGAGCCCAGGCATGGACCACATTAGCAGCTGGGTTTGGGTGAAAACCCTGTAGCAGCATCAATGTGGAACAGCCCTGAAAATGATCAGGGGGTTGGAACACCTCTGCTGTGAAGAGCTGGGGTTGTTCAGCCTGGAGAAGAGAAGGCTTCAGGGGGACCTAATAGTGACCTTCTAGTACCTGAAGGGGGGTACAAGCAGGATGGAGAGAGACTGTTTGCAAAGGCCTGCAGTGACAGGATGAGAGGCAATGGCTTCAAACTGGAGAAGAGCAGATTTAGATTGGATGTTAGGAACAAGTTCTTTACCAGTGGAACAGGTTGCCCAGGGAGGTAGTTGAGGCCCCATCCCTGGAGATACACAAAGTGAGGCTGGACAGGGCTCTGGGCAACCTGATCTAGGGGAGGAGGTCCCTGCTTACTGTAGAGAGGGTTGGACTAGATGACCTTTAGAGGTCCCTTCCAACCTAAACCATTCTATGATTCTTTCTGGTGGCTCCACTGGTTGTTCTCCACCTGAGATTTCCTCAAACAAATGCCTTGGCTCCCCAGAGCTGGTTCCTGGTGTGTTATGGCTATACCTTTTTTGATGATCTCTTTCCTATGCCTTGGTTCCTCCTTTGCTGGCCTGGGCACAGCAGCACATGTCATCTCCTGGAGAAGGTGTTGAGCACCAGTTAGGGAAGGGTTGACTCATATGAAGGAGTCTCTGAAAAGCTGAAGGCCATTTTCCCCCTGGGCAAACAGCTCAGATCTCTATGGTGATCTTGGATAGCATGTCTGAAGTCAGTCCTTAGGGGGTGTTTTTTATCCTGGTTTCCAAGGAAAATGAAGCTTGTGCAACCTCTGTGCCTCATCCATTCCCTGCCTCCCCTCCATGCTCTCACATTGGTGTCTGCCAGCCTCCCTGGTGAGGCTGCTTTGCAGTTCCTGTCTCAGTAAGACTTCCACCTCATTTGCCTGTTTCAGCCATTTTGGTGACTCTGGAAGAGCTATGGCTCAGCTCTTTGTGATGGGTGCTTACACCAGGCAAGGGAGCACCCCATGAAAGGAAGGGGTAGCAGTGTCAGCTCAACCCTATGTTAGCCACCAGAGAATCCACAAAACAAGCTGTTCAGTTATGGCTTGGCTTCCTGGGGCACCAGTGGCAGGAAAGTGTGAGGGGAAGACCCCATAAAAAACAGAATCATAGAATGGTTTGGCTTGGAAGTGACCTAAGAGATATCTAACTCCACCCCCTGCCATGGGCAGGGGACAGGTCCCACTAGATTAGAAACACCTCCAGGGAGGGGCCATCCACAGCCTCCCTGGGCAGCCTGTTCCAGTGTCTCACCACCCTCACTGGAAAGAATTTCTTTCTAATCTCCAGTCTAAATGTCCCCTCTTCCATATCAAACCATTCCCTTTCATCCTATCACTACGAATCTTTGTCACAAGTCCCTTCCCAGCTTTCTTGCAGGCTCTTTTCAGGTACTGGAAGGCTGCTATAAGGTCTTCCCAGAGCCTTCTTTTCTCCAGGCTGAACAACCCCAACTCTCACAGCCTGTACCCACAGGGAGGTTCTCCAGCCCTGTGGTCATCTTTGTGGCCTCCTCTGGACCCACTCCAGCAGTTTGATATCTTTCTTGTGTTGGGGCCCCAAACTGGACTCCAGGTGGGGTCTCATGAGAGCAGAGCAGAAGGGCAGAGTGACCTCCCTCATCCCGCTGGTCACACGTCTCTTAATGCAGATGTTGGCCTTCTGGGCTGCAAGAGACCATTGCTGGCTCATGTTGAGTTTTTCATCAACTGACACCCCCAGGTTTTTCTTCTCAGGACTGCTCTCAAGCTGTCCCTTGCCCAGCCTGTGTTGGTGCATGGGATTGTCCTGACCCAGGTGCAGGATCTTGCACTTGGCCATGAGTTAGGCATGGGCCCACCTCTGAAGTCTGTCCCAAGTCCCTCTGGATGGCAAGTCTTTCTCTATAGCAGGGGATGGAGCATTTATATGGGGGCTCCATGAACCTCTGAGCCACTCTCACCAGCACTTTGAATGAGTTTTGTTGCTCTCCCATGTAGACAGGCTCTTCTCTGTTGCACCCTGTGACAGGACGAGGGGCAATGGCTATAAACTACAGCACAGGAGGTTCCACCTCAACACGAGGAGGAACTTCTTCATTGTGAGGGTCACAGAGCACTGGAGCAGGCTGCCCAGAGAGGTTGTGGAGTCTCCTTCTCTGGTGACTTCCTGTGTGACCTGTGCTGGATTCTCTGGTGCTGCTCTGGCAGGGGGGTTGGACTCAGTGATCTTTGGAGGTCCCTTCCAACCCCTAACATCCTGTGATCCCAGGGATGCTGACACATCTTCCCAGCTCGGTGGAGGGAAGCAGGTATGATTGTCCTGAGATTTTTAGCAACAGAGAGAAGTGGGCTGGGGAACATCTACTTCCTGGTGAGCAAGGCAGCACAGGAGCTTTCCCTCACCTCTGCAGGGCAGGCTGCAGGAACAGTTACTTTGGATTTTAATTTCCTCAGGCACTTCCTCCTTGCCGAGCAGGAGGAGGGCAGAAGCCAGAGCAGCCGCTAGGTGAGCCCCACTGGGTTTATGGCTGGGCATGTGTGGTTACACGTTAGCCAGCCAGCCCCAGGCGGGTGCCCACACCAGCAGGTCACCTCCAGCTAAATCAACTAAGGTGTGGACTCCCTCGCTGCACTCCACCGCTCGTGGCTGTGTTTTGCCCAGGCTGGAGGGTACGAAGCAGGCCTGGGATGAGGGGGAAAGGAGTTAAGCTGGAAGAAGGTGAATGTAGACTGGGTGTTAGAAAGAAATTCTTGAGAATGAGGGTGGGGAGACACTGGAGCAGGCTGCCCAGAGAGGTTGTGGAGTCTCCTTCTCTGGAGACTTTCCAGACCCGTCCGGATGTGTTCCTGTGTGACCTGTGCTGGATTCTATGGTCCTGCTCTGGCAGGGGGGCTGGACTTGATGATCTTCGGGGGTCCCTTCCAACCTCTAACATCCTTTGAGCCTGTGCCAAGGGAGGCTGTGGATGTCCCCTCCCTGGAGGTGTTCAAGGCCCGGCTGGATGAGGCCTTGAGGACGACAGTCTTGTGGAAAGTGTCCCTGCCCATGGCAGGAGGGTTGGAACTAGATGATCTTTAAGGTCCCTTCCAACCTAAACCATTCTATGACTCCTTCCCCCAGTACCCCACAACAGGAGGAAGGGAGGAGGGCAGTCTGGATGTCGCCTCCTCCTCCTCCTCCCCCTCACATCTTGCCCTGCTTTCCCCACCTCACAGCTCTTCGTTTTGGGGCGCTGCAGCAGGTCCTCATGCCAGGGAGCTGTACCCCCCTGCTGCATAAGCTCCCCCTGAAGAGGGACAGGAGGTTGAAATGCAAGGTGGAGGCCAAAGTCTAGCTCGGTGGTAAGCGAGGGGAGGATGTGAGCCCAGCAGTTTACAATCATATTGGTGGCAATCGACCAGACCCTTGCCCGCGGCCGGCGGGAGGTGAGGCACTGCTGGGAGCTGAGGGCAGAGCCGTTCGTGGGTGTGGGGCTGGGTGGGTGGTTGTTGGGTTTGGTGGTGGCTTGTTGGGGTTTTTTTTTTCCCCTTGCCTGGCAAACATCGTAAAAAGGCACCAGGAGATAAAAACCCTTGTGGGGAAAAAAAAAGAATAACAAAAGAATAAATAAATAAATTGGGCCAAGTAATTCTGCAAGCAGTCAGCTCACAGCTGGCGTGGCCGTGGCAAGCTGGGGAGATGGAGAGGTCCCCAGCTGCAGAAGTGGTGTGAGTCCTGTGGGGTGCAGCCCCTAGGATGGGTGGATGGGTGAGACCCCCGCCTCCTGAGGGACTAAGGCCCTTCCATTGAGCTAATCAATGCTGATCAATATCTAAAGGGTGAATGTGAGGAGGGTGGAGCCAGGCTCCTCTCAGAGGTGTCCAGGGACAGGAAAAGGGGCAATGGGCACAAGCACAGGAGGTTCCATGTGGACATCAGGAAAAGCTTCCTCCCTTTGAGGGTGGCAGAGGACTGGACCAGGCTGTCCAGAGTGGCTGTGGAGTCTACATCTCTGGAGGCATTCCAAAGCTACCTGGACATGTACCTGTGTGACTGACTCTGAGTGAACCTTCTTTAGCGGGGGTTGGACTAGATGCTCTTCAGAGTTCCCTTCCAACCCCTCCCATCCTGTGAGGAAGAGGAGGACTCCCTGGGCTGCAGTAATGCAGCTGGGTGCAGAGCAAGCTTACTAGCCTGGAATTCAGGAGAGCAGGCTTTGAGCTCCTCAAGGACCTGCTTAGTAGGGTACCATGGGATGAAGCCCTGGAGGGCAGAGGGACCCCAGAAGGCTGGATAGGTGTGTGGGGAGCAGGGAGAGGAGGGTGGATATCAAGCTTGGGCCTCAGCTGAGTGGATGGGGTGGGGGACAGAGGCACCCGTGGGTGCTGCAGCTTGGCACCAAGCCCATCCCCCAACCTGAGGTGTCAAACCACATGGGTAGGTGAAGAAGCTCAGCTGGAAGCAGCACTCCTGATCTCCCCAGGTCATTGTGCAGTCACTGGGTGCATGTCCTCCTGCTTAACTCATGCTGGGTGTGTTGGAACGGAGCTCTGCTGTACTGCAGGCAGGACAGGCAGGGACTCTCTGGCAGTGCCACTGCGTCCCCCCTGGGACCCAGTCTTCCCCAAACCATTCTGTGATTCTATGCTGGGGTACAGGGAAGGACCATCTCTAACATGCCAGTGTATAAAGAGGGGTTGGGACATCACAAACCATCCCCTGCCGCAGCTAGGAGCAGGATGGTGCTTGGGCTGGCATGGATAGTTACTCCTTGTTTGAGAGGAGCTGAGAGGAGTCTGGATGGACCTCATCTTCATTTTGTACTGCCACCAAGACCCCAGGCAGCTGCACTGCAAGGGTGGTGGAGCCATGCCCAAGCACCCAGCCCAAGACAGTTATTCCTGCTTTCTTCAGCTCATCAGTCTCTGCCCTTATCACTGCTCCTTATGCTTTTAATCTTCTCATTCCTCCCCCAAACAGAGAGGGACAGGGACAGCCTCCTGGCCACTCAGAGGGGTTTGATATGGTAAAGAAAGGCGTGAACTCCCTCTGCATACAATGGACTAGATGGTGGATGTCATTTAACAGGAATGATGAAGCCTTTGGGGGCCCTGGAGGTGTCATCTGTCCTTGGGGAGGAGGGGACAGAGGATTTTCTACTGCCAAGGTTTGAGCCTGGAGCTGAGAGGGCCTGCAGGAGGGGGAAGCCTGGCTCCCCCAGCCTCCTGGGCAGCTTGCCAGCCTGTGCCAGCTGGGAGAAGCACAGATTGCAAAGGCATTTTGAGAGCCTTCTCCTTATTTTGAGGAGCCTGGGGAAGGACTGATTGGGTCGGCCCCCAGTCAGGGCTCAGCCAGCACCAGCTGGCACCCACCTTTTCAGAGAGAGCTTTCCCAAGCAGTCTGGGTGACTTCCAGTCCCCTAACCCCCCAGTAAAAAGCTGTGGTCCCAGGCAGCTGATGGGGCAGGCTGGCCTTGCCCAGCAGCCAGGCTTCACACTCCTCACTTGAATTCTCTGCCCCCATGAGCATGTCACTCACAAACTCGAGGTGTTGCCCCCTCCCTGGAGGTGTTCAAGGCCAGGCTGGACAGGGCCTTGAGCAACCTGGGCTAATGGAACATGTTGGAACTAAATGATCTTTAAGGTCCCTTCCAACCTAAACCATTCTATGATTCTGTGCTCCTGACATGCACAGCATGCTGATGTGCAGTGCATCCCAACAGCAGTGCATCCTGATGCCAGGGAAAATGTGTCTGCTCTGGGGCAATGCCTCCAGCTTGCATGGATCAATCCACTGAAACCCACACTGGCTGGGAAGTGAAATAGGAACATGGAGATGTGGTGATGCTGAGAGTTGGGAGAAGCTCAAGATGAGCCAGCAGTGTGCACTTGCAGCCCAGAAAGCAAATCATCCTGGGCTGCATCAAGAGAAGCATAGCCTGCAGGGCAAGGGAGGTGATTCTCCCCCTCCACTTCACTCTGGTGAGACCCCACCTGGAGCACTGTGTCCCATTCTGGAGCCCCTATTACAGGAAGGATCTGGAGGTACTGGAAGGTGTCCAGAGAAGGGCCACGAGGATGAGCAGAGGGCTGGAGCTGCTCTGCCATGGAGACAGACTGAGAGAGTTGGGGCTATTCAGTCTGGAGAGGAGAAGGCTCTGAGGAGACCTTCTTGTGGCCTTCCAGTATCTGAAGGGGGCTACAAGAAAGCTGGGGAGGGACTTTTTAGGGTGTCAGGTAATGATAGGACTAGGGAGAATGGAACAAAAACAGATGTGTTTTTAAGCACAGCAGGAACATGAAGTGGGAGTAGCTTTCTGCCCTGTTTTCACAGAATCACAGAACTCCTGAGGTTGGAAGAGACCTTTGAGCTCATCAAGTCCATCCCCATGCCTAGAGCTCACAATCCCACCACTACTGCTGAGCTACTACCACTAAACCATATCCCTTAACACCACATCCATGCATCTTCTAAATGCCTCCAGGAATGGTGACTCCACCACCTCCCTGGGCAGCCTGTTCCAACGCCTGAGAACCCTTAGTGTGAGGAAATTGTTCTTGATATCCAACCTGAACATCCCTTGGCACAACTCGAGGCCATTTCCTCTTATCCTGTCACTTGCTGCATGTGAGAAGAGACTGCTCCCCACCTGGCTCCAACCTCCTTTCAGGGAGTTGTAGAGGGCAATGAGGTCTCTCCTCAGCCTCCTCTCCTCCAGACTAAACAATCCTGCTTCCCTCAGCCTTCCCTCACAGGACTTGTCTTCAAGTTGCTCTTGGTTGCTTTTCTTTGGACATGCTCCAGCACCTCAATGTCCTTCTTGTAGTGAGAGGCCCAAAACTGGGCACAGTATTCAAGGTGTGGCCTCACCAGTGCCAAGTGGAGGGGACAATCACATCCCTAGACCTTTTGGCCACACTATTCCTGGTGCAAGCCAGGAGCACACTGCTGGCTCATCTGCAGCTGCCCATCAGTCAGCAACCCCAAGGTCCTTCTCCAGTGAGCAGCTCTCCAGCCACTCATCTTCAAGCCTGTAACATTGCATAGGGTTGTGGCCCGAATTTTGCTGCCAGTTCACAGGAAACCCTTGGGGTTTCACCACCTTTGCAACCTCTGCTTCTGCTGCATCAGGCTTGGTGGGAAGGCATCGAAATTCCAAGGGGGCAGACAATGGGATCACAGGAAACCAAGCAACAAAATGAAATCTGGCACTGCAGGCAAAGCTGGGGAAGAGGCTACAGAGAACCAGAGGCAGCTACTCGTGTGGTCATGCTTCTATAGCAGAGCTCAGGGCTCTACTCATCACCCTGTGAGGGTGGACACCTTTCCAAGGTGGTCACTCCATGCTCCCAGAGTGGTGCTGGACCATATGTGGTGGACAAAGGGGTATGGGGGTCCTCTGGAAGCCTCATCCTCCAAGCTTGGATGCATTCCTGTGTGACCTGCTCTGCTTTGGCAAGGGGTTGGACCTGATCTCTAGAGGTCCCTTCCAACCCCTAACATCCTGTGGCCCTGTGATCCCCTACCATCCCATGATTCCATGATTCTGAGGGTGCCACCGAGGAGGAGGATGTTTGAGGGCTTCTGCTGGGGTCCAGCACCCAGCAAGGGTTTCATGAGGACGGCAGAGTGGCCTTTCCACGGGGAGCAGGACACCTGAGGCTGGGTGGGGAGTGGCCAGGCAACCTAGGCTGCTGCTGGGCACCCTGAGGGAGCGGAGCTGCAGCGAGTGGGTGGCCAGAGAGACAGCGCCAGGCTGGCGGAGGGGAGGGGGAAGGAAACGGAGGTATCGGTGGAGAAAGACAGGGAGATGCTGGGAGTGGCAGGGGCCGTGGGAGGCAGGAGACAGCAGCCCAGTGAGTCAGCCTGGTGGGGTGCTTTGAAACCCGTCAGGGAAGCACAGGCAGGGCAGGTTCTGCCGCAGCCTGGGGAGCCATCTTCCCCTGGCTGGCACCTTCTCCATCCCTCACTCCCTGCTCAGCCAAGGAAAGCAGAAAGCAGGTGGTGATTCAGACCAGGGCAGCTTGAGGAGCCGATGCTCTTCCCTTAATGAGATAGGTTGGACCAGATCAAAGAATCACAGAATGTTAGGGATTGGAAGGAACCTCGAAAGATCACCCAGTCCAACCCCCTGCCAGAGCAGGATCACCTAGGGCAGGTCACAAGGAACACGTCCGGGCGGGTTTTGAATATCTCCAGAGGAGACTCCACAGCCTCTCTGGCCTACAGTGTTCTGTCACCCTCACAGTGAACAAGTTTTTCCTAATGTGCACATGGAGCCCTCTCTGCTGCAGCTTGCACCCAGATGATCCTTGGGGTCCTTTCCAATGGAGCCCTCTCTGCCCTAGCTTGCACCCAGATGATCCTTGGGGTCCTTTCCAATGGAGCCCTCTCTGCCCTAGCTTGCACCCAGATGATCCTTGGGGTCCTTTCCAATGGAGCCCTCTCTGCCCCAGCTTGCACCCAGATGATCCTTGGGGTCCTTTCCAATGGAGCCCTCTCTGCCCCAGCTTGCACCCAGATGATCCTTGGGGTCCTTTCCAATGGAGCCCTCTCTGCTCCAGCTTGCACCCAGATGATCCTTGGGGTCCTTCCCAACTTATAATTTAGTGATTCTGAGATACTGCTGCCATGGAGCCACCCTGGCTCCATCCTCTATAGGGAGGTGTCTCCTCATCTAACCAGGAGAGCTGCCAAAATCTGCCATAGAAGCAGAGCTTCCCAGTGGTCAGGCTTGGCCCCACAGCCAAGCAGCGCACCAGGGTGTGTGGTGCGGCACAGCATGAACTGTGCCACTCCCAGCAACCTTCACATCCTACTGACCTCCAAGGGGTCGCAGGCTGCAGCTCACCCAAATGTTGGCGTGGAGATGCTGTGCTTTTGGGTGGGAACGTGCCCTCAGATGCAACAGCAAGCCCTCTGGCAGTGCACAGTGTGTGCGTGCAGGCAGCTGCTGCAATCCAGCTGAGTCACCCCTGGTGCTGCAGGGGTGTGCTGGGGGTGTGGGGTGCAGGGCAAGGGGACATCCCCTGAGGGCACCTGGGCTCTTCACAGGCAGATGCTGAGCTGCAGAACCAAGGGCAGGAGTCCAGGGGGAAGGAAAGTTGGGGCTGGAAACAGCATGTACCCCAGGCAAGGTTTGTGTTCAGGGCAAGGGCCCCTGTGAGCTCCTCTGTGGACTTTCTGGCCATGATCCTCAAAGGTCATGGAATCATAGCACGGTTTATGTCAGAAGGGACCTGAAAGATCATCTAGTTCCAATCCCCTTGCCATGGGCAGGGACACCTTCCACTAGGGCAGGTTGCTCAAGGTCCTGTCCTACCTGGCCTTGAACACCTCCAGGGAGGGGGCATCCACGGCCTCCCTGGGCAACCGGTTTCAGTGTCTCACCACCCACACTGGAAGGAATGTGTTCCTAATCTCCAGTCTTGGTCTCCCCTCTTCCCTCATGGTACTTCTGGGAAGACCCTGTAGTATGCTGGATACCATCAGGTAATCCAGGGGAGGTGTCCTCTCTTGTTCCCATCTTGCCTTGGATGCAACGGGAGTGTCTTCCTTCTGCAGACCTTCTCCCAGTGGCTTTGTGGTGCCCGTTCCTGGGTGCTGGCATGGGATCCATACTCCCCATCCCACCTCATGTGGGGATATGTGGAGTGTTTCAGGGAAGGGTTGACACACCTTGCAGGGATGCCTCTCACAGAAGACTGGGAAATGTTTGGACAGTCAGCCTCCACCAGGTCTCTCTGCAGAACACCCCTGGGAGCAGGGTGGAGGGTTCCTCAGTGGAGGGAGTGTCAGGTCAGTGTTGGAGCGACTTGCAGCAGCCCAGATGTTTCAGCACACTGCAGACTCGACAAGATGCAGGGTCATCTTCCCAGGCATTTGAAGCTGTGGCCTCTCTCTTGCATGGTCAGTAGATTTGCACAAATGCCCCCAGATCTGAGCTCTGCTAGGAACCTCATCCCCTAGGTCAACCCATCTAGGGTTTTATCTCCGTCCAGCCTGGTTCAGCTCAAAATGATGAGAAACTGCCAAGAAAGGAGCACTGGATGACTGTGCCCTCAGCCTCATGGGCAGAGCATCCCCAGCACAGGGAGGTGATGGAGTCACCATCCCTGGAGGTGTTCAAAAATGGTGTGGACATAGCACTTCGGGATGTGGTTTGATGGTCACAGTGGTATTGGGTTGGTGGTTGGATTTGATGATCTTAAAGTTCTTTTCCAGCCCAAGTAATTCTATGATTCTCTGGTGAAAAGTAGCCCAGGCAAGAAGAATAACAAAGAACATGGCTCCCTGAGGTCACAGCTGAAACAGTACCTGCTCACCACCAAAACCAAGTCATCCTACCCCGAGCAGGGGACGTGTGCTTTTGCTTACACCTCCTTTGTTGGGCTTCTCTTCTCCTCTTCTTCTCCTCTTATTTTCTTCTCTTCTTATAGAATCAGAACTGTCAGGGTTGGAGGGGACCTCGAGGATCATCTAGTTCCAACCCCCTGCCATGGACAGGAACACCTCACACTACAGCAGGTTGCTCACAGCCACATCCTGCCTGGCCTTAAGAACTTCCAGGGACAGGGCTTCCACCACCTCCCTGGGCAACCTGTTCCAGTGTCTCACCACCCTCATGGGGAAGAACTCCTTCCTAACATCCAATCTGAATGTACCCACTTCTAGTGGATAGATTCTTTTCCTCTTCTTCTGTTCATCTTCTCCTTTTCTCTTCTTCTGTTCTTCTTCTCCTCTTCTAAACCCAGCTCTTTTCCTCACTCCCTACACCCAAGCCCTTGCCCCCAAGCACACTTTCCCCACTCCCTTTAAAGGGAGGGAGTCTCCCCTGCCCCTCTCATGGCGCCATGGACCTGGCCCCACCCAGGGTTGGTTTGGGCAGGGGCTGGTTGTGATCACAAGAGGGCACTTGGCCGATGCCTTGTGCGATCCAGCCTCTCCCTCCCTCACTCCCCAAACCCCAAGTGGAGTCAAACGAAGCGTATTTTAGTAGTCAAATCTCTAAGGGTGGGGTCCCATTCTGCTCTGACCCTACAGGGCATTTTGTGCATTTAATTGGATTTACACCCCAAAAAAATGTTAATTTTAGCGGCCTGGATTTTCTCCCACACCCAGCTGAAGGCTGGGAAGGAAACAAGATCCTGCAGAAAGGTTTCTGTGCCATTATCTCCTCGCTGTGGTAATTTCTTAATTACAAGGGCTTTGGGGCTGTGCACTGCAGCACAGCTGCAGCAGGCACATGGAGGAGGACCCTGGCTGCCCAGCTGAAGTGGCCATGGGCTGCCTTGCTGAAGGTGACACAGCCCCAGGGGTGACCCTTTGCACTTTGTGCTGGTGCAGTAGTGCTGGTGGGGCTGTGCTGGAAGCCTTCTCTCCAGGTTCCTCTGGGTTAAAAGTACCAAGGGCAAGTGTGGCATCCTGCAGCTGTGGAAGAACAACCCCATGGATCAGTACTGGCTGGGAGCTGACCTGCTGGAGAGCAGCTCTGGGGAAAAGGAGCTGGTGGACAAGCTCAGCATGAGCCAGCAATGTGCCCTCACAGCCAAGGAGGACAATGGCATCCCGGGGTGCATTAAGAAGAGTGTGGCCAGCAGGTTGAGGATGATTCTTCTCCCTCTCTGTTCTGCCCTGGGGAGGCCTCAACTTGAATACTGCATCCAGTTCTGGGCTCCCCAGTTTAAGAAGAACAAGGAACTACTCCAGAATCCAGCAGAAATCCACTAAGATGCTGAGGGGACTGGAACATCAACCTCACAAGGAGAGGCTGAGAGAGCTGGGGCTGTTTACCCTGGAGAAGACTGAGGGGGGGGGGATCTCATTCATGCTGATCACTAGCTATGGGGTGAATGCCAGGAGGATGGAGCCAGACTCCTCTCAGTGGTATCCAGTGACAGGACAAGGGGCAGTGGACACAAACTGGAACAGAGGAGGTCCTGTGTAAACATCTGGAAAAACTTCTTCCCTTTGTGGGTGACAGAGCCCTGGATCAGGATGTCCAGAGAGTTTGTGAAGTGTCCTTCTCTGGAGGCATTCCAAACCCACCTGGATGTGTTCCTGTGTGACTGACTCTGGGTGCTCCTGCTCTAGCAGGGGGTGGTGGATTAGAGGATCTTCAGAGGTCCCTTTCAACCCCTACCAATCTGTGATTCTGTGACTCTGTGAATGGTATTTTTAGGAAAGGCAATGTGGTTTTCTGCTGGGCTGTGGCCAAGCAACACCAAGTCTTGGTCAGTGGTCTATCTTTCCACCTTCTAGCCCAAGAAGAAGGCAGCTTACCACCAGTGAGCTACTCTCCTTGTAGGTGCACATCCAGCTGGTGCACATCCAGCTCCTCTTGCCCCACTGGAGGCTCCAGGACTCTTTTCACCCTGTACCTCTGAAGGTGCTGGACATACCACAGCCCTGACCTCTCATGGCAGGACTCCAGAGCTAATAATAATAACAAAAACAACCACCAGCATTTAGTTCCTAATTCTGCTGTGCTTGCAAGCACATGTCTGACCTGGAGCACACAATTCAACTATGTGCTCCAGGACCTTGCTCAATGGGAACTTCAGAAGAGGATTTGACAGAAGCCCAGATGATATGAAAGGAGTCACAGCAATCAGTTCAGGAGTGTTGTGATTGATGCCATTTGCTGCATCTTATGGCTTAAAGGACGAGGAGTGGTTAAAATGAGAGGAAACCTGGAGCTGGAAGCATTGCAAAAAGATCAATGAAACCCCAAGGAGCTGCTTTTTGACCTGGAGCAAAATCTCAGACATAACAGAGAAGTTACATAGCCTTGAGGAGCAAGAGAAGAGAAGCTTTTCAGGGGTGGTGTTGCTGAAGGTGGCTTCTCACCTGGTACCTGTGGGAACTAGACTCTCCACAGGAGCAGGGGGACCACTCGCTCCCCAGGTGCCCCCAGCACTTGCCACTGCTCCCAGGTCTCCCCTGGGGGTCAGTGGCCAGGGCTTAAAAGCCTTCCTGGAAGATGAGGTTCTCCTCTCCCTCTACTCTGCCCTGGTGAGGCCACATCTGGAGTACTGTGTCCAGTTCCGGGCTCCCCAGTTCCAGAGGGACAGGGAACTACTGGAAAGAGTCCAATAGAGGCTATGAGGATGCTGAAGGGACTGGAACATCTGTCTGATGAGGAAAGGCTGAGAGACCTGGGGCTGTTTAGCCTGGAGAAGAGAAGGCTGAGGGGAGACTGTACTAGCATTCCACAGAATCACAGAACATTAGGGGTTGGAAGGGACCTCTGAAGATCATCCAGTCCAACCCTCCTGCCAGGGCAGGATCACCTAGAATAGGTCACACAGGAAAGACCTTAAGGATTGGTGTCAAGAAGAAAGACTTTCAAGACCTCTCTGGATGTGTTCCTGTGTGACCTGCCCTAGGTGATCCTGCTTTGGCAGGAGGGTTTGACTCGAACTCCAGATTCCTTAGGTAGAGCTTAGAGAGGCAGGGTAGGGTGCATAGGGCTGCTGCAGATCCCAGCTGAGATTTCCTGCCTGGAAATCCTGAATGCCACACAGAGGCTTTGCTGTGCTCAGAAACTAATTTTATTGACATAGAATCACAGAATTGGTTCAGTTGGAGAAGACCTTTAAGACCATTGAGCCCAGCCATTACCTACTTCTACCAAGGCTGGTGCTAAACTATCTCCCTTAAGACCACATTCCTGCCTTTTAAAGAAAGCTCCAGGGACGGAGATTCAGCCACCTCCCTGAGAAGCCTATTCCAGTCTTTGAGAATCTTTTCAGGGAAGAAAATCTTCTAATCTCCAACCTAAACCTCCTCTGGTGCCACTTGAGACCATTTCCTCTTGTTCTGTCACAACAGACCAACCCCCACCTCATTCCAACCTCCTTTCAGGGAGCTGTAGAGAGCAATGAGGTCTCCCCTCAGCCTCCTTTTCTCCAGACTAAACACCCCCAGTTCCCTCAGCTGCTCCTTACAAGACCTGTTCTCCAGACCCTGCATCAGCTTCATTGCCCTTCTCTGGACCTGCTCCAGCACCTCAATGTCTTTCTTGGAGCGAGGGCCCCAAAACTGAATCCAGGATTCCAGGTGCAGCCTGAGCACTGCTGACTTCTGGGGACAATCCCTTCCCTGGTCCTGCTGGTCACACTATTGCTGATCCAGGCCAGGATGCTGGTGGCCTTCTTGGCCACCTGGGCAGGTGTTGGCTCATCTTTGGCTGGCTGTTGATCAACACCCCCAGGTCTTTCTCTGCTGGGCAGTTTCCAGCCACCCTTCCCCAAGCCTGGGGTGTTCACAGGGTTGTTGTGACCCAAGTGCAAGACTCAGCACTTGGCCTTGTTGAATCACCTGCAATTGGCCTCAGCACTTTGATCCAGCCTGTCCAGGTCCCTCTGCAGAGCCTCCCTGCCCTCAAGCACATCAACACCCCCACCCAACTTGGTGTCATCTGCAAGCTTACAGAGGGTGCCCCAAATCTCCTCCTCCAGATTGTTGATAAAGACATTAAGGAGAGCTGGTCCCAGCACTGAGCCCCGGGGAACACCACTTGTGACCCTCCACCAAGTGGCTTTAACTCTTTGCATCTGGCCATCCAGCCAGTCATGTACCCAGCAAAACACCCACAAGCCATGAGCAGCCAGTTTCTCCAGGAGGATGCTGTGTGGGAGACAAGTTTTGTGGGTTTCCTTCAGCGTGCTTTTGTGGGTTTTCTTCTGTGTTTCTCTTTTGCTTCCTTCCCCTCACCCCATCCTCTTGCCTTTTGTTTCATTTCCACTTCGGGGAAGAAAGGGGGAGAGGACCAAGTAACAAACGAAAAAAAAACACAACAAAAAAAAAGGCAGCAGCAGGGGTGGGGGGAGGGAAGCCTGTGAGACCTTTTTCGTTTGAAATCAACGACAGGGACAGAGTCAAACCCATTAAATACAGCCGTACAAATAGATATATATTAACAGAAGAAAGAGTTGTCATTAGGGGAAAAAAAAACAAACAAAACACCACTTTTTTTTTGCCTGCTGAGGGTGGGCAGTGGATCCAGCCCCACCAGGCAGCGGTGGGTAGGCAGTGGGACCTCTTCTTCCCCCCCCCCCCCTTTTTTTTCCCTTCCCTTTAATTTTCAGACGTTAAATTCTTTTGCAAACATTTCATGCCTTAGGAAGGGCTGGAACAAAGCTCAGCTGCTCCAACCGGTCGGACAGGTAAGCAGACTTGTTGACACCGTTATGTTTGCAGCACGCATGCTCCTTCCCAAGTTTCCTGGTGCATTTTTCTATTCCACCTTATGAAACTTTCCTCCCCCCACCCCACCCCACCAACCCCATCCACCTCCTTTCCCTCCTTCCCTTCCCCTCCCCTTCCCCTCCCCGCTGCTCAGCGGCTCTGCCCGGTGCGTACGGTCCCCGCTCCCCGCCGGGCTGCGGGCGGGCGGGCGGGTGGCGGGGATTGAACCGCCGCTCCGCTCCGCTTTGCTCCGTGCCGAGCCGTGCCTGTGCCGTGTTCCCTTTGCCCTCGCCATGCCCAGAGCCTTCCTGGTGAAACGGCGGAGCCCGCAGCCGGCGGTGCGCAGCTGGGATGGGCTGCCCGACGAGGAGAGAGCCGACACCTACATCCCAGGTACGGCAGCGCCCACCGGCTCCTTTCCCCGGGCACCGGGAGGAAGGAAGGAAGGAGAGACCTCACCGGTCCCCGCGGGCTGCGGAGGGGAGCGGGTTGGGGAAGGGGTTTTTACCGTGCCAGGTGGGGAGCTCCGAGGGAGCGGGCGGTGGCGGGGGACCGGACGGACATGTACCCTGTCCCGGTGCCGGCCCTATTGCCTGGCACCATCTCGCACCCTCCCGGGCATGGGGGATGGACGTGTGTGTGTCGGTGTGTCCGGGAAGGTGGGAAACGTCGTTTGCATGAGAAAGGTGGGGTGCGGGGGAAGGAGAAGAAAAGACCTGAGACGGGGGGGGTGTGTGTGGGGGGTAGGGGGTGGTGATGTACTCCTGGCCGCTCTCTCCCCTCCTCCTCCTCCTCCTTTTCCTCCTCCTCCTGCCCTTGCCCGGGGTATAACGGGAAGGCGGCGGAGCTGGCTTGTTTGAACTTTGGGACCGTTCGTGTTTGAGTTTCCGATTGCAGCGGGAGCCGGGGATCCTCCCCGCCGCCCGCCGGTTAAACACCATGGGCTCGGCCGCTGCCGGCCGGTGGCCGCCTCCTCTGCCCTGCCCTGCTCCGTGGATTCTCTGGTGTTTCCCCCTCACCCCCTTCAAAGTCCACCGCCTTTTCCCCACCGCTACAGGCGGGATCGGCTGCGTGCTGCTGGGCTACGAGGACAGCCTGGAGAGCAGCGGGAGCAGCGGGACCCGCGACGCCGAGCCCAGCGACCCCCGACGCCCCAGCCTGGCCCTGGCGATTTGGGCACAGCTGAGGGGATGCTGTTGGACCTGGCCGTCAAGCGCCCCGTTGTCAGGTCAAAAATTAAGGTAAAGCACCGTCAGCCCCACCGTCTGCTTACCGAGCGATGGGGGCGACACCCGGCTGCTGGCCTGGGGACAACGCTCCCTCGTGGCTCCCTCTGCTTAGACTTGACAGCGGCCATCCCGCGCACTGAGGTGACGGCAGCGGTGGGGGGCAGACCTCCAAAGCCGTGTCCCATAATCTTCCAACGCCCTTTGCCTTCCCTTATCCCTGCCTTGGGACACGCTGCCCCTGACCTGCTTGGCTTAGATCCCGCAGGAGCTCTGAACCCAGCCAGGAAGGACCAGCCCTGGCAGCTGGGAGTCATGCCCCATGGTGCGTGGGTGGATCTCGTTCCTCAACGTGGGGCCTCCTTAAAAAGGCTGCCTTCTAGGTTGCAGTCAAGCCTTTGCCAAGGAAGGGCCGAGGGGAATCTTCCTGCTGCCCTCTTGATTTATCGAAGCTTTGCAATGCCATTGCCACCCTGAGGTGGACCCGCAGGCTTGGGTGAAACGAAGCAATTAGCTGTCCATTAGCTCTGCTGAAGATCCTCCCTCCTGCATGGGCAGGAGCTCCAGCTGTCTGGATGTTCCCCCGGACAGAGCTAGCAGAGCAGAGAGGTGGCTTTCCTCTCAAGGCTGAGAAGGCAAATCGCTCAAGGGCTCCTGGTGGTTGGTACCCAAGAACCCAAGACTGAGCATCTGCAGCCACGCAGATGGGGTGGGAGCTCCACGTCCATCTCTGAACACCCTCCTCAGCAGAGGTGGAGCCAGGCCACCCCAGCGCTAGGAAGGAGGAGATGTGTTTGCCGGTGGCTAGTTAGCACCTCGTTAAACCCTGCCTGTTGTTCCTCTGGACGGGAGCTGTAAAGATTCCCACTGTCTGTGCTGGGATGGCAGCCTTTCAGCCACACTGTTACTCATTTCATGATTAACGCTAGGTTTTCACCCCGGCTAGATGCAGCCACATGAGGTGGAGTCCTACCTGTTGCCCAAACAGATACTTCCTAACTGGCTCCCCCTCTAGTTTCACATCTGGTGGTTTCACAACCGGCTTTTCTTTTCAGTCTTCCTTGAAATTTCGGGCAGCATTATTTCAGCAGTAAGCAAGAGAGGAGGAGGTGGAGGGGGAAAAAATTGCTGGCTGTTGAGGAAAGAGAAACCCTCAAACGCGTTCCTTTGTCAGGAGCTTGCCCAGCTGCTGTTTGACTTTAACCTGCTTTGTATAATTTAACCTGGGCTGTTAGCAACCGTCATGCTGCAGCCTCACTTCAGCAGAGCTGGATGTTCTCAGCGTGCCTCAGAAAGCCTCTGGAAGCACCAGGAGAGCTGGTGAATGTTGTGGGCATGGTGACTTGCTCTGCTGACTTCCCCCTATCCTGAGTGGCCAGCAAGGAGCTGGATAATTAAACTAATAGCTAACTATTTGCATCTTCCAGCCACTAAGCATTCCCTCTAAAGAGTGTTCTTCACAAGAGTCACAGAAGCAGAATCCTTTGCCTTGGAAAAGACCTTTAGAGTCCAACCACTGACTCACTCTATCAGGACTGGTGATAAACCATGTCCCTTAGCACCACATCTCTGCCTTTTAAAACACCTGCAGGGATTCAGCTCCCTGGGGAGCCTGGGCCAGCCTTTGAAAATCCTTTCAAGGAAGAAGTTTCTTCTAATCTCCCCTGGTGCCACTTGAGACCATTTCCTCTCAGGAAGGGAGAAGAGACCAACCCCCACCTGACTCCAACCTTCTTTCAAGGAGTTGTAGAGCAGGAGAAGGTCTCTCCTCAGTCCCCTTTACTCCAGACTAAACAACCCCAGTTCCCTCAGCTACTCCAGACCTGATCCACATCCTTCACCAGCTTTGTTGCCCTTCTCTGGACATGCTCCAGTGCCTCAATGTCTTTCTTGGAGTGAGGACCCCAACACTGAACTCGGGACTCCAGGTGTGGCCTGAGCAGTGCTGAGTAGAAGGGGACAATCCCTTCCCTGCTCCTGCTGGTCACACTATTGCTGATCCAGGCCAGGATGCTGGTGGCCTTCTTGGCCACCTGGACACGCTGCTAGCTCATATTCAACTGGCTGTTGATCAACACCCCCAGGTCTTTCTCTGCCAGGCAGCTTTCCAGCCACTCTTCCCCAAGATCTGAATCAGCAGTGTCTCCTTTAGTCAAGTTAGGTCATGGTGGTGGCACGGTATTTTTGGTGCTAGGAGCAGGGATGAGAAGACTAATCCCTAATGACACCCTGCTGTTAATTAATGAGCATGGGAGACCAAGGAGTGCCATTGTTTTGGTCTCTGCTGAGCCAGCACAACGTGCCTTTAAAGGGTTTATGTCACCCAACCTGCCTTCTTTCTGCCACTGCTGGCTGCTTTTCCAGTTAACTGTAGCCACTGGGAAGTGTGATTAGAGAAGGCACTGCATGGGTAGAACTTTTTCAGGCCAGGGAATGGAGCAAAACTAGAAGTGGGTAGATTCAGATTGGATGTGAGGAAGAAGTTCTTCCCTGTGAGGGTGGTGAGAGACTGGAACAAGTTGCCCAGGGAGGTGGTGGAAGCCTCACCCTTGGAGGTGTTTGCAGCCAGGCTGGATGTGGCTGTGAGCAACCTGCTGTAGTGTGAGGTGTCCCTGGCCATGGCAGGGGGTTGGAACTGGCTGATCCTTGAGGTCCCTTCCAACCCTGACAATTCTGATTCTATGATTCCTTTCTCCATGCAGGACATTAGCTGGGTGCAGCAGCACACACAGAGAGGTGCTCATAGCCTAAGCCTGTGTACTTATGGGTCTCTAGCTGGCCAAGTATCATAGAACCACAGAACGGTCCAGGCCAGAAGGGTCATGTATTCCAACCTCCCTGCAGTCAGCAGGGACATCCCCAACTAGATCAGGTTGCCCAGGGGCTCATTGAGCCTCACCTTGAATACTTCCAGGAAAGAAGCCTCAACCACCTCCCTGGGCAACCTGTTCCAGTGTTCCACCAAGAATCCTTGCCTCTGGAAGGTATCCTCTACACAGGCTTTGCTTTATCCCCTGACACCATGCTGGCCACCATTAGATCAGTCCCAAACTGTGCACATGAAGTCACCCACTTAGACTCGTGGAATCATTAAGGTTGGGAAAGAGCTCTAAGATCATCAAGTCCAATACTTGCTGGCAAAGGGAAGCATGAAGGTTTCACCCAGCAAGAGTTTCCTGGTTGCTTTGGCTTGTTGTTTTGAAGAGACTCCCAAGAACTTTGCAATGCCATGCAAAGCCCTACCCCTCAGTATTGTGCTTTGGTCTTTGTCACGTTGATGCTTACTTCAACCCAGTCCTTCTATTCTGTTCCTTAGTTCACCACCGGCACCTGTAACGACGCCACGGTGCATAGCTGCGAGCTGTGTGGCAAAGGCTTTCGCCTGCAGCGGATGCTCAACCGTCACATCAAGTGTCACAGCCAGGTGAAGAGGCACTTGTGCACCTTCTGTGGGAAAGGCTTCAACGACACCTTTGATCTGAAGAGACATGTCCGGACTCACACTGGTGAGAACACCCCTTCACGGGGCGGCTCCGGGCAGGGAGAAGCGGGGGCAGGGTCAGAAGGGACAAGGAGGAGGAGAATCCGAGAGTCACGGAATCACAGGGAGTAACAGAGTCACGGAATCATAGAATCCTACAGAATCATAGAGAGTCAGAGAGTCATAGAATCAGTTACAGCATCATAGAATCCTACAGCCATAGAGTCATAGAATCAGTCATAGAATCCTACAGTCATAGAGTCAAAGAGTCATAGAATCAGAGTCACAGAATCATAGAATCCTACAGTCATAGAATCAGTCACAGAATCATAGAATCCTACAGCCATGGAGTCATAGAATCAGTCATAGAATCCTACAGTCATAGAGTCAGAGAGTCATAGAATCAGAGTCACAGAATCATAGAATCAGTCACAGAATCATAGAATCCTACAGCCATGGAGTCATAGAATCAGTCATAGAATCCTACAGTCATAGAGTCAGAGAGTCATAGAACAGAGTCACAGAATCATAGAATCCTACAGAGCCATAGAGTCAGAGAGTCATAGAATCCTACAGTCTCATAGAATCAGTCACAGAATCATAGAATCCTACAGTCATAGTCACAGAATCATAGAATCCTAGAGAGTCATAGAGTCAGAGAGTCATAGAATCCTACAGTCATAGTCAGAGAGTCATAGAATCCTACAGTCATAGTCAGAGAGTCATAGAATCCTACAGAGCCATAGTCACACAATCATAGTCACAGAATCACAGAATCCTAGAGAGTCAGGGTCATAGAATCCTACAGTCATAGAGTCACAGAGGCATAGAATCCTACAGAGTCATAGAGAGTCACAGAACGGTGGGGTGATTGCAAGGTACCTCTGGAGACCCTGCTCTCTGCTTTGTATTTCACCTCCCTGATGCTTTGCACTGAATTAAGAATCATTCAGGCCAAGCAGGCCTGCCTAGAATTGTGTTTGAAGCCTGTTGAAACTGCATCATGATGATGAAGAGAGAGAGAGCAGACTGCTTTCCTCTGAGGAAACAGCTTCCAAATAGTGAATCACAGAATAACAGAGCAGTAAGGGTTGAAAGGGACCTCTGAAGATCACTCAAGTCCAACCCCCCTGCCAAAGGATCACCTATGGCAGGTTACACAGAAACACATCTAGACAGGTCTTGAAAGTCTCTAGAGGAGACTGCATGACCTCTCTGGGCAGCCTGGTCACAGTGCTCTGTCACCCTCACATGCAGGTGAAGTTTTCCCTTGTGCTGAGGTGCAACTTCCTGTGTTCCAGTTTGTATCAATTGCCCCATGTCCTATCACAGGGTGCCACTGAAGAGACTGGTCCCTTCTTCTTGGGGAGAAGGTGAGGGTAACCTCACAAAAACCCCAGGCAAACATCTGCAAAAATCCAGTGGGGATGTAGTGGAGGACAGGGAAGGATGTGTGGACAGGTAAAAGCCTTGAGACTAAGGAATAAGTTGCCCAGGGAGGTGGTGCAGTCACTGCCTGTGAAGGTGTTCAAGAAATGTGTGGACAAGGCACTTTGGGACATGGTTGAATGGTGGGCTTAGTTTTGATCTTAAAGGTCTCTTCCAACCAAAACAATTCTGTGATCCTATGAACATGGCACTTTGGGACATGGTTAAATGGCAGTGGTGGTCTTGTGTTGATAGCCAGACTGGATGATCTTAGAGGTCTTTTCCAACTGAGCCTGTTCTATGATCAGGAAATCCACGGGTGCATAAGCTGCCCCCCGATTTGGTGTAGATGCTGCTGCATTGCCGCCATGCCCGGTGCAGTGGCACTGCGATAACCCCTCCGGGATAAACTGCAGCACATGACGGAGAATCCACGTGTGTGGCGGCCAGCGGAGGCAAGCGGTGGGCGAAAATACTTGGCCCTCTAGAGGCAATGAGCAGCAGTTTCCTGGTTTGCTGCTGCAAACCTTCCCCGCGGCTGTCCCGCAGGATGAGGTTACTCACGGCATGATTTTGGCACCATCTGCAGAGAGCAGAGTGTGGTTCAGACTGCGCCTCCGGCTTTTCTGAGGGAGTTGGGGATATTCAGTCTGGAGAAAAGAAGGCTCCGAGGAGACCTTATTGTGGCCTTCCAGTATCTGAAGGGGGCTACAAGAAAGCTGGGGAGGGACTTTTTAGGGTGTCAGGTAATGATGGGACTGGGAGGAATGGAACAAAACTAGAAATGGGGAGATTGAGATTGGATGTTAGGAAGAAGTTCTTCCCCATGAGGGTGGTGAGAAACTGGCACAGGTTGCCCAGGGAGGTGGTGGAAGCCTCATGCCTGGAGGCTTTTAAGGCCAGGCTGGATGTGGCTATGAGGAACCTGCTGTAGTGTGAGGTGTCCCTGGCCATAGCAGGGGAGTTGAAACTGGATGATCCTTGATGTCCCTTCCAAGCCTAACAATTCTATGATTCTTCAGGGAAGCTAGGCAGCCTTTGGGCCACTGGTTCATCCAAATCCCTTCTGGAGCTGTTGCCCTCTGCAAGTCCAGCCACTGGCCTGTGCTGTCTCTGCTCACTTGTATGGGTTGCAGCATGAGAATAGGAGAACTGGGTTGAAAACACTCCTGAGAGTGGTGGCTTTCAGTTTTGGGCACCTCAATTCAAGAAAGATGTTGAGATGCTTGAATGTGTCCAGAGAAGGGAAACGAGGCTGGTGAGGGGTCTGGAGCACAGCCCTGTGAGGAGAGGCTGAGGGAGCTGGGGTTGCTTAGCCTGGAGAAGAGGAAGTTCATGGGAGACCTTATTGCTCTCTACAACTACCTGAAGGGAGGCTGTAGGCAGATGGGGGTTGGTCTCTTCTCCCAGGCAAGCAGCACCAGAACAAGAGGACAGAGTCTCAAGCTGTGCCAGGGGAGGTTTAGGCTGAAGGTGAGGAGAAAGTTCTTCCCAGAAAGAGGAACTGGCCATTGGAATGTGCTGCCCAGGGAGGTGGTAGAGTCACCATCCCTGGAGGTGTTTGAAAAGGGACTGGATGAGGCACTTGATGCCATGGTTTAGTTGATTAGATGGTGCTGGGTGATAGGTTGGACTTGATGACCCTGAAGGTCTTTTCCAACCTGGATAATTCTGTATCCTGCTTTGGCAGGCAGGGGCAGGGGTGGACTTAGATGATCTCAAGGGGTCCTTTCCAAGCCCTGATGTTGTGCGGCTGGGTGACTCGTGGTGGATTCCCGAGAGGGGTAAACCAGAGCCTCTGTTCACGTTGCAGGAATTCGGCCCTACAAGTGCGAGGTCTGCAACAAAGCCTTCACCCAGCGCTGCTCCCTGGAGTCCCACCTGAAGAAGATCCACGGCGTGCAGCAGCAGTACGCCTACAAGCAGCGGCGGGACAAACTCTACGTGTGCGAGGACTGCGGCTACACAGGCCCCACGCAGGAGGACCTCTACCTGCACGTCAGCAGCGTTCACCCTGGCAGTGCTTTCCTCAAGAAAACCTCCAAAAAACTGGCAGCTGTTTTGCAGAACAAACTGAGCCCTGTCCTGCAGAGGAACTCCAAAGATGATGACAAAGATGAGTGACACAGTGGATCACAGCGGTCTAAAGCAATGAAGTTTACACGTAGGACTACAAATATATATATATATATATGGTTGTTTGGGGGCTTTTTGTTTGGCTTTTTTGGTTTTGTTTTGGTTTTTTATTTTCTAAACAATGATTTGGAAAGAAATCTCTGAAGTGGAAAGGATGCTTTTGTTAACAGGATTTACAGAATCACAGAAACACTCAGGTTGGACAAGACCCTCAGGATCACCAAGTCCAATCGACAACCCTACGCTACAAGGCTCACCCCTAAACCATATCCCCAAGCACCACATCCAAACCACCTTTAAACACATCCAGGGCTGGTGACTCCACCACCTCCCTGGGCAGCACATTCCAATGCCTGACCATTCTGGCTGGGAAAAGATGCTTCCTCATGTCCTAACCTACCCAGTCACAACTTGAGGCCATTCCCTCTTGTTCTATCACTAATCACCTGTGAGAAGAGACCAGCAGCAGCCTCTCCACAAGGTCCTTTCAGGTAGTTGTAGAAAGCAATGAGGTCTCCCCCAGCCTCCTCTTTTCCAAACTAAACAGCCTCAGCTCCTTCAGTTGCTCCTCATCAGATTTATTCTCCAGGCCCTTCACCAGCTTTGTTGCCCTCCTCTGCACTGGCTCCATCTACCTTGATGTTGGCAGAACCTCAACTTGAAAGAAAGTGTCCCCACATCAGACTTGTTTTTTCATATGGCCAAAGGAAAGGGAAAGCTTAGCAGAGGCTGTCATCTCTTGGGAGAATTTACTGAGCTACTCTTCAGGCAAGCTGGTTCCTGTTTCAGCTGCACCACTCATCTGAGTGGCCACTGACAAATGTCACCTTCTCTCAGTGTGTTTTGTAAAGGTAGCAACCATCACCTCCCATACAAATGACTTCAGAGAGGTCTGGGTGAAGAAAACCTGTGGAAGAGCAGCTACCAGTACACTGCTCTATGCAAAATGAATGAAAATGGCCTTAAGAACAGGATGATGTTGTAATAGTACAGGAGTTAAAAACGTGCAAATAACCTTAACTCTGCACCTCTGGGCAGTGAGCTAACAATGTGTGGAAGTGGGATCCCAGGGGAGCTGAAGCTTCTTTTAAAGGCTGCAGAACTTCTTCCTCCCAAACTTTCTCTCCTAGAGAATCACAGGATTCCAGGGCACATAGCTACTGTGAACTGTGTAAGTGTAACTTTAACTCATGTTCCCCAGGGACACCTTCCACTGGTCCAGGTTGCTCAAGGCCTCATCCAACCTGGCCTTGAACACCTTCAGGGAGATGCTTTTGATTTCCCTCTCACCCCTACTGAAACATATCCCTGCTGAAAGAACTACAGCCATATTGAGGTGGTGCCATCTACATGATCTGAGTGGGAGCACCAAAGGCAACAGAAAAAAGCAGCAGCTACAGCACATGGAAGACAAGCCATAAATGACAAGCTGGACATTGCAGCTGGATGAATTACCCTGATTATCTGGCTATTTATTTTGCAGAGGACAGATACTGCCTGTAGATGCCTTGGGCCCCTCAGTTTAAGTCTGGCCAGTTAGTTTAAATTGGCCACAAAGTGGGTTTGAGCTTGCATGACACTGGTGACAGCCATCTGCCACTTCTGGCAGCACTAGCTTGTGCCTCTACAGAAATGTTCCAGAGCTCACTCAGAGATGCCTGAGGCAGCCAGACTTGCAGAAGTGCTAGACATGAAGGTTGGATTTGATAATCTTAGAAGTAGCAGTTACTCATAGAGTCATCAAGTCTGGAAAGAACCTCTCCTGCCTCACTGACAGAACAGACTCACCCAAGACTTAAAGACAGGTTTGCAAACTGATGTTGCCAGTGAAGCTGGCAGCCTTCCTCAGACACAAGGCTTTTGTTAAACAAATGAACAAGGTGCAGCCAACAGGTGCCCACACTGCCCAGGTGCCTTTGGCAGGATGAGGATGAACTCGTACATGGGTCAGAGGCTGTACGATGATGCCTCTGATGAAGGCAATCCCACCCAAACATTGCTCAACTGTTCCACACTCATTTACCCAATCCCAGTCACCACAGGGAATTCAGCTCCTGCTTCTGCCCCCCTCAGAACCATCTTCCACAGACGACTGACCGTGTTCAGTGATGCTGAGCCACCCACTCGCCCTAACGCTGTGATGTGGGAAGGGACCTGTAAAACAGGTAGAGCTTCTGAGCACTCATGCAGCAGCGTCGTGGTTACTCATCTCTGAGCCTTCTCAGTCTCCAGGGTTCATCATCTTTGTAGACAGAAATCTAATTAAAAGCACAGAGCAATCCTAACATCACCAGACCAGGTCTGAATAAACAAGTACCACCAGAACAAGGTTTCACTGCCCGAGTTTTCACAGTTTGGCACTCTGGGGGAGCAGAAGATGAAGAACTTGTCACAGAACCAACCACAGAATTGTGGTTGGAAAAGACCTCCAAGATCATTGAATTCAACCATCAACCTAAAACCACCATGGCGATTAAACCATGTCAAGCTTTTTCAGCAGCAAGCTTGCCTGCTGGGATTTTTCAGGTGTGATTTTTCTTCCAAGCTGGTCCTGTTTTTGTTTGTAACCTGCAGTGGTATTATGAAAACTCCTAAATGCACTTCAGAGAAAACAAAAAGAACGAGGGGAAAACCAAAGCTTTCAAAGTGTGCAACACACAACACAACGCTGCCTGACATCATCGGGGCTTATGCTGTGTCTTACAGCCTTGATTTCAGAAAGCAAGCTTCCAAAGTAGCTTCTGGTTTACATTTATTCACAAACTGGAAAAAACCCACAACCTCAAACACCCACAAAAAGCCATCCCCCGCCCCAAGATGTCTCCTGAGCTCTTCACTCCTCAGAAAACCAGGTTTCAAAGTCACAGGGCTGCTCTTCCAAAGAAACTTCCTTTTGCTGGCAAAGACTGGAGATATTTCTACATGGCTATGCTCCTTGTCATCCTAGACCCAGGGCACAGTCAGGAGAGCTTCCCACCTTTCAGAACACTTGCTGGGAATTACTAAGTGTGTGAGTTACAACTCCACTCCTCTCTTGCCAAGCCACTTCTATTAAAATGATCACTTTGCTTCAGGATCTTAAGTAAGTGCTTAAGAAAACTCTGGTTACAATTCTCAGCAGAGTCTTCCCAGTTGTGGTGAGGAAACACACAAATAACAACCAGCCTGTTAATAGAGCCCTTTGAGATGAGCAGGAACTAAGCTGACTGAAACTCAGACTTACTATTATTTGCATTTCTCTCAGCCCAGGTGACTTTGGCTTTACTACACCTTCATTTTCAAAGCCTCAGTTCTGCCACAAGTTTGGTTGTTTTGGGGGTTGTCTTTTTTTTTTCCCCTGTCAAAAATAACAAAGAAGAGGTTATTTGATTGAATCTTTTTACTTCCTAATAGAAACTTTTCTATCAATCTCAGTGTGGGGAAAACAGGGATAAGTTGACTTTCCCCTGCCTGGTCCACTTAAGTCACCTACAAGAAAGGGAAATGCACATTTCCTGTTCCAAATTTCCTTGGTTGGTTGGGTTTTGGGTTTGTTTGGGGTTTTTTGTGTTTGTTCTCACACACAGTATCACCAAGGTTGGAAGAGACCTCAAAGATCATCAAGTCCAACCTGTCACCACAGACCTCAGTTTTGCTTTGCTTTGCTTTATTTAGGGGGTGAGGAGACTTTATAGTAAAAAATTCAGCCAAAGGTCCTAAAAAAAACCTCAACAAAACTATGTATTAAAATGGTGGACTGCTTTGACTCTGTGCTGAGACCACTTGCCTCTGCATGGCTTGGTTGGCCTCAGCTCTTGTCCTTGTACTCTTGGAGGCGCAAAAGCCACTTCTTCCAGTACTGGGAGCACAGATCAGGATCCATGAAATGGGGATGAGCAGGGGAGCCATCCTTGTAGGCAACCACGATGAGCCCACACCTAACCTGCAGTTCAAAACAGGAGGCTGTCAGAAACCCAGCATCACTTGATGAGAAGTTCAATAGCATTGAACTTGCAACTTCAGTACTTCTGAAAGCTAAAACCTCACTGAGAAACTTTTACCTTAACAGGGACATGTCTTCAAATATGAAATGTACAACAAAAAGACACCTGAAACAATTCACCACATGGAGACTAACACTGAAATGCTCCAAAGACTTAGAGAACAGAGCTCCGACTGACTTCAGGGAAAACCACAGACTTGAACTCTTTATCACAGAACCACACAATCCTTTCAGTTGGAAAAGGCCTTTAAGATCATTGAGTCCAACCATTGTCTAACTCCACCAAGGCTGGTGCTAAAGCACTTCCCACCACACTGATGCATCTCTCAAAGTGAAAGGGTTTCTTTAAACCTTGCAGATCACAGAATAATAGACTCACAAAACGTCAGGAGTTGGAAGGGACCTCTAGAGATTATCTAGTCCAGCCCCCCTGCCAAAGTGGGATTAAGTAGAGCAGGTCACACAAGAACACATCCAGAGAAGCAGACTCCACAACCTCTCTGGGCAGCCTGCTCCAGTTCAGTCACCCTCACAGTGAGGAGGTTTCGCCTCATGTCAAGGTGGAACTTCCTGTGATACAGCTTATACCTGTTGTTTCTTGTCCTGTTGTTGGGCACTGCCAAGAAGAGCCTGGCACCTCTCAGTTTCTCTTCTCCAGGCTAAACAGCCCCAGGTCTCTTAGCCCTTCCTCATAAGAGGGATGTTCCAGTCCCTTCATCATCCTCATAGCCTTCCACTGGACACTTTCTAGTATTTATCCCTGTCCCTCTTGAACTGAGGAGCTCAGAACTGGACACAATACTCCAGATGTGGTCTCATCAGGGCAGAACAGTCATCCCTCAGCCCCTCATTTGCTGGCAGGCTTGCCGCAATACATGATGTGAGTAAAGCCCTCCCTCTGCATTTCCCTGTTTGCAGGCTCTTTGATTTTTTTCTTTCTCTTCCATCCTACTCTTGACACAAACAAAAAAATGCTTTCAGCCATGTCCCCAAGTGCCATGTCCACACATTCCTTGGATACCTCCAGGGATCAGTGACTCCACCACCTCCTTGGGCAGCCTCTTCCAATGCCTGACCACTCTTGCAGGAGAGAAATTTCTCCTACTATCCAACCTAAACCTCCCCTGGCATAATTTCAGGCTATTTTCTCTCGCTCTATCACCTGACATTAGGGAAAAGAGACCAATCCCCACTTAACTCCAACTTCCTTTTGGGGAGCTGTAGAGAGCAGTGAGGTCACCCCTGAGCCTCCTCCTCTCTAGACTAACAATCCTGCTTCTTGTAAGACTTGCTCTCTAGACCCTTCTCTAGGGTGAGGGCAGCTTCAGCAGGACTAGGAAAAGCAGTGGAGTTATTAGATGTCAGCTTAACTTGACCTAAGACTGGGCTACTTCATTACAAAGCCTACTAAAACTTCAATGATGTGCAGCAGATGCTGAAGGCATTAGGTGAGGAGAAATGAAAACAACATATGAGTGCTGCTGCTTGTCTTGGCAGGTAGCAGGCCTACTGACCTGGAAGTCATAATTAGCATCATGGTTTATGGCTCCAATATATGCTGCAACCTGAAGTGGGTTGTCAAAAGTATTCCTCAGAAATGGCTTTGGTTTCTCTGAAGTTTTCCAGTCAATCACACACAACTGGCCTCTGCATAAGAGAACAATATAGGACAGTGTTGCATAAGAGAACAATACAGGACAGCGTTTTAAACTTAAGTTTAGTCATAAGTAATAGATGAGACAAAGAAAGTTGTGTCATGCTCAGCCTGTCTCACTCTGATGTCACATTGCTTGTTATTATGTCCAAGCAAGTCACCTCCATTCTGGTGGTTCAGATCTCAAAAATCAAGACTTGATACCTGTGCAGCAGCTGGCAGCTGCTGGGGATCACTTAAGCTTGCCCCCACTGTGCTGTGCTTCAGTGAGGACTTCCCCACCAGAAACTACAGCACCTCTGTCATCAGGTTCAGCCACTTCAGAGAACCACAGAATTGTTTGGGTTGGAAAATACCTTTAAGGTCATCAAGCCAGTTATTCTCTAACTCTGCCAATGCTGGTGCTAAACCATGTCCCTCAGCACCACATCTCTGCCTCTCTGAAACACCTCCAGGGATGGGGATTCAATCACTTCCCCGGGGAGCCTGTTCCAGTCTTCGAGAATTCTTTAAGTTTCTTCTAAAATCCAACCTAAACCTGCCCTGCTGCAACTTGAGGCAACTTCCCAAATCCTGTTGCTTGTTACCAGGGAGACCAACCCCTATCTGACTCCAGCCTCCTTTCAAGGAGTTGTAGAGGGGAGGTCCCCCCTCAGGTCCCCTCTTCTGCAGGCTGGTCCCTCAGCTGCTGCTCACCACACCTGTTCTCCGGATGCTTCACCAGCTCTGTTGCCTTTCCCTGGAAACTTCTTTCAGGGAAGAAGTTTCTTCTAAAATCCAACCTAAACCCCCTGTGGTGAAACTTGGGGCTGTTTCCTCTCACCCTAATTTCACTGGCCTCAGAGCTCTGTCCAGCCTCCTCTGTAAGAGCTCGCCCACACCCCAGCTCCCAGCCGGGACCCACGCCACAGAGCAGCAGGAGACACTGGCAGCGCCAGGGTCTCAGAGAACCAGCAGCTCACCGATACTCAGCCACGCAGTCCACCAGGCCCAGATACTGCAGGGTCTCATGCTGAACAGCACTTTCCAGAGCTTTCACCTGGCCAATCTCCTCCAAGACGTGCTGCACACTGGATAAGTAGCCGGAAACTGCAGCCTGTTCCCTCTGCTCCTCAGTCGCTGTCTCTTCAGGCAGCAGGATGGATTCCAAAGCTGTATGAAAAAGCTCTCCTTGGTGGAAAAGAGCTAAGAAAAATGGGAAAACAGCCCCACATTTTAGACTCACAGCATCTCATGGACTTGTGTTCTTGGTATTACACAGCCCTGGCTCTCAAACCAGTCCTGGCTTTTTTTGCACTGAAAGCTTTGAGGATGTGGGAGGCAAAAGAAAATGAGACAGAAAAATCAACTGTCAGCAATGAAATGAACATCTCATTATATTAATGCTTACTTGACTTTGGTCTCACTAATTAGTCAGAAAGAAAACATGGGGTTTGATTTATTGTCCCCTCAAAGGCATTTGTTTGCTGCTTCTGCTGTATTGGCTCATTTGAATGGAACTGCAAGTGTGGCCAGCAGGTCAAGCGAGGCTCTCCTTCTCCTCTTCTACCTGCCCCTGGGGAGGCCTCATCTGGAATATTGCATCCAGTTCTAGGTTCCCAGTTCTCCTGAACAAGGAATTACTGGATAAAGCCCAGCAGAGGGCCACTAAGACAGTGAGGGGACTGGACTTTTTAGGGTGTCAGGAAGTTCTTCCCCATGAGGGTGGTGAGACACTGGCCAGGCTGGATGTGGCTGTGAGCAACCTGATGTAGTGTGAGGTGTCCCTGCCTATGGCATGGGGATTGGAACTGGCTGATCCTTGAGGTCCCTTCCAACCCTGACAGTTGATTCTGTGAAGATGACCCAATTTCAGAATGCTTACTTCCATCTTTGTTACAATATAGCTCTGCATCTGCAAACAGCCTCAATAACATCAGCTGGAAAACATACATACATCAATACTAGCATACATAAATACTAGCAGAGAAATAAAGGAGAGGCTGGTAGGATAAAAATTATCTAAAGTTTCCCACGTGTTTCTCAACCCATTTTAGTGCTCCTAGAACAAAGATCAGAGCACAGATTCATGAGTAAGAAGAGTGCTCATGCCCTTGCCTCATGAAATGGAAACAAAGGACTTCCAAAGCACTTGAGAGCACAAAGGGCTTGTAAGCACTTCCCACAGACAGTTATCCAGATTATTGCAATCACCCTGTGGCTAGACTTACTTTTGGTGTACTCTGCAAACCCATCTTTTCCAAGCTCCAGGATCATTCTCTGCTTCCATCTTTCCAGATAGAAGGCTTGCAGGGGAGACAGAGTCTGTTGAAGGATACGGGTGACGCTGGGCATTTTCGCTCCTTGCAAAGTGATTTTCCTGGGGAGGGCTGACTCACTGCTGAGATGGCAAACGCTCTTGTTGGGGTTTATGAGAGGCACCCAGATCTTGGGAAGTTTTGTTTCAGCTTTAACCGGCAGGCTCTGCTTGTCTGGTGGCCCATATAAATAATTGTCTTCTTCGAGTATCGTCTCTGGGGTTTGGGCACTGGTTTTGTAAGATGTAACAGAGTAAACCAAGTTCTTGTATTTTTCTTGGTCAACATGCTCATAACTGTTGGTTTTTTTCTTCTTGCTAGACAGACAGGTGGAGGTAGCCAGACACATACATGGGGCTTGCTTTTGGTAACAAGGTATTTGAAACAGCGTTTCCAGTTTCTCTGCCTTCCGGGAGAGCAGCTGTAAGAACTTCATTCTGACAGGAAGCATTTCAAGGAGCTAAGAGTTTTCTTTCTTCTGTCAGGAAGGGTCTGCAGGTCACCATATTTCCCTCCTGTTAAAAAAAAGAAAAATGGTGATTTCCAGAACCAGAACACGCTCCCCACACTCATTTCTCACTTTCTCTGGAGCTCTCCTTCAGTAAATCTTGTGTGTCTTTACTGTCACTACCAATTGTCCTAATAATCTGATTTTTAGAAAGCTCCCTACATCTCCTCATTTGACTATCCTAAAGCAGCCCACTTCTACAAAGTTGCCCTACCAGGATTTACAACAACTCATCCTTCTCAGAAGACTATCACCTATTAAAATAGATTTTAAACCAGTGTTGGAATGGGATCAGTTACTTGACAAAACCTGTCCCCTGCTGAAAAAGGAACTAATGAATGATGCTACCACACCACATCAGGTGTCAGTTTGCTGCAGGAGAGAAGAAAACCCAGCAGAAGCAGCAAAGGCCAGGACTGAATATGGTAAGCAAGTTGTTTCATCATATTCTTTCATTACAAAAAGCAGTGCAGAAAACGAAGCTCTTCTCTCTTGGGGATTACCTCTAAACAGAGCTATGATTTCAAATAAAACAGGAAAAAAATGTATCCCTGAACCAACAGCATCTAAGCTCTCAGTTTCTCAAAGGTCTTTTCCAACCTGGTCTATTCTACTCTACTCTACTCTACTCTACTCTACTCTATCTCAGGCTATTCTTTGATGACAGGCTTACAGAAGTGTATTGATCAGAACAGAATAAATGCTGGGTCAGAGACTGGGTATTTGTGACACCTGCCAGTGCACAAAGGAAAGAAGTTATTCTGGCTTTGCATCAGCTGCAGGAAGCAAAATGCTACAGTTCCACGCAGAACCATTATTAAAGCTGGAAAAGACCTCTAGAAGCATCAAGTCCAGCATCCATGCAGCTCACTCATAACAAGCTGTCCTCTCAACACCAGATCACTGTTTTGAATCATGGGGCTATTAAAATATATCCTATGAACCCTAAACCAAATGTACTATAACACTGCTGCAGTGTCTCACTAACACCTACTCTCCATTTCAGATGAGCAGCCTGGATTGTTCTTGAGGAGCATCTGTGGAAACCTTTGTACACTCTATGACCTGAACCACCAGGAAAGGAAGAGTTTCATAGAATCATGGAATCGTTTCAGTTGGAAAAGACCTCTAAGAGCATCAAGCCCAACCACCAACCTAACACCACACCACTACAGCCATGAAACCATGGCCCAAAGTGCAACACGTTTCTTGAACTCCTCCAGGGATGGAGACACCACCACCTCCCTGGGCAGCCTGTTCCGATGCCTGACCACTCTTGCAGGAAAGATTTTTTTTGTTCTTTTTCCTAATGTCCAACCTAAACCTCCTCCTGGCACATTTTCTCTTGTTCTGTCACCTGATACAAATGAATTCGGGGAAAGACAAGGCTGCAACGCAAAGCGAAACGTGAAAGGGCTGGCTTAACATTGCTGACTAAGTAGCCTCTAGAAGCCCGGCAACCTTTCTGCATAGGCACCTGGGTGCCTGAAAAAAGCATCCCTGGTAGCTCCGGCAAGCCTGCACTTGTGCAGGGCTTCTGTCCCTGAGGGGTAGATCACTGCGGACAGGACGCTGCCCGTTCGCTGCCCCAGCCCCGAGCAGCGCCGCCGCGCGCGCCGCTCCCGCGCAGCCAGCCGCGGGGACAGCCGCGGGGCAGGGGCAGGTCACGGCGCGGGGAAGCTGCAGGCCCAGCAGCCGGGACAGGCTGTTGCTCTCCCTCACCTAACCCAGGCCTAGCGGAGGGGCTGGCATCAAAGCAACGCCTTTACCGCCACAGCTACCAGCGGCCAGACAGTTCCAGGCTCAGTCTCGCCTCCCCTCTCCGCGATGCGAAGCGGCCCGCAGGTGCCCACCGCCTATCCGCCCACCGCGGGACCCCCTCGCAAAAAGCAGCGGCGGGCAAGCGGAACCCGAAGCAGCTGTGACTTCAGCGCTGCGCATCCCCCCACCACCGCCGCCGCCGCCGAGCCCTACCTCCAGGCCCTGGTCCCCCCGCCTCACAAAAAGCAGCGGCAGAGAGCGAAACCCGGGACAGCAGTTACCTCAGCGCTCCGCTTCCCGCCCTCTCCCACAGCAGCTCCGCGCAGGCGCCGCGCCGCCGCCGCCTCCCGGGATTTGTAGTTCTCCTCGGGGCCGAACACCGAGTTCTTGTCCCCGCTGTGCAGCAAGCCAATCTCCCACACTGAGTGGAGGTACCGATTTTGTGCATGTTTGGGTGCTGGGGGTACCCTCACAAAAGCCGGCAGACCCGCTGAGCTTCACAGCGGGCATTCAACAGTGGCGTGCATCAGCTACGCCTCATGGCGACACCTACAGAGCAGACCTTGGTTAGTGCCTTTCTCGCTTATTTCAAATTCAGTGCACACGATCAGAGGGTAAGGGCTGTATTTGGGTAGGGGCTTTCTGGTTAGGTGTAGGGTTTAGCATTATAACCAGAGCGGTTTACAGAATGTCCACCTTTAATCTCAGTTCTCCTGCCAGAGTCCTGACTGATGATGACCCCTGGCCATAGGAATGTGCTGCCCAGGGAGGTGGTGGAGTCACCATCCCTGGAGGTGTTTAAGAGGAGACTGGATGAGGCACTTGGTGCCATGGTTTAGTTGATTAGATGGTGCTGGGTGATAGGTTGGGCTTGATGATCTTGAAGGTCTTTTCCAACCTGGTTAATTCTATTTCTATTCCTATTCCATTTCTATTCTATTTGTATTCTATTTCTATTTGTTTATATTCTATTTCTATTCTATCTCAGGATGTCCCCCAATGTATGCAAACCTGAGGATTCTCCTTCAGTTAAGAGCTTCTTTTGATGCTCAGGGTGATTGTTGCAGATTTTGATGGGCACTCCCAGCACAAGCTGGCATCTTCAATCTGTCAGCTCCTTTTCAAGGGTGTAATCCCTAACATGACATGCATTGGTTATTCAAAGTGATCAACTTTACACCATAAACCCCTGAATCTAAGTAGTCTGGAAGAAGACTAAAGCAGTACGTTCAACTCAAACAGCACAGCCAAACAGTTTTACTTGGGTCATGCTGGAGCTGTGGGGAGGTAGAGCCCCTGAGAGCAGTGGTGAGGACCAGGAGGAGTGCATTGGAATCATAGCATCACAGAATCAATAAGGTTGGAAAAGACCTCAAAGATCATTAAGTCCAACCTGTCACCCAAGACCTCATGACTACTAAACCATGGCACCAAGTGCCACATCCAATCCTTTTTTGAACACCTCCAGGGATGGTGACTCCACCACCTCCCTGGGCAGCACATTCCTATGGCCAGGGGTCATCATCAGTCAGGACTCTGGCAGGAGAACTGAGATTAAAGGTGGACATTCTGTGAACCGCTCTGGTTATAATGCTAAACCCTACACCTAACCAGAAAGCCCCTACCCAATTACCCCTGGCCAATTACTCTTTCTGGGAAGAACCTTGTCCTCACCTTGAGCCTAAACTTCCCCTGGCACAGCTTGAGACTGTGTCCTCTTGTTCTGATGCTGGTTGCCTGGGAGAAAAGACCAACCCCTACCTGGCTACAACTTCCCTTCAGGTAGTTGTAGAAAGCAAGAAGGTCTCCCTTGAGCCTCCTTTTCTCTAGGCTAAACAATCCTTCCTCCCTTTTTGAGTTCCCCAACCCCCCCCCCCCAAAAAAATCTGTAAAAACCAAACAAAACACACCCACACGCACAAAAGAACCAGAACCAAACTCAATCAACAGGAAAACAAATCTTTCATACCAGATAAAAAAGAGGAAAAAAAAAAGAAAAAGGAAAAACCAACCAAACACCCTCCCCTTCTCCTCTAACGCCACCATCTTGGATGAAGGCGACCAAGCCCTCTGCCCTCACTCAAGATGGGCGCCGCGGGGGCGGGAGGTGTGGCGGTGGTGGCGGGAGGCGCCCGGCGCCGCGGCTCCACCCCGGGCTATATGAGGCGGCGGCGAAGAAGAAGAGGGAGGTGGTGAGTGGCTGGTTGTGCCTGGGTGAAATGGCTTTGCTCCGGGAGGACGCGCAGAACAAGGTGAGGCTGGTGGACGGGGTTGGGTTTGAGGCGGGCTGTGGCAGCGCGTCCGGGCTGAGGGCCGCGCTGGGCTCGGGGCTTGCCCGGCGTGGGATGAGGGAGCTCCCTGCCTTCTCTCTCCCTGTCCCTGGCGGCCCGAGAGTGACCGGGTTTAATTTTGTTTGGGGGCAAAAAAAGAAAAAGTAGTTTGAGTTTTTGTTTCTTTTTTTTCAGTCCCTGTGTTTCTTGTTTCTTGCATCCAAGGTGCTCTGAGGGCAGGTGGTGAAGGTTTAGCAGCCCAGAGTGAGTGTGGGGCGCTGTCCCTGAAGGGAGAAGTGTCTGGAGAACGATGAAGAGGAGGGGGGGGCTGGAAAAGAAGGGAAAAGTGTGAAGGAGGAGTGAGGGAAGGGCTCTGCTCAGGCAGAGCAGGCTGCGAGCAGAACACCTAGTTCGTGCTGGAAGCAGGATGGTCAGCAGGGCCTTCGAGCTGCAGGAGCTGAGCCTGCCGGCAGGATGCAGGAGCTGGACAGGACCTGTGGCTGGGCATTAGCAATGAAGTCTTGTGGGCCCTTCTGCTAGAGGAGTTTAAACTTGCTGTTCCTCAATGGGTGTGTGACCAGCCTTCCTGGTCGTGTGGCCTGTGTTAATTGAGCTGTCAGCTGTCACTTCAGCTGTGGTGCCTCTTTCCTTTGGTTGTCACGTCGGGTGGCTGACTTGGTTTTCCTTTCTCTGTCGTAAAGTCGAAGCTTTAAAGTCCAGGGAGGCTTATGCCTTGTCTTTGGCTACCCAGTGTTAAAACTTTCGAATTTCTCAGAGGAAGTGCAGATTAAATGCTGAATCAAGAACTTTGTGAATGAGCATGTACATTGTAGGCAGTGCTCAGAATTATTTCTCCTACTGGACAAACTGTTTGAAGTAACTTACTTAGTCTTACCTGGCTTAATAACTAACCTCAACACATCCTAAATGAAATGTAGTACAGTCCTGTAACAGTGTAAGAGCTACCTATTTGACTTTCACACTGCTGCATCTGAATATAGTTTGCATTGTGATTAAGCTTAACCCCCATACAGAAAGATGTTAGAGATGCTCAAATCTTTTCAGTTTGTGTTTTCTCCAGCTTTCTTTGGAAGATGTGCTAGCTGACTTCAGAGTTAGAAATAGGCTTGCCTTTTAGCAACCTTTTAAAGATAATTTCATTTTTTGTCTGTTTCTCTTGCATAAAAATCTCTGAAATGGTCTTGATTCATTTGGACAGGCACAAGTTTGTTGAACAAGAGTTTTCCATTTCTTCACTTTGAACTGTGAACCATCCAGTGCTTTAGCCTCCTGCTGCTGCATCTATCAGTGTTAAAGTATCTGCCGTTTGAGGATAGTGAGTGCAAGCCTTCATAGGTGAGGCCTAGAGGGGAAGGTAGAATATCAACTGTCTTGCAGTCATTGGTAACTTTGAGTGTTTATATGCCCTTTCTGATTTGGAAGACAGGAATATTGGGGGAGGGGAAAAAGTTCCTACAGCAAGGGCTGAAGTAGCTTTAAACTCTACTGCTCAATGGGCAAAGATTAACTAGCTTGTTTGAGGTAGTAGAGCTCCTTGGGATTCCAGCAACAAGGAGGAGGATAGAAATGCTCTTATCTTGTCTGTTCCTGTTTAGGTAAGAAAGCAGCAACATGGAACTGGTGTGTGGCCAGTAGATAAAGCCTATGCCTAGAAAGGAAGCTTTGTTAGATGTTAACCTTGAATAGCAATCATTGGTAAGCATAAACTAGAAACTGACCCTGTAGTGGTGAAGCAGGAGAGGATCAGGATGTGTAGGAAGAGGAAGGGAGGGTAGGATAAGGGTGATTGGAAGTGCAGTGGGAAAGATGGTGTAATCTGTCACAGAAAGGAAAAGGCACTTCAGAAAGTGAAGCCAGTCGTGGGGATTGCCAAGCTGAACTTATGCATCTGCTCTGATACTTCTTCATGTCAATGGTTTGACAGTGTTTTAAAGGCTTCAGTCAGCAGCTAAATCATTCTAGATCAAAATACTGAGAATATTGTAGCCCCTCTTTCTCAGAGCAGTCAGCTGACAAAATGATGTGTCATAGCTGGGGAGTTGCTGTTAGCATTTGTCATCAGTGGTTCTCTGCCTGACAACTTCTGCATGCTCAGGAAGGAGTGAGGGCCTACTAGATCCTGCTTGTGCTTTGCAAGAAAACTGCTGCTGCAAGTTGCTGGGCCCAAAAGCAAGTACAGAGGTGAACTGCTAGCAAGGAGAGAGTGACTGGATATATTGTCAAGGACACATGGCCTTCAGGAAGCTGCCCAGCAGCAGCTGATCTGTGTGAGGTGGAGCGAGCACCTGGAGAGAAACTGTATTGCTGACACTCCCTACTACCAGCTCTAGCCTTGCTGCAGGAAGTCAGCCAAACATTCTTCTAGATGTAACTGTGGCTTAGGGATGTGCTTCTGTTTAACAGTATCTGTTTTATTTGTGTGTGCTTCATGTTGCAGATGGGCTAAAAGTGTTTTGCGCAGTGGTCTGCTCTTCAGGCAGACTCCTGGAGGAGGGTTGATTTGGCCCACTTGACATTTCAAGCTGAGGAGGCAGTGGATTGGATGGAGGTGTCCAGTTTACTGGGAGGTGGAGCAAGGTGGGCTAGAATATGGCATTCTTCAGTATTGATAGTGCCCTTCTGTCTGTCAGGAGGTGTGTAACCACTTGGTTTCTGCAAAGAGTGATGCAGAGATCCCTGTGACAGGAGAGCTAAGTGAGCAGGCCAGCCTACTGCACAGCCAGTGGTGCTCTGGGTATAGAGGCTACCTTCTGCTCACTTGGCAGGCACTGCACTTGATGAGGAATGCCATTTCGAAGCAACTAAATCGAGCTGTTATTTCCTCTTTATCTTTGTTTTAAGCAAAACAGTGAAGCTTAACACTCCAAAGACACAAACCTGGGAAGGCATTTTCTTAAGCAGTGATATCAAGACTGTGTGCAAGGCAACTGCCTCAGTTTTCCTGGCTCTCTGAGACTATTTCAGAGTCAGACCTAGCACTGAGCTTGTCAGGAAGACTGCAAAATCAAAGCTTCATACTTACTGTAGCAACTCTTTGCTGCATGCATGCATGCAGTGTACTTTAAGACATATTTTTAGTGTCTTAATTAAAGGAAAGCTTAAGCCACTTGTGCTGAATGTGACTGAAATGTTGTTCCAGCAACTAATGCTACTAATATCTGCTGGGCAGATACTCTGAAAGTCTGCTGGTTAACTGCTGACTGTTGAAACAAGGCCCTTTGGAACTGAGGACTTTGTATAAACTGCCAGAAAACATCATGATCTCTTATTGATCTCTGGAGAGCACTTAGACTGGTTTAATTAGGAAGACTACTCTCTAAAAAGTAATGGCTTCTGGGTAGTGACAGGTGTAATTACTACTGAAGTCTTAGAATGGTAGAATCAGGAATCATTTTGGTTGGAAAAGAGCATCAGAACCAACCATATTGCCTAACTCAATCAAGCGTGGTGCTAAACCATGTCCCTCAGCACCACATCTCTGTATCTTTGAAACATCTCCTGGGAGGGGGATTCAACCACCTCCCTGGGGAGCCTGTTCCAGTCTTTGAGAACCCTTTTAGTCAATAAACCTCTCCTGGTGCAACTGGAGGCCATTTCCTCTTATCACTTGTTACCGGGGAGAAGAGACCAACACCCACCTGGCTCCAACCTCCTTCTAGGGAGTTGCAGATAGGTAGAAGGTCTTTTCTGCAGGTTGAACAACCCCAGTTCCCTCTGGTGCTTCTCACCAGACCCATTCTCTAGACCGTTCACGAGCTTTGTTGCCCTTCTCTGGACATGCTGTGCCACTTCAGTGTCCTTGTTGGAGTAAGAGGCCCAAAACTGAACCCAGGATTCAAGATGTGGCCTCAGCAGTGCGGAGTGCTGGGATACAACCACTTCCCTGGTTCTTGTGGTCACAGTATTCCTGATGCAGGCCAAGATGCTCTTGGTTGTCTTGGTCACCTGGGCAGGTGCTGCCTCATCTTTGCCTGGCTGTTGATCAACACCCCCAGGTCTTTCTCTGCTGGGCAGTTTCCAGCCACTCTGTCCCAAGCCTGTAGAATTCATGGGGTTATTGTGCCCCAAGTGGAGGACCTGGTGCTTGACTGACTTTGTGGCTGTTGCTTGAATAACAAGGAGGTGATCAGTTTGGGTTTTTTTTCTCCTCTTTCTAAGGTAGCTGATAGTAGGCAGAAAGGTCTATGAGATACAAATCCTTGTAGAAGAGCTCCTTGCTCCTCCTAGTTGAAATCCCTGGATTCACCTGACAGCAAGCACAGGTTCTTATTTCACTAGCAATCAGATGTTGTACAGGGTTGCTTGCACTGGCAGATTCTTCTGTTAGAATGCAGAAGTAACACCAAGTCCTTCAGAAGTGATGCTAGAACTGCAAAGGTGGATATTTTAGCATCAGCAGTTCAGGCCACTCAACAGAATTAAACAGTTTCCACTGCTGAGGGTATTTCCTTCACTGGATGTCTGCAAGCATGAAGCTGTCTTTGCATTAGATGAGGCCTGAGCAGAAACTTCTGTCAAGCTGAAGCCTGGGTAGCTGGTGGCCATCACTGCATTGTGCTGGAGTCTTCAGCTCTCTTGCTTTTTTCAATATCTCCAAGCAATGGAAGGAAGGGAAGTGCTGCAAAACTCTACCTGGCTTGGTCACAGCAGTGCTCTCTTCTGTCTCTTCCAGGTTCCAAGAGCTTCCAGATCAGGTGACTATCTCACTGTCCTAATTAGTGCTACGATAACTATTTTTAGTCTTCTGTTCCTAAAGCCTAGGAACATTAATCAATGTGATGACTGTTGTTCTGGAGGACTCTGGGCTTTTTTTCCTATGTCCAGGTCAGACTGTTCTGGTGCACTGCATCTTTGAACAGGGAGAAGGTTCCTTGAATCCTCAAGGAACAAAATAAGTGACTAAAAAGGCAGGAACCTTGAATTAGGGGCATCAGAGCAGCTCTAGCAATTACTGTGCTCACTGGAAACCAGAAGCCTCTAGGCTGTTTCTGACAAAAAAGGGGAAATGAGAGGTTAAAGTAGAGGCACTGCTGGGTTTGGGTTGAGTTTCAGTTTGTGGCCCAGCTCACTGTGCTGCTCCAAGGAGTCACCATTCTCTACCTCTTTGGGAATGTTGTGCAAGCAAGGAATAATAACTTGGTAGATGTTGGTTTTTAATTACCTCCCTGATGTGGGGTGACAGACTGTTTTCTGGTTAACTGGGATGGGAAAATTTCAGATCCCTTCCCCACTGCCTGGATGGAGTGCAGTGAAGTCCTAGCAGAGAAGTGCCTCCAGGCAGGAAGCAGCTGCTAGATACGGCAGGACAGAGAGCTAAGATGGAGTGGTTTGCTGGTAATGCCTTGAGCTGGGTGCCTGCTGTAATCAAGCAACAAGCCTGGGGGCTGGAGATAAAAGTTGAATTCCTTTGTTCTGCACAGCCTTCATGTGACCATAAGCAAGTTGATCCTCATTCCTGCTTGTAGGTTGGGTGTTGGAAGGATGGTGAAATGGAAGGTCCTGCATGATGAACGTGTGTTGATCAAGGGTTGGTGTGAAACGTGTGCTTCAGGTACTCGCTGGGCTAGTGCTTTATAGAGCTGTGGTAATGAAGGCAGGGTGGGGGTGTCTTGCTTCCAGTTCAGTGGGGAAATGCTGCTCTAGCACATTAGGTAGGGAAATGCAGCATTGTGTCCTCCTGAAGTCAGTGTGAATGCTGTCTTTGTAGTCTGAGCCTTGCTGCCATGGTTGTGTAATCCTAAAGGTCTGTGGCCTGGAGTTAGGAGCCCATAGTGACCTTCACAGGATTACAGCAGACCAGTGGTTTTATGATCCTCTGTTTCATATGACTCCAGGTCTTTTACTGAAGACCAGACTGGCAGGGTTGAGGTGGTGCTATCTTCAAACAGTGATATGCTTGATGTTTGAGAATGCAGTGGCCTTTAAGTATAGGCTGGATCATGTACAGATGTTTAGGGTGGGGGAGGCACAAGTTGTTGTTGTTGTTCTAACAATTGACTTCATGTAGTGCTGAGGGGTAGAGTCCTACCACTGTAGATCTATAGCATGGTTTGAGTTGGAAGTGACCTTAAAGTCATCTAGTTTGATTTCCCCCTGCCTTGGCCAGGGACACCTTCTGCTAGACCAGGTTGCTTAAGGCCTTATCCAACTTGGCTTTGAGCACCTTCAGGGAGGGGGCATCCACAACCCCTGTGGCCAACCTGTTTCAGTGTCTCCCCAGCCTTACTGCAAAGTTCCTGGCTTGTGTCCTGTTTCTGGGCTGGTTTCACACTTGGGGCTGTATGTATGGTACAGGGGATCTCAAATGCTTATAAGTACTTAAATGGTGGGTGTCAGGAGGATGGAACCAGTCTGTCAGTGGTACCCAATGACAGGACAAAGGGTAATGGGCACAAACTCAAACATAAGTGCTATCTAAACATGAGGAAGAACTTCTGTAAGGGTGATGGAGCCCTGGAACAGGCTGCCTGGAGAGGTGGTGGAGTCTCCATCTCTGGAGATACTCAAAGCTTGTGTGACCACCATTAGGTGAACCTGTTTTGGCAGGGGAATTGGACTTGACCTCCAGAGGTCCCTTCCAACCCCTACCATTCTGTGATTATGTAATGCTGCTCTGGAGTGCAGTGCTGAACGCTGCCAGTTGCTTTTGTGTAAATAAAGCTCTGCTGTGACAAGTTCTGCAGCAGCATACTTGGGGATTGTTGAAGTTGTAGGTTGTGTTCTTAGTCCATTGCCTCTGCAGTTTTAGGTGCTAGTACATGGGAGAAATGCCTACAGCTGCTTCAGTCCAACAAAGCAGTACCATCTTGTGTCCATACTGCCCATCTCCCCTGCAGGCAACTACTAGGCGTGGAGGAGTGTGCATACAGCATCTGATTGTGGGTTCCTACGTCCATAAGCCTTAAAAAGATAACTTCACAAACTCAGGGCTGGCTGATTTGTGTAATCCTCTCCCCAGTTTAGCTGAGAGGAAGCGGTTTCCTTGAGCTTATCATGCTTTCCAGACTCAGCAGTTTGTATTGTTAGCACTACTGATCCTGTTTGGACAGTAGAGATAAGTAAGCAGGATGCAAAACGCTGGGATCTGCATCTTGCTGCTTTGGCTGCTGGTGTGCACAGGCTGGGAAATGCTGCACAAATTTGCCTTTCATTCCATTGGCAACAGACAGTGAGCTGTGCTCCCAGTGAAACCAGTGTCTGAATGATGGCCTTCTACCCATCCTTTTAGTGGGCCAGCTTCTGCCTATGCAAATGTCAGTGACATCTGAACTATGCACCTTTGTGCTGTTTGGTCTGTGCCTTCCCAGCAAGGACCAGAATCCCATGCCTGTAGGGGAGGATAATAATCTGTCTCAGGGGCTGTGTGGAGGAAGTTACTGTGTATGTTGAGAGTCACAGTGTATTAGTGGTTGGAAGGGACCTCCAGAGATTATTGGGTCCAACCCCGCTGCCAAAGCAGGATCACTTAGGGTAGTCTGCATGGGAATGCATCCAGGTGGGGTTTGAAAGTCTCCAGAGAAGGAGACTCCACAACCTCCCTGGGCAGCCTGTTCCAGTGCTCTTGTCACCCTCACTGTAAAGCAGTTCGAAGATACTGAACAAAACCAGACCCCAATCCCTGGGGAACACCCCTGGCCACAGGCCTCAAAGTTGACTCTGTGCCACTGATGATGATCCTCTGAACTCTGTCAAGCCAGTTTTCAGTCCAGCTGTCTGCCACATCTCCTGAGTCCCTGTAGTGCTTTGATTTCTACCACGTCTGCTCCAAGGTGAGCAGTGCTGGGACAAGGGCAGGCTGGATGGGGTCTCGAGCAACCTGGTCTAGTGGAAGGTGTCACTATCCATGGCAGGGGAGTTGGAAATAGGCGATCCTTAAGGTCCCTTCCAACCCAAACCGTTCTATGACCTCTTGCTCCAGGGCATGCTCTGTAAGCTCAACATCTTTGCTTGCTGTCAAGGCAATAGCCAGGCTTTGGTAAAAGCTTTCTGTCCTACAGATGTCAGAATGCTGCATCCAAGGTCATTCCATAGTCACAAGGCTTAAAAAGCTTACCTACCTCCTAACTTCAGCTTACAGCTGCTATGCAGGAGGTAGAGGTGTATTTTGCATGGCTGGAAGGATGGGAGTACTGGGGGTATCCCTTATTTCTGCCTGAGTACCTGGGCATGGATGATAGCAGTACCTGGTGATGCCTTATTCATAGATGAGGGTGTAGGTTGTGCCTGGGGCAGGCTGGATGGGGACAGATGCATGCTGGCCTGACAGCTGTGTTCTCTGCAGGCAGCCAGAGACTTGTTATCTACCAGATTTGGACTGCAGTACACAGATGGCCAGACCAGGGGAGGGATTTTCCAAAGCTTCCCTTCAAAGGACAACCTCTCAAAACAGTTCTGCAGCTTTGCAGAAGTGTAAGGCAGTGTTTGTGCTGCCTGTGATATGACAAGAGATTGTTCCGATGCTGTCTGGCACCGTTTCCTTGTGGGCTTTGGTACTGAGATGTGATGTGCTTAGCAGGTGGTAGGGACAACCTCCTGGCTGGTAGGGTCTGTGCACTTCTGGTATGCTGCAGGGAAATGAAGCTACATGAGTTGTGGCCCAGTTTTCTAGCTAGCTTGCTTTCCTGGGAAGCCTTGGTCTGAAGGTCACTCTTTGGTTGGACTTTGATTTCTATTTTTTATTAAAAGGTCTTTTCCAACCAAAATGATTCTGTGTTTCTTCAGCAAACTTTCTATGTTATGACCTTGATGTCCATCATTTTCTCCCTTATGGAGAGGACAAGTGATTTGTTATGCTGTAGCATGGAAGGAAGGAACTCAAGCTCAGACCTGGTGTTACCAGGCCATTTTTTTGCCTCTGTTTGGAAGGGAAAGCATGTCATAGTGATGTGCACAGGTTACAATATCAAGGCTATCGTGCTTGTTTATATGTGTAGTTGCTGGAGGCAATGGTTTTGTTTGCTGATGACCAGTCTAGCTTCACTAAGTCTACTTGATGGTTGCTCAAGGCTTATTGTGTGAATTCTGTTGCAGCTGAGGTCTGTATCTGTAGACCTGAATTTTGATCCTTCTCTCCAAATTGACATACCTGATGCCTTGAGTGAAAAGGACAGAGTGAAGTTCACTGTGCATACCAAGGTAAGATGATGGGGTAGAAAGATAGTTTCATAGATGCTGTGGAAGTAATCTGTGTCTTTGCAGTACACCTACTCGTAAATATGAGCTTGACAGTGGAGACACAAATCTAATTAGAGCAATGTTTTCCACCTAAAGGTGGCATGATGGTGCCAGGCATTGGAACAGGCTGCCCAGGTAGGAGGTGGAGTCACCATCCCTGAAGGTTTTCAAGAAATGTGTGGTCATGGCACTTTGGGACATGGTTTAATGGCCATGGTGGTGGTAGACTGAAGGTTGGACTTGATGATCATAGAGGTTTTTTCCAATCACATTGATTCTGTGGTTATATGTGCAGAAACTCCCAGATTTCCTGAGACTTGAGCACTCCCTAAATAGAGACAAGGTAGCTGATGCACTAGATTGGATTTGCTTGAGGAATCCTAGCTTGACACCAGAAGGCTGGGGAGTAGAGATGGGGAAACCAGCTACTGTGAAACTTCACAAAATGAACTGCTTGGATGCTGTTCCCCAACAGTGCCTTCTCTTTAAATAGTAGTAAGGCTCTCAAATGAATGCCAGCTCAGCTAAAAGGGAGTAGGCGAGGCTCTTACTAGGCGAAACAGCTTCCTTTGGAAACAGACAGAACTGTTTCTGAAAGCCCTGATTTACGAAACAGTAGGGCTTCTATCTGTCTTCTTCCAGACAACCCTGCCAGCTTTTCAAAGCCCTGAATTTTCAGTTACGAGGCAGCATGAAGACTTTGTGTGGCTGCATGATACGCTCAGTGAAACTGAAGAGTATGCAGGACTCATTGTAAGTATTTCCTAAAGTAAATGGACTTCTAACAGATATGGTGACTTAGAGTGCATGCCAGTAGACCAGAAGTCTGCTTTACTCATGTTACTCCTGTTTCATGGCTTGAGTATTCCCTATGCTTCCTTTTGCACATGAGTGCTGTGGTGCCAGCTTAGCTTTCCATATAGCTTGGTGCAGCAAAAACACCCCAAACCTGAGTCCCTGACACCCTCCCTGGGTGTGTTCAAGGCCAGGTTGGACAAGGCTGTGAGCAGCCTGGTCTAGTGGAAGGTGTTCCTGCCTGTGGTGGAGGGGCTGGAACTAGATCATCTTTGAGGCCTCTTCCACCCCAAACCATGTTATGAAGCTCTGCTGGCATTAATGTCTTCCTGAAGATGACACAGTGCAATGCTCTATTAAATATAGTCTCTTTTCTATCATGGTTCTTCAGGGGGTCCTGTGGGCCGCAGAAGGTGGCTGGTTATGGGGTGGGTTATAGAAGTTGTTCCTCTTGCTTGGTTTTCCTCCAGGAGCAGAGGTAGCACAGAGTTAGGAGGGACAAACAGGCATGGAGACGTCAGTGTGCCTGTAGAATTTCCTGGTGTAGAGCCTTGCTGGTTTGTCGTAACCAGGCAAAAGGGCAGCCTTCCAGAGAGAGAGTTTTGGAAACTTTGATTTGCTAGCATCTATCACTAACCGGTTCCTTGGCTAGATACCTCCAGCACCTTCGAAGCCTGACTTTGATGGACCCAGAGAGAAGATGCAGAAGCTAGGGGAAGGAGAAGTGTCTATGACAAAAGAGGAGTTTGCCAAAATGAAGCAAGAGCTTGAAGCGTGAGTAGAATTGGTCTGCTGTTAAAAGCTGTGCTTGGAGAAGCCTCCTGGGAGAGCGATTTCTTGGGTGATGACTGATCTTGACTGTGACTGTTTACAAGGCTGTCTGCTGCAAAGTCTTTAAAACTATGGAACTGGGGAGTTGCCAAAAGTTTCTCTCAAAGTGGGAAGCTTCCTAGCTAGAGATTGAAAGTAGCTTCTCTCTCACTAGTGAGCTCTTTAGAATCACTGAATTGTTTTGGTTGGGAAAAACCTTTGATCTCAAGTCCAGCCATTCTCTTAACTTTACCAACATCCTTCAGCACCACATCTCTGCATCCTTGAAACACCTCCAGGGGTGGGGATTCAGCCATGTCCCTGGGAAGCCTGTTCCAGTCTTTGAGAACCCTTTCAGTCAAGAACTTTCTTCTAGTATCTGACCTAAACCATCCCAGAAGGCTTTAGAAGTATGCTGTGGAATATTTTCACTGGGTGATACTAAAGCAATTCTGTCTGAAGGTGGTAGAGAAGGTCTCAGTCTGTTCTTTTCTTTCAGTGAATACCTTGCTGTCTTCAAGAAAACTGTGTCATCACATGAAGTCTTCCTTCAGCGTATTTCTTCTCATCCTGTGCTCAGCAAGGATCACAACTTTCATGTTTTCCTGGAGTATGACCAGGATGTAAGACACTCTTTATCTTTTCTCCTTTCTGAGGGAGGCAAACTGTTAGTGTTATCACTTTCTGGTCAGTCAGAATGTCATGTAAATCTGTGTGCAGCATCAGCAAGCAGATGTTGCCAGCAGTTGTGTGAGATGATTGAAGGATGAAAGCCTGACCTTTTAGACTCTCTTCTGCTATAAATCCGTGTTTCTTAATCCTAGTGAAATTGGTTAGGACCCCAACTTTCTGCCTTAGAAACAGGCATGGATCAGGTGTACCTGAGCTGTGTTTTTCCTGGTTCTCAAATGGAAGACTGGAGGTGCTAGTACTGCATCTGTTATGCCATGTTTAATTATGAGTGATAGGTGCTGATCCAAGGTGTGAGGAAAGACTGAGCCATTTCTGGGAATGGGAAAATCTTCTGGCACAGAAAAGCTGGACAACTTCTAGACAAGCCACCTTCATACAGCTTCTATGGGCATTATGGAGAGCTTGGAAATCAGCCTGCTCTGTCATGAGAGATGTAAATGATGTTAGTGTATTGCAAATGTCAAAACAGTTGCTTTCCCCACCCCTTGGGATAGTTTTAAAGCTGACTTGGCCTCTGTTGCAGCTGAGTGTTCGGAGGAAAAACACAAAAGAAATGTTTGGTGGCTTTCTAAAAAGTGTGGTGAAGAGTGCAGATGAAGTCCTCTTCTCTGGAGTCAAGGTAAGGTAGTTGATTTACCTCTTACCCTAATCTGGATTGACTTTTTTTCTTGCTTTTTGAGCTGCTGAAGTTGTCTGCTTCAGGCTTAATGTGTGTGAGCCTCAGCTATAGATTCTAACAGTCCTTGTTACTGCTGTCCTAACTTGGGTGATATAGCCTATATTCATTTTAACTTCTGTAGAAATAAGATGTCAAAGCTGCAGGCTGTTAAATTCAAGTGTGTATTTGAAGTTTCTAGTGGGTACCGAAGAGTTGCCTTAGGACCTGATACTGGTTGGGAGGAAGGATCTCTGGAGGTCCCTTCCAGCCCTTAATAGCTTGTGATCCTCTGCTTCAACAAATGCTCTCATGGCTCTGGTCTATTCAGAGCTCTGAACAGGCATGATTTGTGGGTTTGTGCTTGCACTGGATCAGATCATAGAATCAGAATTGTTAGGGCTGGAAGGGACCTCAAGGATCATCCAGTTCCACCCCTGCCACGGGCAGGGACACCTCACACTACAGCCAGTTGCCCAGAGCCACATCCAGCCTGGCCTTAAAAACCTCCAGGGATGAGGCTTCCACCACCTCCCTGGGCAACCTGTGCCAGTCTCTCACCACCCTCATGGGGAAGAACTTCCTGATATAGAATCTGAATCTCCCCATTTCTGTTTTGTGTGGTGTTTTGTTTTGTTGTTTTTTTTTCTTTCCATCCCCCCAGTCCTGTCACTCCCTGACACCCTCAGAAGTCCCTCCCCAACTTTCTTGTAGGCCCCCTTCAGATACTGGAAGGCCACAATTATGTCTCCTCAGAACCTTCTCTTCTCCAGACTGAATAGCCCAACTCCTGCAGTCTGTCCTCAAAGGAGAGGAGCTCCAGCCCTTTGATCATTCTTGTGGTCCTTCTCTGGACACCTTCCAGCACCTCCAGATCCTTCCTGTATCAGTTAAAGACTCCTGTAACTGGCCCAGCTTCAGCTTTTCTATAATGTTGCCATGGTAGCTCTTTCTGACTGACTTGCTGTCTTAAGCAGTGTCATAAAACATGACCATACAATACACTGTTTGGTGTAGATGTGAAGCAAGCTTGTAAAATGCTTACTGCTCAGCTCCAGTGTTGTAGCAGGTCTGGGACTGTACCAACTTACTGATTGCTTCAGACAACCTGCAGTGTAGAGTAGTTAAGTGTCAAGTCCACCTTCCCTTCATTTATTGGAAGGGAAAACTCACTTGTCCTGAACAGCTTGAAGTGATAAACCATTGGCTCAGGATCTTGTCATGAGCTCTGCTCTTCAGTAGAGGTTTATGGGCATAGTGCTTATGTGGTTATTTCTTTGGCCCTTCCCAATGCAGGGAAGAGCTTGTGTTCTGCAGTAACTGATTCAACAGGTCATGTTCTCTTTCAGGAAGTAGAAGACTTTTTTGAGCAAGAGAAGATTTTTCTTGTAAACTACTGCAACAAAATCAAGGATGCATGTGCAAAAGCAGATAAGATGACAAGATCTCATAAAAGTGAATCTTTTTTCAAAGACCTTTCTAAAGGCTTTGCAGTCTGGCTGACTTCAGCCTGAAAACCTTGTCTTGTTCTTGCAGATGTTGCAGATGACTATATTTATGCTTCAGCTCGCTTGAACAGCCTGGCATTAGAAGAGCCTACAGTTATCAAAAGGTAAGCAAGTTTAACTGCTCATAAACATACCCAGAGTCTCTGAATATCAAGTTCCTGCTATAAAGGAACATCCAGGGGATTGAGTCATAGCTGGTTTGAATTTCTTGAATTGCAAGCCAGTGGCATTTGAAACTTTTTTTATTGTTGTTTCCTCTGACATTGGTGGTGCAGCAGACCCAGATCAGCTTCATCTGACTCTAAACTAGCTGATCTTTTCCCATTTATGCCCTAGAGCTGGATTCTGCTGGCCATCAAAGGTCCTACTAAACAATAGTCTCCTTCAATATTTTTTCCTAAGTCACAAACTCCCAGAGACTATGGGAGAAAGGAGTTATGCAGCTGGGTTCTAATGTACTCTTAAACACAACACAATTTATAACTAGGCTTTGACTACCTTCTGGACGGTTTTAGTTCCAGAATAGTATGGGGTTTTTCAGCTATGAAAACCTTTTCTCAAGTGACTTCTTGCACCTCTTTAAACCTTGCTGTCAGTTTACCAAGACCTTGGTAAATCAGAATATATAGCTGAATAAACAAGAAGGTTCATCCCTCTCAGAAGGTGGCAATAGGGAAATTCTCCCCAAGACCTGAATCTTAGAATGGTTTGAACTGGAAGGGACCTCAAGGATCATCTAGTTCCAACACCCTTGCCATAGGCAAAGACACTTTCCACTAGACCAGGTTGCTCAAGGCCCCATCCAGCCTGGCTTTTAACACCTCCAAGGAGGGGGCATCCACAACCTCCCTGGGCAACCTGTTCTAGTGTTTCACCACCCTCACTGGGAAGAATGGCTTCCACATATCCAGTCAAAATCCATCTTAAATCCACTCCCCTTCATCCTATCACTACAAGCCCTTACAAAAAGTTCCTCTCCAGCTTTCCTGTAGGCCACTTTCAGGTGCTAGATGGCCACTATGAAGTCTCTCTGGATCTTTCTCCATGCTGAGCAGCCCCAACTCTCACAGCCTGTCCCCACAGGGAGATATCTTCATAGCTCTCTTCTGGACCCACTCCAGCAGTTCTATGTCCTCCTTGTGCTGGGGGCACAGAACTGGACACAGTACTCCAGGTGGGGTCTCATGAGAGCAGAAGGGCAGAATCAGCTCTCTTGTCCTGCTGGTCACACTTCTTTTGATGCAGCCCAGGACAGGATCAGCCTTCTGGGCTGCAAGTGCACATTGTCAGCCAGAGATCAGTGTTGCTGCTTTAAATGGTGTCTAGCTGCTCAGCATGACTAGTCTGTTAGGCTGGAATTCAAAACTTCTTGTATTGAACCTTTTAATTCAGGCCTCTGCCTAGACCTGAGTTCTTTTCAAACCTTTACTTGGGTCTGCTTGCAGGAGTGACCTGCAGCCTTCAGCTCTTCCATTTCCTGCCAGTTGATGCCAGCACTTGTCAGACTGAGTAGCTTAAAGTTATTTATGCTGGTGTGTTGTCTTGTGTGTTTTTTTCCCCTCCTAGGTACTTGTTGAAAGTTGCTGAGCTCTTTGAGAAACTTGGGGTAAGAGAAGCTTCAGGAGGGAGGGGCAAGAATCCCTGAATGGGGATGGTGCTATTTCCCACTCCATACCAACTATCTGCTCTTCTCTGCAGAAGGTAGAAGGCAGGGTGTCATCTGATAAAGACTTGAAGCTCTCTGAACTGTTGCGCTACTACATGCTCAATATAAAAGCTGCCAAGGTGAGAACATCTCTTCTGCTTTTGATATTTTATTATGGACATCAGCACTTGCTCAGTGTAGTCTGTGTGCTTAAAGAATGCAGGAAGGTAGATCCCAAAGAAACCAGAACTCCTAAGCCACAGCCATACAATGGCTAGCTGCATTCCCAGCCCACTTAGTGTCTTGACTGGTTTCTTGGACATGTAAAAGAGGAAAAACTTTAAGTTTAGAAGCATAGAATGGTCTGGGTTGGAAAGGACCTCCAAAGGTCATCTAATCCAACCCTCAACTAGATCAGGCTGCCCCAGAGCCCTGTCGAGCCTCACCATGAATGTCTCCAGGGATGGGGCCTCAACAACCTGCCTGGGCAACCTGTTCCAGTGTTCCACCACCCTCATGGTAAAGAACCTTTTACTAACACCCAATCTAAATCTGCTCTTTAGTTTGAAGCCATTGCCTCATCTTGTCACTATAGACCTTTGTAAACAATCTCTCTCCATCGTTCTTGTAGGCCCCCTTCAGGTACTGGAGTTACAGCAAACTGGATTTGAGTCTGCAGCAGTGTTTTAACCCTTCCCCTTTGAGTGCTTGTGACTTGTCAGTAAACCCCATGATTAATTACATCCTGAAATAGATCTCAGCCTCTCAAGCACTACTGAGTCTGCAGTAACATGTGAAGGCTGTTGGAGTCTGGACTTCCAGGAGGGGCTTGGCAGATTGATGTAACTGCAAAAGCCTTGCCAGCAGCTCTTTCTAATGAATACTTGCCTTGGCCAGGAGATGACTGCTGAGAAATACTGTGGCTATGACCTGCTGGGCCTCTTCTAGTATACCTTTTATTGTCACGTAGCCTGGGACATTCCTTCCAGGCATCCTGTATCATGTACTGCTCTTTAGCTATCAACACTGTGGTGCTGCTAGATTAGAGAGGAGTTGGTGCTAAGAGCTATGCTGCTTCTCCTGTCTGGGTTACTGCAGTGCTTCAAACTGTCAGGGCTCCAAATTAAATGATGGTGTATCCCTTACCAGAAGTAGTCAGAACTCGGGAAGTACTGTTCCTCCTTGGTGGAGAGGCCCACCTTATGGAAGGATAAAGCACCTCTAAGGGAAGAAGCAATGCCCTACAGTAGCCCTCAGACTACCTTAACTAAGGCACAAATGGTTGTCTGGAAGACTTGACACTGCAATGGCAAAAGCTCCTGTTGCTATGCTGAGATCTGGGGAAAACAACTCAAATCTGATGCTGAAAGGAGTGAAACTTCCCTGATGCTAAGGTGGCTGTAATGTCAATTTGGGTGGCAGTCCTCTAAAGCTTTGCACCATTCTTGTCTTTCAGGATCTTCTGTACAGACGTACAAGGGCTCTTGTTGACTATGAAAACTCCAACAAAGCTCTAGATAAAGCCAGACTGAAGAGCAAGGATGTCAGGCTGGCTGAGGCACATCAACAGGATTGTTGTCAGAAGTTTGAAAAGATTTCAGAATCTGCCAAACAAGGTAAACTGGGCTTTGCTGTACTTGTGCTGAAGGGAGGAAATCTTAATGCTTTCCAGGTCTCCATCTGACCTTCAGCTACTGAAGGCTTCTGAACACTCTCCTGAAGCAGGTAGTCTGGACTTCCCAAGGGCAGTGTAGGTGCCTGAAAAAATAATGCAGCTAAGTAGTTTTAAGAATGACTGTCTGAAGCACAGCAGTGTCAGCACTAGAGCAACCTTAATTGTAAGGCCTCAGCACTTGCTTTCACAGGATGTATTGGATTGAAAGGAACCCTCAAAGGGTCATCTTGTCCAAACACCATGCAGTGAGCAGGGACATCTTTAATTAGATCAGGTTGCTCAGGGCCCCATCAGTTTTGGCCTTGAATGCCTTCAGGGATGGGGCCTGCACCACACCTCTGGGCAACGTGTTCCAGTATTTCACCACTCTCCTTGTAAAGGATCTCTCTCCCTGTGTCCAACCTAAATCTGCTCTGCTCTAGTTTCAAACTGTTGCCACTTGTCCTATCACTACAGTCCTTCCCCAGCTTCCTGTAGGTCCCCTTCATATATGCTACCATAAAGTCTCCCTGGAGCTTCTCTAGGCTGAACAGCCCCAGCTCTTGAAGCCTGTCCCTACAGGGAAGGTGCTCCAGTCCTCTCATCTCTGTGGCCTCCTCTGGACCTGCTGCAGCAGGTCCATGTCTTTTTTCTGTTGAGGACACTAGAGCTGGATGCAGTACTCAGGTGAGGTCTCACCAGAGCATAGTGGCAGAGTCACCTCTCTTGGTCTGCTGGCCACACTTTTTTTGATGCATCCCAAGGTGCAGTTTGCTTTTTGGGCTGCTAGTGCACATTGTTGGCTTATGCCCAGCTTCTCATCCACCAGTATGCCCAAGTAATTTTCAGTTCCAGACTGAACTCTTGTTCTCAGCCTCCACCTGAAGGCTTCCACACCTCAGGCTTCTGATTCAATGTAGGAGCTCTGCAAATAGCTGTGCTGGGGCACTGCAGAAGCCTGAGTGTCTCATACAGAGTTTCAAACACTGGTTCTTAGCCAGATAGCTTTGGACAGTATAAATCAGAGGAAACCCGCTTTAACAGCACACATGCCACTCCTTTCAATGTTCTTGGGTTTTAAATGCTCTGTGCTCTCACAGAGCTCGTGTAGCTGTTCTAATTCCAGTTGTTGTCTCCCTACAAAACCTTTTTGTCTGGAGGCAAGATGTGTCATACAATCAATGCATCTCTGGCTAGCAGCAGCAAGACTCTTGAACCTTTTTGTGGTCAAACACACTTAACTAGAGCTGTACAAAAGCATTCATGCAACATTAAGGGGAACTACTGACACTTCAGTCAGTTTGTCTGTCTTACCTTTCTTTGTCCTTCTTCCTTCCAGAGCTGGTGAGCTTCAAAGAGAAGAGAATAGCAGCGTTCCGCAAAAACCTCATTGAGATGGCAGAGCTGGAAATAAAACATGCAAAGGTGTGTGCTGTTGGGAATTCACCAGGGACAGCTTTAGAGAAGTGAGTGTTGTGCAATGCAGAGGGTTTGCCAGGCTCCCTTTGAAACGAGGAAGCTTAGAACAGAACAGCAAGGCTCTTCAGCTGAGATCTGAGGAGGGGAAGGAAAGGAAGTCAAGAGCTGGAGGCACAGTGCATGCAAACAACAACTGCTGACAGTCTTTGTCCCATCTGGAGTGTCTGTTTTCAACCTGTCACTCCTGGGACACCAGCAGCCTGTTGTGCTGCCAGTGAGAAGTCTCAGTTTTGCAGGGAGTACAGAATAGCTCACATAACTGCCCACCTGTGGGCCTCATCTGTGGGCTTTGGACCCCTCTTGCATCTAGAGGCAGCTGCTGCTTCAAGCGTTGCTGTGAGGGCACATCCTGCAGCTTGTGACCTAGCTGCCAGCCCTTCCTTGGCTTGTCAGTGGAGGGGAAATCGTAGAATGGTTTGGGTCAGAAGTGACCTTAAAGATCATTTAGTTCTAACCCCTCTGCCATGGGCAGGGACACCTTCCACTAGACCAGGTTGCTCAAGGCCTTCTCCAGCCTGGCTCTGAAAGCCATGCTGACTAGCAGGTCCTGCCAGGCTTGTTTTTACTGAGCAGATCTTAAGTAGGATGTGGAGACCACACCATCCAGTGCCATCCATCTATTTAAATTACAGAACTAAACCAAAAGACTCAAGCTAAGGTAATTGTGCACCTTCAATCTCTTTTGAAGAGGGGAAAGTCTAATTTCCCACTCACTGAGATTTCTGGGGTTCATCACAGGTAGCTATTTAAGTGCTGAGCTTGAATGTGACTTAGCACCAGATAATGGTTGGACTTGGTGTTAAAGGTCTTTTCCAACTGAAACAACTCTGTGATTCTGTGTAAGAGGCTTGACAGCACTGCTTGGTTTGGCCCACTTATGTGCTACTGTGTCTTGCCCCTCCTTCCCACAAACTGAGTCATGGCTGCAGGCCTGCTGGAGGAGGCAGGATGCAGTCTATATAGAATTATAGAATCTTTTTTTGTTTGGAAAAGACCTCTAAGATCATTGTCTGTCAACCTGAGACCATTATGGCCATTAAACCATGTCCTGAAGTGCCATGTCCACATTTCTTGAGTATCTCCAGGGATGGTAACTCCAGCACCTCCCTGGGCAGCCTGTTTCAATGCCTGACCACTCTTGTCAGTGAAGAAATTTTTTCTACTATCCAACCTGAACCTCTCCTGGCACAATTTCAGGCCATTTCCTCTTGTTCTATCACCTGATACTAGGGAGAATAGACTGACACCCACCTCACTATGATCTGCTTTCAGGAAGTTGTAGAGCAAGGTCTCCCCTCAGCCTCCTGTTCTCCAGACCCTTCATCAGCTTTGTCCTTCTCTGGACACACTCGATCAGCTCAATGTCTTTCCTGTAGTGAGAGCCCCAAACCAAACCCAGTATTTGAGGTGTGGCCTCACCAGTGCAGAGTGCAGGGACAGGATCACTCCTCTGCTGAACTGATTGATCAGAAATGAATTCTTTTCTTTTCCAGAACAACGTCTCTCTCCTGCAGAGCTGTATTGACTTGTTCAACAATTAAGGCACCTTTATCCTGAAAATGTGAAAGAAGCATCAATTGCACTCAATGGCCAGGGACAACTTATTGCCTTGACTTCATTAGCTTAATATAAAGATTCTCACTGAGATTGTTAGACTAATACTTGTTGATAGTGATACATTGACTTTCTTGGTATAAAGGGGAGCTGAACTGTGTATGAATTGGCTAGATGGAGCTAATGTCCTGTTGGCTGATAACTCAAAATGAGTTAAATGTAAGAAATCAGTTTGCTGCTGCCTGATGTCACTTAGCAGAAGATGTTTTCTGAGGACAACTCTTTGGGTTTTTTTGCAGGATCATCAAGTAATCTGTCTCTTCATATCCCTGATACATTTAAAAGTGGGGCAGACTTAGTGTAGCCATTTTCTAAGAGCGATACCTTAACATTCCACTTCCCAGGCAGATTTCTACTGCAATATATTTTGAATTTCTATAACTACATTCAGTATTTGTACACTTTGGGCAATACAGCAAATAAAGGTCTGATACAACAAGACTGTGTGGGATGTGAAGTGACAAACTCAGGTGTCAGGCACAGAACTCTCACAAATCACTCCTCACCTGGAGCTCTTCATTCACTAGAGAACTATTTGACTCAATGGGATTGTTCTTGGAATGGATGCTGATGTGAAAAGTGGGAACTTGAGGTCATGCTGCTGTTTGAGTAGCTCTTAAACTTCTCTGCTGCATAGGAGGGAGACCAAGCATTGATATATAGACTCCTTCAGACTGCTTCATTGTGCTTGATGTTTTCATAGAATGGTTTGTGTTGGAAGGGACCTCAAAGAATGGGCAGGGACACCTCTGACTAGACCAGGTGCCTCAAGGCCTTGTCCAACGCGGATGTATTTTGTCACAATGCTTCGTATTTTGTCACAATGCTTCATATTTTGTCAGTCTTTACACCTCCTACTAGCAGCAAGAGGTTGTTTTTCAAAACTTCAGGGCTTCTGGAAGCACAGTCCCCTGGAAGTCTTCTCTCAGAACCTTGTTTCATTTCTTCTGACTATACTCCTGATCAGTAGGCTGTGTAGCTGTGCTGTGGGCAGACTGCCTGAAGCACCTTCAACCAGGGAAGCTCTAAGAATAGACAGCTCAGTGGCAGTGGCTACAGGTTGCTCAGTTTATTTTTCTGTTTATTTTTTTTTTCCCATGAAAACTGAGCAGCTCAACCACACCATCCTGAAGTAGTCTAGCTGTGGAACATCTGAATTCTATCACTGAACTGTTCCTGCCAAAGAAAGTTTCAACCTCAGGACCCAGGGATTTAAGAAGAAACTTCTGCACTGAAAGGGTTCTCAAACACTGGAATAGGCTTCCAAGGCTCAACTCAACTCAAAAGCCTTTATTTTCCCCAGAGGAAGGTTGCAACTAGCATGGCAAACACCACCGTTCCCCAGCTCCAGAATTGCTCTAGACTAAGGAAAGAAATTTCCTAATATCCAACCTCATCCTCTCCTGGCACAATTTCAGGCTATTTCCTCATTCTATCACCAGATACTGGGGAGAAGAAACTGACCCCCACCTCACTACAACCTCCTGTCAGGGAGTTATAGAGAGGGAGGTCTCCCCTCAGCCTCTTTCTCCAGACTAAACCTCAGTTCCCTCAGCTGTTCCTCACCAGACCCTTCATCAGCTTTGTCCTTCTCTGGACACACTCTGTCACCTCAGTATCTGCCTTGTAGTGATGGCTTCAGACACTACCAGTAACAGTGTGTTTGAGTTTGGGTGGTGTTTTTTTCTTATTTTGGAATTTTGAGGTGCTTGCTCTTGTCTGGTTTGTGTTCTTCACATGGTTTGACTTGGGTTATGATCTGATCGCATAAAAAGCATTTGAAAGACTTGGAGAGGCAATTACAGCTTTATACTGATGTTGTAGTTAATTGTGTAGCCACCGAGCAGCTTAGCGCTAAGTATCCTTCTGAAAGGAACTGTCTGGCGTCAGCCAGGCCGCTAGAGTGCGTTGCAGTCAGCTTTAAGGTGTGAAACGTGTTGACTTGGAAAATGCTGGTCCCAGCACGGATCTCAGGCCTGTGGGTGGCAGGCTCGTACAGCTGCTGAGAAGCGCTTTTACCACATGTGCCCTCAGACTTGCGTTGTAAGGAAGTGCCCGAATGGCTGCTGCTTAGCCTCCCGTCTTATGTGGCAGCTGGACTGATGTTAATAAGTGAGAGAAACTAGCTACCTACATGGTTGTCTGCTAATAAGGAAGGATGGAAACCTGTTTTTAACATGATATAGCTTGGCTGTTAAGAAGAAATTCTTTCTAGTGAGGGTGGTCAGACACTGAGACAGGCTGCCCAGGGAGGTTGTGGATGATCCCCCTCCCCTGCCTTGGAAGTGTTCAAGGTCAGGCTGGGTAAAGCCTTGAGCGACTTGGTCTAGTGGAAGGTGTCCCTGTCCATAGACAGGGATGATCTTTGAGGTCCCTTCCAACCTAAACCATTCACTGTATGACTTTATGACTGGACCTGAATTGTAGTAGGGCCTTGAATAAAGCCTTAGCTGAGCAAAATCATCACAGGCAAGTTGGCCTGGTAGGAGTATCAAGATGAACAGGAGTTGTGGGGTTGGTTTGTTTAAGAAATATTACTGAGATCTTGTACTGTCCAACCAGCTTTTGAAATGAAAACAGAGTTTCAGAGATGTTCCAAACAGGGCTAGACTCTAGTCTACATTTGCTGATCACATCTGTAAAGGATTTTGCCTTTTACAGGCTTTTGCTTCTGTTTATGGGTTGCAAATTGGCTTTTGAGAGTAAAAAAACCTCATCAGTAATAGTAACTGCTGTGGAAAGACTCACACCACTGATGTCACAGCTGTCATAGACTCATAGGGTTGTTTTGTTTGGAAAAGACCTCTAAAATTTGGTCCAACTCTCAACATAAGACCACCATGTCCCAAAGTGCCATTTCTATATGCTTCTTGGACACCTCTGGGGACAGTGACTCCACCACCTCCCTGGGCAGCCTGTGCTAATGCCTGACCACTCTTGCAGCAAAGAAATTCTTAATATCCAACCTAAACCACCCCTGGCACAATTTCAGGCTGCTTCCTCTTGTTCCATCACCTGAGGCCCCCAAATCTGAGCTCGGGGTCAAGGTATGGGCTCAGCAGTGCTGAGTACAGGAGGACAATCACTGCCCTGGTCCTGCTGGTCACACTATTGCAGATGCAGGCCAGGATGGTGTTTACCTTCTTGGGCATATGCTGGTTTGTGTCCAGCTGGTTGTTAACCAGTACACCCAGGTCTGTCTCCACTGGGCAGCTTTCCAGCCACTCTGCCCCAAGCCTGGAAGATTTCAGGGGTGGTTGTGACCAACAAACCCAGGAGAGGCTAGCAGCAGGCTGCAGTCTCTTGTGCAGTGCTTGCTGTGGGTCAGGCCTGACAATGTGAGAGTATCTTTGAGGTGGTTGAAACAGCTGGAGATGGCACATAGGAAGGTAGATGAGAGCTAAGCTGGTCACGTCAGAGAAGCTTCTTAAATGTGTCCTGTTGTACAGGATTTTGATTGCTAGCCATGCAATAAAACAGAGCTTTGTAGCCACAGAAAAGGAGAGGCTCAACATGAGCCAGCAGTGTGCACTTGCGGCCTGGAAAGCCAATCACATCCTGGGCTGCATCAAGAGAAGGGTGGCCAGCAGGCCAAGTGAGGGGATTCTTCCCCTCTGCTCCACTTTGAGATCACACCTGGAGTTCTGTGTCCAGTTCTGGAGCCCCTATTGCAGGAAAGATCTGGATGTGTTGGAATGTGTCCAGAGAAGGGCCATGAGGACAAGCAGAGGGCTGGAGCTGCTCTGCTGTGAGGACAGACTGAGAGAGTTTGGGCTTCTGGAGAAGAGAAGACCCAGAGGAGACTTAATTGTGGACTTCCAGTATTTGAAGTGCACTACAAGAAAGCTGGGGAGGGACTTTTTAGGGTGTCAGGTGGTGCTAGGAGTAGGGGGAATGGTTCAAGACTAGAAATGGGTAGATTCAGATTGGATGTCAGGAAGTAGTTCTTCCCCATGAGGCTGGTGAGACTCTAGCACAGGTTGCCCAGGAAGATGGTAGAAGCCTCATCCCTGGAGGTTTTTAAGGCCAGGCTGGATGTGGCTCTGAGAAACCTCATCAAGTGTGTGGTGTCCCTGCCCATGGCAGGGGAGTTGGAACTATGTGATCCTTGAGGTCCCTTCCAACCCTAACAATTCTATGACGACTATGGCCTGAGTGTACTTCAAGAAAGAGCTGATTTGCCTTGGCTTATGTAAGTGTTCTTGGCTCTAGGAAGATACATGAGTGCTGCTAAAGCTGGTAATCCATGTAGGGAATGGTTCCTGTGCCTTTGGGGTACTGTAAGCCTGGAAGAGCTGTGAGCATTGACTCTTCGCGCTTGTTGCTTTTGGGGCTGTGCTTCCCCTCCCCCCAGGGTTTCTGCAGCTGTGACTAGCTTCATAAGCCTGAGAAAGTGTTACGGTCACTCTGGCCTGAGGTGGGGCAGAAATTCATCTGCAACTTGACTTATCTTAGAATGATTACTGATGTTTTAATTGGAGATTCATCATGACTAGTTGGTTTGGTTTTTCTTTTAACACTCTGGATTTACTCAGCTTCTCTTCATTCCATCCTGTTTCTTTTGGACTGCACGCTCTAGGGAAGCTGTGATGTGAGGCCCTTACCTTTAGCAATATTCAGGCCTTGGACTATACTTCTGGCAGCAACAAATATGCATTTCTCAAAACACAGATCTGGGAAGGATTTCTGAGGAGGTATTGATAGTTTCTGGCACTTACAGACTCTCTCAAAAGATCAGGAGAAACCACTTGTTTATGCTGTGAAGCAGAGAGCTCTGCAGAGTTCCCGTTCTTGGAGGTACTTTCAGTACTTTCCTGCTCCCCCAGCACTTGCTGCTATGTCTGAGACTGCAGTTAGGAGTTATTTCAACTTGTGCTCTTAAAACATTTCCCTCTTAGCTTTATGACAGTGGAACATCTGAAATGGATTTGAAATCTGTTCCATGTGCAGCTCACCAGTGGATGAATGCAGGCCCCAGTGATACATTTTAATCCCTCAGCCTGGATTGAGATTTGGACCTGCAGCTCCCTGATTTAGAATGGAATTAACCAGGTTGGAAAAGACCTTTGAGATCATGAAGTCCAACCTATCACCCAACACCATCTAATCAACTAAACCATGGCACCAAGTGCCTCATCCAGTCTCCTCTTAAACACCTCCAGTGATGGTGACTCCACCACCTCCCTGGGCAGCACATTCCAATGGCCAATCTCTTTCTGTGAACAATTTCTTCTAATATCCAGCCTAAACCTCCCCTGGTGCAGCTTGAGACTGTGTCCTCTTGTTCTGTTGGTGGTTACCTGGGAAAAGAGACCAACCCCCACCTGGCTACTAAAGCCAGCTGAAGCTTGTGCTTCATCTGCTATCAAAGTCCTGTCCAGTGGCCAAGCTCTGGTGTGGGCTCAGCCTTGCTTTTTGTTTGTGTTGTGGGGTTTTGTTTTGTGTGCTTTGGGTTTGTGTTTTTGTTGGGTTTTGTTGCTGTTGTTGTTTCGGTTTAGTTTAGTTTGGGTTTTTTTTGGGGGGGGGGCTTGTTTGTTCTTTGGATGTTTTTGTTGGTTTTTTGAGGTTGTGTGTTTGGGGTGGGTTGGGTTTTGGTGTTGTGAGGGTTTGGGTTTCTTTTTGTATGTTGTCTTTTGCTTTCATCTTTCATTTTCCAAAGCCAGTAAGAAGGCTCAGTTAAAGGTTGGAGTCCAGCTCAGGTGGGTTTATTGTCCTTGCCTGATACAAATAATTCCTTGTTAAGAATGCTTTGTGACTTGAACAGTCAAGCAAGAATGCTGCCTGGTTTAGAGGGGAGGGAGTACAGGTAGAGTGTGGAAAAGGTAACTTGCCAGCTGTTCCACAGGAAGGTTTTTGTCAGAACCAGCTGTTTAGTTTGGATCTGAAATTCCCCTCTGGGTCTCCTGTCTCCATCTGCTGCTGTTGGAAGCAGTCAGCTGAGTGCTTGTGATTTTAGTTTGGCTGGCCCTTGGCTGTGGTTTGCTGCTCTTCTGTGGAGCCTCCACTCCAATGCAGTGAAGTGTGCTGGTTCAAATAGTTTCTGGTGCTTTCTCCTGTGGGTCGGTTTCACTTGGTGGTGGAATTGCAAGATCACTTTCTGCAGGAAAAGCGTGGTGGAGGCCGGCCTGGGTGAGTGGGAATGTGTTGTGAGTGCTTCCCTGCTGACACCGCAGCTTCTTGTTGGTGCACAAAGGAGAGTGCAGTGGATGGGTTGTATGCATGAAACAATATTTTTTTCTAAGGTGAAGCTGCTCTGGTGAGACCTCACCTGGATTACTGTGGCCAAGTCTGGAGCACGTTCTAAGGAGGGCCACGAAAATGATCAGGGCCTTGGAGCACTTCTGGTATGAGGACAGGCTGAGGGAGCTGGGGGTGTGCAGCCTGGAGAAGAGCAGGCTCCAGGGAGACGTAATAGCAGCCTTCCAGTACCTGAAGGGGGCCTGCAGGAAGGATGGAGAGAGACTGTTTACAAAGGCCTGGAGTGATAGGACAAGGGGCAATGGCTTCAAACTAGAGGAGAGCAGATTTAGATTGGATGTTAGGAACAGGCTTTTTACTGTGAGAGTAGTGGAGCACTGGAACAGGTTGGCCTGGAGGCGTGGTTGAGGCCCCATCCCTGGAGATACTCAAGGTGAGGCTTGAGAGGGCTCTGGGCAGCCTGATTTAGTTGAGGATGTCACTGCTGCCTGCAGAGGGGTTGGACTAGGTGACCTTTGGAGGTTCCTTCTGACCCAAACCATTCTGTGATCCTAGTTCTAGTAAAGCCAGCTCATCTAGTTAAATTTGAGACAGCAGTGGAGTTAGTTTCATCACATGCTTGCTCCCACTGAAAGAGGATGGCCTCACTTCCCCTCCTGTCTTGTTCCTATTGCATCCCTCAGGCTGGTCCTGATGTTCATGTGGCCTTGTGCCAAGCTGATGTAACTCACTAAAATGGCATGAGATGGGCCAAAATGGAGACAGGCCAAACTGAGGACAGGCTTTGTGCCAAGTCAGTGTACTGAGTCTGTGTTCCTGGAGTGGAGGAGCACGCAGGCCTGGGTGAGGGTGGTGATCCATGCTGGGGATACTTAGCTTAGCTCAGCTGTGTTTTGGAACTGTTGGACCAGCGCTGCTCCAGTAAGAGCTTCCCTTTTTCAGGAGAGTGTAGCTGTTGTTACTTCTAAACCTGCACTGGAAGGACCTGGCCCATCTAAATCCAGGGCTGTTTGCATAACACTGACCACCTTGGAACTGGGAGCTGTTGCTTGCTAGAAAATGCTTGTCCTTGGGAATATGGAGAGCAAGCTCTTGCTGGGTGGTGGTGGTGCTTTGTGGCTTCTTCAGAAAGATTTCCATCACTTAGTGCTTGAGAAGGGAGTAACACCCCTGAGCTGACAGTGCAGCACTGCAGATCTACTCCCCACTCACAAACCTTTTAAGGAGGGCAGTGGAGTGATTATGTGTTTGGACCCTGGATGTGGAAAACATCAGCAAGTTGAAGCCTGGAGCTAACAGGCAGTGCCACTTTAAAATTTTTGTTCATTCTGCTGTGGAGATTATTGGCAGAGCCTCCTTCAGTACAGGCAAGGTTGTTGCCATGGAGGACAGGAAATCCCTCGTCTGCACGGAGAAGGAAAACATTGGAAGCTGTCCTGCTGTAAAGCACAGCTGCCTCTGTGCTGGGAGAGGGGTGCTTGCTTCCACGGGGGTGTTTTCCAAAGGTCTTGGGTTTTTGTCTGCAGATCTTTACACATTTGCTCTGTTTCTTAGTGAGTGGGCTGCCTGTGTGTTTGAGGAAGAGCTGGACAAAGGAAGGGGGAGCAGCTGGTTAGGACTAGTTTCAAGTGCTGTGGTTTAACGTGAGAAGCAGGAGGATTTTCACTTGGGAGGGAGATACTTAGCAAATTTACAGTATCTGCCTCTCCTTTTAGCTCTGCAGCTCCTCTTAGTTTGGTTTCCCTCTGCAGAGGAAGGTCTCTGCCTTTTCTTCTCTTGGGCATCCTAGAGGAGGGAGGTGATGCTGTGGTGGGGCTGTGTTTTCCACTGGCAAGCTGAGGTGGAGCCTGGCTGCAACAGCTGGAGGTGAGAGCACCAGTTTGGTCCATGTGTCTAGCACTTGGCCATCTGTTCCTGCAACTACCTAGATGTTGGCCTATCCTTATGAGACAGGGTAGAGGTGACATTTGCGGAAGATCTCCCAGGTCATGCTTGTACCATCTTTCCACTGCAGGCTCTGCAAGAGGACCCAATTCCCTTAGGAGCTGAGACCAGACAGGGCTGTGGAGGGTTAATCAGCTTGGTCAAGCCCATCACTGTTACAGAAAAAGTGGTCAGGCACTGGAAGAGGTTGCCCAGGGAAGTGGTAGTCAACTGTCCTTGGAGGTGTTTGAGAAACATGTGGACTTGGCACTTGGGGACATGGTCTTAGGTTGACAGTTGGACTCAATGATCTTTTTCAACTGAAACAGTTCCATGATTCTATGAATATCATCAAGGTGTATGAAGGTTGACTTGCTTGGGGTGCTGCTAGGCAGAAACCCAGCCTGTCACCCAGTACTTGTCCTCTTTCCCTATGATCTGCTTCAGAGACTGGATGAGCTGATGGACACCAGTGTTTATTGATTATTTGTATATGAGTCACTAGATCAGGACTTTTCCTTCCTCCAGAGACAGATTTGTCAGCTGTCCAGATCAGGTCTGGCTCTGTTCTCTTGCTGTCCTGCCCATCCCCACTGTTGCCATTCTGAGTTGTGGCAAATGTTAAATGGAAACACAGAGATCTGTGTCTGACTGGGTGAGTTTTAACTTCTGCTTGGCATGCTTCTGGGACAAGCTTTAATGCTGATGCTCCTGAAGCTGAACTTGCTGTTTCAGTGCTCCAAAGGATACACGTGTATGTGGCCTGTGGTGTTACAGGGGGCCTAGCGTGAAGTGTCGCTGCCCATGGGAGAGGGTTGGAACTTGGATGATCCTTGAGGTGCCTTCCAACCTTGAGAATTCTGGGCTTCTGGCTGCTTTGGGAAGGGAGCTGTACTCTACTACTTCTCATTGTACACCGAGTCTTTGTTCCTTTGAGCAAGGCATGGTGGCACTTCTATGTTTAACTGAGCTGTGCTGTTATTAATGCTGCATGCTGTGAAGCCAGAGGTGAGACTTCTTGGGGAATACATCTCAGGAATTGCTCATGGTGGGGGTGAATCTGAGGCACCTTGGCTCCTAGTGCCAAAATCCTGGGTCTGGGATTGTAGGGGTTAAACTCCTAGATATTCCCTGAAGATATTCCAGGATTTCCCTGGTAGCTCTTCCTGGATTTACTATAGCCCAGCTTTGATGGAGGGCAGAATGATGCAATCGTAGTTCAAATAACTCCCTTGTCCTGTTTCTTCTCTTGTTGGGAGACTGTTCTGGCATTACTGAGTTGTTTTGCATGGATGCAGGGCTGATTTACAGTGGTAGAGCTCTCTGCCTGTGTTTGCCTAGCTCTGGATGTGGGAGGTTATGACGTCCGTCTGGAGTCAACATCCACATCTTCCTTTTCTGGCACTTTGTGCCATCTCTTACTTTCTATACCAGCCCTCCCTAGGTATATTTGCACAAGTTGTGTCCCACCCTCTGTGCTGCTTTACTTGCCCATTGACATCTGACAGTGTGTGCTTTCTAGATGTTTTCACCTTGCTGTGACGTGGTTCCTCTGGCCCTGATGGGGCAATTTAGGCTTTGCATCCATCTGTTGCAGAAAGCCTGTTTCAGCTCTGGGCTGGCATTCCGTGTTTGGGATGGTACCACCTGGCCCACTGGTGGAGGACCTGGCTGGGTTTCTTTAAGGCTGCTTGGTCATAGAATCACAGAATTGTCAGGGTTGGAAGGGACCTCAAGGATCAGCCGGTTCCAACCCCCTGCCATGGGCAGGGACACCTCATACTGTAGCAGGTGGCTCACAGCCACATCCAGCCTGGCTGCAAAAACTTCCAGGGATGAGGCTTTTAAGGCCAGGCTGGATGTAGCTCTGAGCCACCTGCTATAGTATGAGGTGTCCCTGCCCGTGGAACTAGATGATTCTTGAGGTCCCTTTCAACCCTGACAATTCTATGATCTCTGTGTCTTAGTGGAGAACTCTGTGTAAATAAACCACCTGCCTCTGTTTGGTTACAGAGGAGCTAAAATAACACCCCACCAAGGACATGAAGAGGACAGGCCAGCCTGAGAGATGGATTGCTTTGGTGAAAGCTAGAAGTGGTGACAGCTTCCTCCCCCTCTTTCCTCCCATGTCAGGAAGGATGTAGGAATTTGTGTTTATCACACACTGGCATCGTGCTATTGACTGTTTCTGCTTGCTGCTTGGTAACCCACTGCAGGGTGGGTTGTGCAGATAACAAGCCTGTAGCATAGGTTGTGGAGCAGGTGAAGCAGATAGCTCATCTCCTTGCTCCTGGGCCATGCATCTGAGGTACTCTAGCAGCTCTCCCGTGGGCTGGGCTGGTAGAGCATTTTAGGGGACACTGCAGAAGATAGGAAAAGGGACCCACTTGAAGAGGGACAGGGATCTACTTGAGAGTCCAACAGAGAGCTACCAGGATGATGAAGGGACTGGAACACTGCCCTATGAGGAGAGGCTGAGAGCCCTGGGGCTGCTTAGTCTGGAGAAAATTCAGAGGGGATTTATTAAATGTTTGTAAATATCTGAGGGCTGGGGGTCAGGAGGGAGGGGACAGGCTCTGCTCACTTACACCCTCTGACAGGACAAGGGGTAATGGATATAAACTACAGCACAGGAGGTTCCAGCTCAGCATGAGGAGGAACTTCTGCACTGTGAGGGTCACAGAGCACTGGAGCAGGCTGCCCAGAGAGGTTGTGGAGGAGACTTTCAAGACCCATCTGGATGCATTCCTGTGTGACCTGTGCTGGATTCTATGGCCCTGCTCTGGGAGGGGGTTGGAATTGATGATCTTCAGAGGTCCCTTCCAACCCCTAACATCCTGTGACCCTATGGCCAGTTCTTTTAAAGCACAACAGAGAAGGAAATGGGAGCTTTGAGGGCACCTTCTGCCCTTTGTCCTGGTGTGCCACTGTGTGTGCACACTCTGCCTACCAAAGCCACCAGATAAGGAGCTGTTTGCTGAGGACTGACAGAGCTCTTTGCTGGTCTTGTTTGCAGTGCTTCAGGACAGCCCCTCAAAGGCAGAACAAAGTAGGCAAGGCAATGGTGTGCAAGTGGTGTGACACTGGGGTGCTGGTTCCCTACAAATTTGGCAAGAGATGTGGCAGTACCACCCAGTACCAGCACTTTCCAGCACCATAATACTGTGACTTTTTGGTGCTGAGTGATAATTTCCTTTTGTTGTCCCAAGGAGGTGAAAGAGGTCCTGTGTTGGATGGATAACACCAGGTTGGCAAAGGTTGTCTGAGCCACTGTGCCCAGGGAGTGCAGTTGGAAATTAGGCAATGAGGCAAGATCAGTGCTTTCAGGAGCAGGATGAAGCCTGCTGAGCTCTTCAGAAGAAGGATTTTCTGTCCTTATCTCATCCTGGATGCACTGCATAACAGAATCACACGGAATGGTAGGGGTTGGAATGGAACTTCAGAGATCACCTAGTCCACCCTGTCTGCTAGAGCAGGTTCACCTAGTTCAGGTGGGTTTTGAAAGTCTCCAGAGGAGGAGACTCCACAACCTCTCTGTGCAGCCTGGGCCAGTGCTCTGCCACCCTCACAGGAAAGAAGTTTTCCATTATATTACATGGAACCTTCAGCTTGTGCCCATTGGCCCTTACATTATCACTGTGCACCACTGGAAAGAGCCCAGCCCCATCCTCTTCCGCCCTGTAGCTACTGATCAGAGTTGAGAGGATCCCCTCTCAGTGGGAGCTGGATGCATGATGAGTACGCTGGTTTTGCAAGAAGCTAAACTGCTTGGGCAAGGGCTTTTGCTTCATGTCTGTGTAGCACTTTCTGCACAGGAGTCCTGATTCCAGCTCTAAGTGCTTGCCCTGGGAGCAGCTGCTTTCCCCAAGGCCTCTGAACTTCTAGGGCGCTTTGCTTCATGGGACTCTGGAGCCAAATATGTGCTGAGTGGTAGAGAACAAGGAGGATCTGCCAGGATTTCAGCTGAGTGCAGATGGTCTCTGTACTAGTTATAGAAGAGACTTCTGCAGGGCTGGGCTGGAAAGAACAGGCCCATCCCCTTGGCCTGGGATTGCAGGGATGCTTAAGGGGGAAGAGTTGGAGTGTTACAGAGAATGAGTACAAACCAAGCAGGGAAAGTGGAGGGGAAAGAAACCTGCTAGTGCTGCCCACGATGCTGGAAGAAACTGGGGATCCCCTGGCTGCAGAAATAATGTGTCTTAAGCCATCAATGCACCTAGAGGTGAAGGTCTCCATATCCAGGGCCACTGTGGTCCACATGCAAGTTAGTGGGGTTGCTTCTCCTCACTCTCTGTGTCTTAGCTTTAACCCAAATGCCTTAGAATCAGCCCAAGAAAAAAATGGTTTTGTTCCCAAACCTGGGATGTGCTGGGTCTGTCTCTGCACGGGCCTCCTGGTAGCTCCGTTTGCTACCCAGCAGCACCCACGAGCACAATGCCTGGCAGGGCTCCCACCTTCACCTGGTCTGCAAATATTTGTACCCTTCCCTTCTCCAGCAGCAGCCTGGTGTTTGTGCAGGGGAAAGGTAGCAGGTGTTTGGGGAGCATTTGCTGTGCAGCTGTTTCCCAGGAGCTGTGTGGGACAGCTCCTTGGTGGGACCTCAGGACAGCAAAGCAGGGGAAGCAGTGCTGGTCCCTTCTGCTGTGTCATGCTGCCAAGGGGCTTGGTCTCAGCAGTGTCCAACCAGGGATTTAGGGGGCACTGAGCTTAGCTACCAACTCCTCCCAAAGCAAGAGGAGCTTTTGGCTTGAAGCACAGGTGTTTGAGGGCTGGCACAGAGAGCAGGGCTCATTGGGAACTGATGAACTCAGGCTCTGCCTTCAGGCTCCTTCTGGGATGGCAGCAGCTTTCCCTTAGAATCATAGCATGCATGGGGTTGGAAGGAGCCTTGAAAGTCATCTTGTCCAAGCCCCTGTGCAGTGAGCAGCAACACCTCCAGCTGGATCGGGTTGCTCATAGAATCATAGAATGGTCTGGGCTGGAAGGGACCTCTTAAGGTCATCCAGTCCAACCCCTCTGCAATATGTAGAGACATCCTCAACTAGATCAGGTTGCCCAGAGCCCTGTTGAGCCTCACCATGAATGTCCTCAAGGATGGGGTCCCAACCGCCTTCCTGGGCAACCTGCTCCCGTGTTTCACCACCCTCATTGTGAAGAATGTCCTCCTGATTTCCAGCCTAGATCTACCCTGCTCTAGTTTCAAACCACTGCCTTTGTCCTGTCATCACAGTCCCTCCTCAGCCTTCCTGTAGGTCCCTTCAGACACTGAAATGTAGCTACAGGGTCTCCCCCAGCTTTCTCTTCTTCAGGCTCCAATCTCCCAGCCTGTCCTCACAGGAGAGGTGCTCCAGCCCTGAGTATAGCGTGGGCAATCACTGCCTTTGTTCTGCTGGTCACGCTGGTCCTGATCCAGGCCAGGATGCTGGTGGTCTTCTGAGCCACCTGGGCACACACACTGCTTTTTTGGCATGCAAAAGAGGGCTGCTCTCTGGCACTCAGTGTCCTCAGTTCCTGGGGCTGCTGAGGCCTTCAGCTGTGAGCTGCCACCTCACGTTCCAGCCGTGGCTGCACCCAAGATTCCTGCAGAAGCAGCTGCCGTGCTCCTCCCCGGAGGGAGGAGTATTTCAGTTCTGGGTAAAGAAACCTTGTGTCAACAGCTGCTGTGCTGTGCTCTCCGAAGGGTACCAATTAATTCCTTACAACGTGATCCATCTGCTCTCAGCCTGTAAGCTGCTCCAGGCAGGGGCTGGCTTTTGCTGTGTGTGCTTCAACAGTGCTGTGGAAAGGGCTTCTGCCTTTGGGCATGGTGACAAAGGATCCAATTAAGGCTTCTTAAAGGAGTTTTATATACTTCCCTGCCCTGTGGATGAGAGGATTTAGGGCAGCCTCAGTAAGTTTGCAGGTGACACCAAGCTGGGTGGCTGTGTTGATCTGCTAGAGGGTAGGGAAGCTTTACAGTGGGATCTGGATGGGTTAGACCCATGGGCCAAGGCTAATTGTATGAGGTTCAACAAGGCCAAGTGCCAGGTCCTCCACCTGGGTCACAACAACCCCATGGTAAGCTACAGACTCGGGGATGTGTGGTTGGAAAGCTGTGACTCGGAATGGGGCCTGGGGGTATTGGTTGACAGTCAACTGAACATGAGTCAGCAGTGCCCAGGTGGCCAAGAGAGCGAATGGCATCTGGCTTGGATGAGGAACATGTGACCAGCAGGGACAGGGAGGTGATCATCTCCCTGTGCTCAGCACTGGTGAGGCCACACCTCAAGTACTGTGTCTAGTTCTGGGTCCCTCACTACAGGAAGGACATTGAGGGGCTGGAGTGTGTCCAGAGAAGGGCAGCAAGGCTGGAGAAGGGCCTGGAGCACCTGGCCTGTGAGGAGCATCTGAGGGAGCTGGGCGTGTTCAGTCTGGAGAAGAGGAGGCTGAGGGGAGACCTCATTGCTCTCTGCAGCTCTCTGAAGGGAGGTTGGAGTGAGGAGGGGGCAGCCTCTTCTCCATGGTGGCAAGAGACAGGACCAGAGGAAATGGTTTGAAGCTGCACCTGGGGAGGTCAGGCTGGATGCTAGGAAATATTTCTCCACTGGAAGGGTTCTCAAACACTGGAATGGTCTGCCCAGGGCAGTGGTGGAGTCACCATACCTGGAGGTGTTCCAGCAGTGTGTGGAACTGGTGCTTAGGACCATGGTTTAGTGCTGCCTCTTCAGTGCTCGGTCAAGGGTTGGCCTGGGTGAGCTTTGAGGTCTCTTCCAACCAGATGTATTCTGTGATATTTGCTATGTTGATGCATTTGCTTTCTGGGGACAGCTGGGGCTGATGTGCTGGTGTGGTGCCACGTGTCACCTCGGGAAAATGGCTCAGAGCTCTGCTGCTTACTGGCATGCCAGATGTTGTCCAGATCTTGGCCCCCTCCACTTGACACCCACCCCTCAGATATTGATAGACATTGATCAGATCCCCTCTCAGTCTTCTCCAGACTAAACAGCCCCAGGGCTCTCAGTCTCTCTTCACAGGGGAGATGCTCAAATCCTCTAATCATCCTCATGGCTCTCTGCTGGATTCTCTCCAGCAGTTCCCTGTCTCTCTTGTACTGGGGAGCTCAAAACTGGATGCACATTCTGTGTATACATAAAGCTGGAATCCCACAGCTTGTGCTCTGACTTTGCCTATGCTCCCACAGGCATGCCACATCATCCCATGGGAGCATGAGGAGGAGGAGGAGCGGGCAAGGGGGGGGGGCTCTCTTAGCAATGTTCTGATCAGAAAGTCAGCCTCTGTAGCAAACCTTCCAGCAGTGGAGTCTCTGCCAGGGATGTGGGCAGGCTTAATGCCCAGGTCATGTGGTGTGGATGCAAATCTAGTGTGCTTGAAAACTGAGCTAAGCTGGAGGGCTGTTCAGTAAGCCCGTGGAGGCCAGCTGTCGTGGCAGTGAGAAACCAGTGGGAAGGAAATTAGCACTTGCTCCCTGTTTTAGAGAGAGAAGGCTCTCTCTAGACTGGAGAACAAGTCTCATGAGGAACTGCTGAGGGAACTGGGGTTCTCTAGGCTGAGGGGAGACCTTATTGCTCTCTGCAGCAACCTGGAAAGAGGTTGCAGTGAGGTGGGGGTTGGTCTCTTGTCCCTAGTATCAGGTGATAAGAGGAGAGGAAATAGCCTGAACTTGTGCCAGGGGAGGTTTAGGTTGGATATTTGGAAAAGTTTCTTTCCTCCAAGAGTGGTCAGGGACTGGAACAGGCTGCCCAGGGAGGTGGTGCAGTCACCATCCCTGGAGGTGTTCAAGAAATGTGTGGCCGTGGCACTTGAGGACATGGTGCAATGGCAGTGTGAGGCTGATGGTTGGACTTAATCTTTCAAGGTCTTTTCCAGCTAAACCAATTCCACAACGCTGTGATTCCTGCATAGGACACTGCCATGTGAGGAGCTGTGGGGCTGTCTCAGGATGTGGGTTGTATCATGGGAATGACTGTCTTGGCTGTGCCCCTGAAAGAACAGGAGACCTACCTGCTTTTGTTTCCCAGGGGTACCTACCATGTACCCTGAGCCCTTGGACCAGCAAACAAAGTGACAGTGAGAGGTTCTGGAGAAGCAGCTTGAGGGATGCTTGGATGTGGGAAGATTTAAGCAGCCTGGACAAGACAAATGAGCTGTGGTGTTCCTTCTGTGATTCAAAGAGGGAAAAATGTGCCCTCCCTCTCAGATGCTTCCTTCTGTCCAAAAAAGGCTAAGTGGGTTCAGTGAAAAACCAGCAGAGGCATTCCTCATACTCTCTGGAGTAACTGGATGCAAAAGCCTGGGTTTAAAGGGGTCACTTGCAACAAATGTAATGTGACTGGAAGGAATTCATCTCCTGCAGGAAAACTGGCTGTGGTTTTAGGAAGGAAGGATGAGCTGGGGACTGGCTAGGGAAGGAGGCAGATGCTAACAAACAGATGATTGGTTACTCATCACAGATTATTAAACACAGGAGGCCAGCCTGGTGTCTTTATTTGACTGGAGATGGCTCACAGGCACAGCAATAACTGCCAGACCCAGCTGGGTTTGCAGCAGCTCCCAAGTGCACAGGTTAAGGGTACCAACCCTGATCCAAAGCCTGTTCTTGTCAGTGGGACACAGTCCCTCTAGTTTCAACATACACAAATACAGGCTGGGCTTGAGAGCAGTCTCAAGAAGAAGGACCTGAGGGTGTCAGTTGATGGGAAAACTCGCCATGAGCTAGCAATGGTCTCTGCCAGCCCAGGAGGCAACCATGGCCTGGGCTGCATCAAAAGCAGTGTGGCCAGCAGGATGAGGGAGGTGACTCTGCCCCTGTGCCTACAATACCTGTAGAAACAGAAATGGAGTGAAATTGGCTTCAGTGCCAGATGGAGGTGTGGGAAGCCTTCCTCAGACGGTCTACAGAATTGTCCTTGGCACTTCTGGTTGGTTTAGACTTTCAGAAGGCTGTCAGGGAGACACTGGCTGAGGCTTTGCTGTCAGTATGCCTTGATTAAGCTGGGAGAGGAAAGGCAGAGTCAAGAAGACAGAAAAAATTAAGCAGCAAGGCTGAATCTCCTGCCTGCACTAAGGCTTTTATCTCCTCTGCTGAAGTTATTTTGCTCTCCACTTGCAGACTTCAGAACTGTCTGCCTTGTCTTCTCCTTCCCCACCTCCTTCTTCCTTTTCCCCCTTCTTCACTCTGAAAAGGCAATTAGTCAGCAGAATCAGCCAGTTGGGACACATTTAAGAACAGGAGTCAACCTTCACAGCACTGAAAGCCCAGGGATCCAAGCTGCTGTACTTGCAAGGCTGGGCACAGGTGAGGTGCTCAAGGGCTTTGTTTTTTGGCTCCAAGTCTATTTCCCTCAATTTTAACCTGGCTGCTGCTCTTTCCTGCTGGTGCTACCTGGCCTTTAGGGGTGTGCACACCTGGAACAGGGGTGTGGGCAGAGTAGAGGAGTCATAGAATGGTTTGGGTTGGAAGGGACCTTAAAGATCATCTAGTTCCACCCTCCCTGCTGTAGTCAGGGACACCTTCCACTAGCCCAGGTTACTCAAGGTCCTGTCCAGCCTGGGTTTGAAGACCTCCAGGGAGGGGCCATCCACAACCTCCCTGGGCAACCTCCTGCAGTGTCTCACCATTCTTACTATAAAGAATTTCTTCCTAATCTCCAGTCTAAATCTCCCCTCTTCCAGCCTCAATCCATTCCTCCTCCTCCTATCACTACAAGCCCTTGTAAAAAGTCCCTCCTGGCTTTCTTGTACGCCCACTTCAGGTACTGGAAAGCTGCTTTAATGTCTCCCCAGAACCTTCTCTTCTCCAGGCTGAACAGCCCCAACTCTCACAGCCTGTCCCTCACAGAGGAGCTTCTCCATCCCCCTGATCACCTTTGTGGTCCTCCTCTGGACCTGCTCAAACAGATCCACAACTTTTTTGTGTTGGGGGCACTAGAACTGGATGTAGTACTCCAAGTGGGGTCTCACAAGAGCAGAGGGGCAGAACCACCTCCCTTGTCCTGCTGCTGCTGGGATTACATTTCATAGAATCAGTTTGGTTGGAAGAGACCAATCATTCTCTAACTCCACTAAGGCTGGTGCTAAACCAGGTCCCTCAGTACCACATCTCTGTATCTTTGAAACACCTCCAGAGAGAGGGATTCAACCACCTCCTTGGGGGACCTGTTTCAATCTTTGAGAACCCTTTCAGTGAAAAGCTTTCTTCTAATATCCAATATTAACCTTTCTTGGTGCAACTTGAGGCCGTCTCCTCTTGTCCAGTTCACTCACTCCTAGGGAGAAGAGACCAACATCCACCTGGTTCCCTCCTCCTTTCAGGGAGTTGTAGAGAGCAGTAAGGTCTCCCCTCAGTCTTCTTTTCTCCAGGCTAAACAACTCCAGTTCCCTCAGCTGCTCCACAATACTTGGCCTCCTTGAATCTCAGACAATTGGCTTTGGAAGAGGTTTGTGGTGGAAAATACCAGCTGGAGAGAGACTTTATGTAATCCTTTCCATGTGGTTGCCCCTTTGCCTGACATACCCAAATCTCTTCCCACAATATTTCCTATTTCCATTTCTGGAGGGAAGCAAGAGCTGGAGGCACAGGTTCTGGCTGTTGCAGTGGGCACAGGCTTCCCCACCGTGCCTGGAGGTGATGAGGAGCTGTGGAGACATAGTGCTAAGGGGGCATGGTTGAGCACTAGCCTTGGCAGCATTAGGCCATGGTTGGATTTGATGATCTTAAAGATCTGTTCAATGAAAAGGATTCTGTGATTCCATGATCTTGGCCACTGACCCCAGCCCTCTCAGTGGTGCTGGGCTGGCAGCCTGGGGTTGGGGTGATGACTCAGTGCCTGGCAGAGGCAGGGAAGGCAGGCAGCAGCCCCCAACCTGCGGCTGAACAGGCTTGGCTTTGTGCTGGCTGGCTTAAAAGGAGCTTTATGACTCCTCTCAGCACAGCATCAGCCTCAGCTCCTGCACAGGCCCCTCTTTGTGGGGGACGTGGGGTGACGTGGTCCTGGGCTGGAGGCGAAGCTGGGTGGGAGCTGGGGAGCAGCCCTGGCAAGCAGGGTCCCTTGAAGGGACTGAAAGCAGGGAAGTCAGGCCCTGGGGATGCTCAATTGTCATCACACCCGAGGGAAAATAGGTGCCCTGAGGGGTGAGCCAAGGATATGGCTCAGCCCTTGTGTGACAGTAGTCCCCAAACAGCACTTTGAAGTCACTGGGTGCATTGATGGATGCTGATGATAGCAAATCTTGAAAGCCACTGTCAGAGGTCCCAGAGCAGTGTGCTCAGGCGGCCAAAAGGGCCAACAGCATCTTGATATGTCTCAGAAATAGCATGACCAGCACCACCAGGGAAGTGATTGTGCCCCTGTACTCAGTGCTGCTGACACCCCCCTCAAACACTGGGCTCAGTTCTGGGGCCCTCACTTACCAGGAGGATATTGAGGTGCTGGAGCATGTCCAGGGAAGGGTAACAAAGCTTGTGAAAGGGTTGGAGAAAAGGTCTGGTGAGGGGACAGTTCAGGGAGATGGATTTATTTAGTCTGGATAAAAGGAGGCTGGGGGGAGACCTCATTGCTCTCTGTAACTCCCTGAAAGGAGGCTGGAGTGAGGTGGGGGTTGGTCTCTTCTCCCTAGTATCAGGTGATAGGGTGAGAGGAAATGGTCTGGAATTGTGCCAGGGGATGGCTAGGTTGGATACTAGGAAACATTTCTTTCCTCTAAGTGTGGTCAGGCATTGGAGAAGGGAGGTGGTGGAGTCACTGTCCCTGGAGGTGCTCAAGAAAGCTGTGGCCATGGCACTTGGGGATGTGGTTTAATGGCCGTGGCGGTGTTAGGGTGGTGGTTGGGCTCGATGATCCTTGAGGTCTTTGCAAACAAAGCACTGCTGTGATTCTGTGAAAAGGTGGAGGGACACTCAGTGAAGCAAACCTTGCAAGGGGTCTACAAGGTTCTGTCCCTGCTTCCACCCCTCCCTTTCACATTAAAAACAACTCCACCAAACCCTCTGCAGCTGCTTTCTCTCTTGGTTGCAGGGACAATTGCATGAACAATAGTTCTACAATTCAGCTTTTAAAGCCAAATGTTAATTGTTGTTGTTTGTTTCCCTGAACTAAAGAGTTTCTGGATTAGTCTTTCTGGAGGATTTCTCACTAATTTTCCATCCATTTGCTTCTGTTGGTAACAAGAGCAGGAGAGGTTCTCCCATCTCTCCTCAACAGGCTCAGCAGCCATGCCTCCCCCTTGCTGCCCCCAGCCCTGGCTGTAAGCAGGTTAATCTCTGCCTCAGCCTCACCAGGCAGCCATCTGCTGCTGTTTTTCCAGAGAGTGTTGTGCCCTTGGAGTGGTAAAACACAGAAACTGCCTCTACAGCTGAGCAGCCTCTTAAGACCACCTGCAGTGGTGTTCAGAGGTAAGAGCCTGTATTATCCTAGGCTGGACTTGATGATCTCAGGGGTCTTTTCCAGCCTCAATAATGATCCTGTGATTAGAATCAGGGAATCATAGAATTGTTTCAGTTGGAAAAGACCTTTTGGATCATCGAGGCCAACTGTGCTCTAACTCTGCCAAGGCTGGTGCTAAACCACGTCCCTCAGCACCACATCTCTGCCTCTTTTCAACACCTCTAAGGATGAGGATTCAACCACCTCCCTGGGGACCCTGTTGCAGTATTTAAGAACACTTCTAGGGAAGAAATTTCTTCTAATCTCCAACCTAAACCTCTCCTGGTGCAACTTGAGACCATCTCCTCTTGTTTCCTGTTACTAGGGAGAAGAGACCAACCCCTACCTGACACCAACCTCCTTTCAGGGAGTTGCAGAGAGTGAGGAGGTTTCCCCTCAGTTCTCCTCTTCTTCAGGCTGAATAAACTAGAGACCCTCATCTGTTCTCCAGACCCTTCACCACCTTTATGCCTATCTCTGGACACACTCCAGCACTTCAGTGTCCTTTCTGCAGTGAGAGAGACAAAACTGAACCAAGTCCTCAAGGTGTGGCCTCACTAGTGCTGAGTACAGGGGAGGATCCCTTCCCTGGCCTTGCTCCTCACTCCTCATCCAGGCCAGGATGCTGTTGGTCTTCTTGGCCACCTGAGCACATGCTGCCTCACGTTCAGCCAGGTATTGATCAGGTCTTTGCTGGGCAGTTTTCCAGCCACTGTTCCCCAAGCCTGGAGCATTCATGGGGTTGTTGTGACCCAAGTGCACACAGGTGCTGGAAATGGCCCTTCTGCAGCTTTTGCCTAACCTTGCTTGAATTCAGTCAAGCCTCTGCAACTCCTCCCAGGCAAGGAGGTGAAATACAAGAACTTTTAAATGCTGTTTGCTCCCAGCCTGCTCCCCTTGCTGAGTTACTCAAGTTTTAGTGCTCCAGCACTTTAGCCTTGGTTTGTGTGGCAGAAAGCATGGAATGATGCAAGATGAACCTGACCTTAAACATGTAGAAACAGCTTAGGTTTTTGGGTAGTTTGGCTTCTGGGTAAGCCACTGAGCTCAAGACAGGGCTGAGAGATGCCATGGCAGTATTGGTGTGACAGTAGCAATGGCTATAGCAGCCATGCTGAGGTCTGCTACTGCTGGGCTGGTGCCTTGCTGGGAGTGGGAAGTGCTGATGATATGCAGGTTGTAATACTTCTGCTGGAGCTGGATTTCACATTCTCCTTGTGCCCTGCAGCTGAGTTCACTGGTGATGGTGTAACTGACCCAGGGATGGATCTGGAACAATAGTCTGAGCCAGTGGCTGCATGGCATCCTGGACCCCCAATGTCAACCATGAGCCAATCTGCCAGCCTCACTGGAATGCTTGGATTAGAGCTCACCTCTGCACTCATGAGCTGGCCTGGATGCTCAGGAGCAGGATACCCAGGGGGTTGTGGAGTCTTTCTCTGGAGACTTTCAAAACTTGCCTGGATGCATTCCTGTGCAGACTACCTTGAGGGATCCTGCTCTGGCAGGGGGTTGGTCTCTTCCAACCCCCACTGTTCTGTGATCTCCCTGTCCTTCAATCACTACTGCATCCTGGATAAGAGCAATTTGTGGGCCATCCACCAGCAGAGGGGGTCAGGACAGGCAGACAGTGCTGGCAGAAGTGGTTGCTCAGGTCTCAGTGCAGTAGCTTGATTACCTTGGTGGTGGTCCTGTGTGTGTACAGGCAGCTTCAGGGGCATTTTGAGGCCTAAATCACAACATGTGGTGAGAGAGACAGCTTTTGGCACCAGAAGTGGATACAGAGCTGGGCTTGCAGTAATATGGGAGCTGGTACCCATCCAGGAAGTGATGTGCAAGGGCACTTGTGGTTGCAGAGATGGACACAGCACTCATGCTATTCCCAAGCCACTCTGTTGTCAAATTTACACTTCCTGAGCCTTTTCAGGAGCAAGCCTGGATAGGTAGAGTGGTGCTAAGGTATGCAGGAACACAACTGAACAGGGCTGTCCCCTTCTTTAGGGTTTCCTCAAGCAACCTTCCCTAGAACTGCAACAAGAGCATCAAGTTTGCTGAGCTTTGGTTGGACCACCCAGTATCTACAGGAGAAACTCTGGGACTCTTGTCACAGGTTAGTTGTGATTATTTCTGGACTGGACAGGGTCTGTAACCAGGAGGGGGCTTGCCCCAAGTCCAGGTGGGAGGCACCAGTCTTGGAGCTCTCCAAGGCAGCAGGATGGGACCACATCGATTTGCAAGCTTGGAAATCCTGGTGCTGGGTCACCAGTGGGCATTTGTGAGAGGTTTTTGAGAGAAACAGCTGTTCTGCATGGGTGTCTGTCCAGAAACTCATGCAGCTGTGTGGCTGGGAGAAAAACCAGAGCACCTGAAACTGCTGCAGAAGAGCATGATGCTGTTTTTCAGATGGCTTCTTCATCACTTGAAGTGAAAAAAGATACAGGAGAACCCTCCTCTTTCAAGCAGTAAATAGCTCACCAGCAGACATGTGGAGATGCTAAATCCAGACCAGCAGGTAAATGTAGATGACTGCTAAGTACTCTTTTAGTTCTTGAAAGTGGCAGGGTCTATTTTCAGCGCTGGGATTTTAAGTGGTTTAAGGTCTGAAACCACCTCAAGGGCTGAAAGTCAAGCCTGCTTCTCGGAGTCTGTGGCTGTACTTGAGCAGTCAAGCACTACAACAGAGCAAATGCTGTGTAGCTGCAGAAGTCCAACAGAACCTTGCTTGCTGGGATGACAAGGCAGGGCCAGAGGGAAAAACCAAAAAGGTTAGTGGGGTATTTTGCTGCTCTTGCACATTTGTGTTGTGTTGTTGGACTTCAGTAAAGCATTGACACCGCCTCAGGCAGCATCCTCCTGAGAAAATGGCTGCTCGTGGCTTGGATGGGTGGATCATAGAAGCAGTTGTCAGGGTTGGAAGGGACCTCAAGGATCATCCAGTTCCAACCCCCTGCCATGGGCAGGGACACCTCACACTACAGCAGGTTGCTCACAGCCACATCCAGCCTGGCCTTCAAAACCTCCAGGGATGCCTCACTGCATTAAAAACTTGAGGATGGTTGTGAACTTGATCAGTGTTGATGAATGGAGTTAAATCCAGATGGTGGCCAAATGAGGGGATTGAGAATACAGAATTAACCAGGTTGGAAAAGATCCTCAAGTCCAACCTCTCACCCAACACCACCTAATCAACTAAACCATAGCACCAAGTGCCTCACCCAGTCGTACCCTCAGTCATTTTGCAGATGGCACTAAGCTGGCAGGGAGTACTGATCTGCTGGAGAGAAGGAAGGCTCTAGAGAGGGACCTGGACAGGCTTGATGGGTAAAGGCCCATTGTAAGAGATTGTGGAATCATAGAATATATCTGGTTGGAAGAGACTTCAAAGATCATCCAGTCCAACCTATGACCCAGTACTGAAGGGTCAAGGCTAAGCCATGTCTCTTACTGCCAGGTCCACACAGCACTTGAATGCCCTGAGATTCAACAAGGCCGAGTGCCAGGTCCTGCACTGGGCTCACAACACCCCCATGCAACTCTCCAGGCTTGGGGCAGAGCGGCTGGAAAGCTGCCTGGCAGAGAGACCTGGGGGTGCTGATTGACAGCCAGCTGAACATGAGACAGCAGTGTGCTCAGGTGGCCAAAAAGGCCACCAGCATCCTGGCCTGCATCAGGAGTAGTGTGGCCAGCAGGAGCAGGGCAGTGATTGTCCCCCTGTACTCAGCACTGGTGAGGCCACACCTTGAATCCTAGGTTCAGTTTTGGGGCTCTCACTACAAGAAAGATATTGAGGTGCTGGAGAATGTCCCCAGAATGACAACAAAGGTGGTGAATGGTCTGGAGAACAGATCTGGTGAGGAACAGCTGAGGGACTTGGGTTTGTTCAGCCTGAGAAAGAGGAGACCTGAGGGGAGACCTTCTACCCCTCTACAGGTATGAGTTGATCTCTTCTCCCTAGTAACAAGGGATAGGAAGAGAGGAAATTGCTTCAAGCTGTCCCAGGGGAGGCTTAGGTTGGCTATTAGGAGAAAATTCTTCCCTGAAAGTCATCTTAAAGACTGGAACAGGCTCTCTAAGGAGGCGGCTGCATTCCCATCCCTGGAGGTGTTTCAGAGAGGCAGGAGATGTGGTGCTGAGTGCCATGGTCTAGCACCAGCCTTGGTAGAGAGAATGATTGGACTTGGTCTTAGAGGTATTTTCCAGCCAGAACTATTCTATGATTCTATGTTGAGGAGGATTTGGGGAGGGGATGTGTGTGGGGGGGTTGATTTAGTGAAAAGAAACACCCAGATCTTACAGCAAGAGGGATCACAACTCAGTATCTTGGGGATCTTGGTTTGGGTGGTAGATGGAGACTGGGTGGTGAAAGCTGAGCTCCTGAGGAAGGAGGAGAGTTTGAATCTGGCGCTGTGAAACAGCTTCCTTTTGCCAAGTTATCTTGGGGGAAATAACTGCCTGCTCATGAAGAAAGAGAGCTCTGAGCAGGCCTGTCTTAAAGGTTCCTCTTTCTGAGGGGGATGTTGGGGCTTGTCCTCTGTCTGTGGTACAGATCTCAGTTAAACTAATCCTTTAAAAATGCTCCAATATCCTCTTAATTCCCTTTAAGACAGACTTCCCTCGGGCTAAGCGCAGCAGAGCCCTCAATCCACAGTAGCTGGGTGAGCTGTGCTGGAGCTGGGAGGGCTGGAGGATCTCCCACTCCTGCCACACTGTGCACTTCCATCTGGAGGGCCTGGGGGATGGCCAGGCTTGGCTTTCCATAAGAATTCTTATTTTTTTGGGGGAATGCAACCCTAAGACTCCTCCTCCCTGCCAGCTTTCCATAAAGCTCCCAGCAGAGCAAGAAGGCTCTTGGGGTACATGCAGGTGCTTCACCCAGCTTTGCTGAGTCAGGAGGCAAAACATAAACTCATAAAGCCGAATCTCAGGTTTTAGTGAAATGCTTTCTTCTTCTTCATGCCCTGAAGGACATTTCCCTCAAGTGAGAACACTGTGCCGTGCAATTTGTAGGCCTCCTGCAACAGAACTTGGAGGTGGGGATTTGGGGGGGGGGGGGAAAATCCCTCCTGTTTCACAGGTACCAGCAGAGCAGAAATTCTACACTCAAAATGATGATATTCTTTCATCTGGATCCAGGGTTGCTTGGTTTTCCTTGGAGCTGGACTGGAGGAAATCCCACAGTACTTGGAAGGAGGCAGGGAGGCAAGAAGGATGGAGAGAAATAGAGAGCTGGGTACCAAGAGAAGCTGGTTGAGTTGTCAAAAGAGCTGTGAAATATGTCAGTCATGCTTCCTGGTATCCTGTGCACATCTCCCATCATTTTACAGGGAAAAGATCCATGGCTTATATGCAACAACAATTTAAGTCCAACCTGAGACTGCTCTGGTCCTCCTGGTGCTGTGAACAGTCTCATACATCTCATGCCACTTTACTCTGGTGAGACCTCACCTGGAGTACTGTGTCCAGGGCTGGAGCCCTCAGCAGCGGAAGGACATGGACCTGATGGAGCAGGTCCAAAGGAGGGACGTGAAAATGATCAGGGGTTGGAGCATCTCTGATACAAGGACAGGCTGAGGATGCTGGGGTTGCTCAGCCTGGAAAAGAGGAGGCACGGGGGAAACCTAATGGCAGCCCTAATAGCTGACAGGGTTGGACTAGGTGACCTTTGCAGGGCCCTTCCAACCCAGACCATTCCATGATCTTGAGGACAAAGTCAGCTGTACATCAGCAGAGCAAGTCCCTCAAACCAGGGATGTCATCCCATGAGCAACCTCCTACCCTGCTGATATGTGGACCAGGGCTTTCACCCAAAGGCTTGGTCCTGAGTCTCTCAACTAGTTGCCGTGCTGTGTTGTGAGGGTACCAGAGAGAAGATACTTTTGCCCCTCAGCATCCTTCAGGTGCTTTCAGGAGCTGAGTTGAGCCTGGAGGGTTGAAAGGAGCACAGCCAGGCCAGTTTCTGGTGGCCATCCCCAGAGTGGGTGAAATGTAGGTCAGATGACCCCAGAAGAAGCCAGGCTGGGGGGGGGGAAGGTCACCTGGAGAAGCCCCAGGAGGAGCATGGCTCCTCCACCTGCAGCACAGAGAGATGATGGCAGTTAGAGGCAGACACTTAGTCTCCAGCTCATTTGTGTCGCTGCTCGCTGAGCCCAGGCAGCCCAAGAGTAAACATTAACAGAGGCAGCGGCACAGGCTCTGCCGCGGGGCAGATCAAGCGCCGTGGGGGTGGTTTGCTGCAGGCCGTGGCACAGGGGGTCCTTCCCGATGCTGGAGGTGCACTGGTCAAGGCTGCCTTGTATCAGCTCATCAAATATTTGTTTGCATCTGTGACCTTCAGCCTTTCCCATCATGGGAGTGGTTTTGGCTGCAGAGGTGCTGGCAGCCTCCTGTGCATTTCAGCCACAGGCCCAGGAGCAGGGCAGGAGGGGCGAGCTTCTTGTAGGGGATCTTCCTTTTGGTAAGGTTTAACTCCACAGAATCACAGAATTAACCAGGTTGGAAAAGACCTTTGAGATCATCAAGTCCAACCTCTCACCCTGCACCATCCAACCAACTAGACCGTGGCACTAAGTGCATCATCCAGTCCCGTTTTTAAATGCTTCCAGGGATGGTGACTCCAGCACCTCCCTGGGCAGCACATCCCAATGCCCAATCTCTCTTTCTGTGAAGAATTTCTTCCTAACATCCAGCCCAAACTTCCTCCTGCACAGCTTGAGACTGTGTCCTCTTGTTCTGGTGCTGATTGCCTGGGAGAAGAGACCAACCCTCACCTGGCTACAACCTCCCTTCAGGTAGCTGTAGAGAGCAATACGGTCTCCCCTGGCAAAAGCTGTGCTGAGAGAGCTCTCAAGAGCCCAGCCCCACATCTCCCACATGTGTCAGGGATGAGTCCCTGCAGGTCCCCAGGATGCTCACAGCGAGGTGGATGGCTGGGCAGGGGAACCTCTGTGCTGCCATGATCTGGGCTTGCCCATCCCCATTGCCAGCTGGCAGACATCACTGCCACTCTGAATGCCAGTGATCTGTCCCTGTTGGTGACCCACTCTTTCCCCAAGCAAGCAGAGGGCAGACTCTCCTCACTGATGCAACACCGTGGCCAAAGTCCTCTGGAGTCCCCAACACAAGGACCTATTGGAGTAGGTCCAGAGAAGACCATGAAGATCATGGGAGGGCTGGAGCACCTCCCCTGTGGGCATGGGCTCAGCCTGGAGAAGAGAAGGGTCTGGGGAAACCTTATAGCAGCCTTCCAGTACCTGAAGAGAGCCTGCAAGAAAGCTTGGGAGGGACTTTTTATATGGGCTTGTAGTGATAGGATGAGGATGGATGGCTTTAAGCTGGAAGAAGGGAGATTTAGACTGGGGATTAGGAAGAAATTCTTTCCAGTGAGGGTGGTGAGACACTAGAACAGGTTGGCATGGGATGTTGTGGATGCCCCCTCCCTGGAGGTGTTCAGGACCAGGTTGGACAAGGCCTTGAGTTACCTGTTCTAGTGGAAGGTGTCCTTGCCCATGGCAGGGGGTAGGAATTAGATGATCTTTAAGGTCCCTTCCAACTAAACCATTCCATGATCTGAGCAGCACCATTTTTGTGCTTGTCCCTGGCTAAATGCTGCATTGCTACCTAGACTATTGCCTGTTCATATTTTTTCCCCTGTGTTTCTGAGGAAGCTTCTCCTTATCCTAGACCTCTTTTCTTCCTAGCTCAGGACTCCCCAGCCTGGCTTGCTCTTGCCCCTGGACAGGGTGACCCAGCTCTCTTGTAGGACAGCCTTGCTGATTTGGTAACCTGCTTGCATGCAGCCTTATTTGAACTCTGTCACATCTTTCTTGGCCACTCTGAGTTTGCTCAGAAAGGGAACAAGCTCAGCAGTTGGTGCTGGCTGTGGCTACTGGCAGTGATGTGGTTCATGTTTCATCTCCAGTGCCTCCTTTCCAGAAAGGCAAACTTCTCCAACTGGGCTGCCAGTGGGCAGAGGCCAGGATTTGGGCTGGCTGTGGGACTTTGTGAAGGCTCTTGCTCTATGTGCTACTCCCTCTGGGGAACACCAGCAACAATGCAGTGAGGCTGTTTAGTCTGGAGAAGACTGAGAGGGGATCTGATCAATGCCTATCAATATCTGAGAGGTGGGTGTCAAGTGGAGGGGGCCAAGCTCTTTTTGGTGGTAAGCAGTAATAAGAAAAGAAACAACAGGTTCAAGCTTGAGCATAGAAGATTTCACCTCAACATGAGGAGAAACTTCTTTACAGTGAGGGTGATGGAGCCCTGGAACAGGCTGCTCAGTTATTGAACAAAACTGGGCCCAGCACCAGTCCCTGGGGCTTGAAGGGGCTTTCACTGCCCTCCAGCAAGTCCCTTCCTGGCTGTCAGACTGCTCTTGGGTAATACCTCTCCTGCTGACTCATATAGTCTCCTTGCTTCCTTTTTCATGACCCCATGTGTTCCTTATCCTATGGTCAGCCAGTAAGCAGATTGTGGTGGGGATTTTCAGTCCCTGCCTGTGGAGCACCTTGCATGATTAGTGATCAGTCTCTTCTCCCCAGTATCATGTGATAGAACAAGAAGAGATGGCCTGAAATTGTGCCAGGGGAAGTTTAGGTTGGAAAGGAAGAGAAACTTATTTACTGGATGTGTGATCAGGCACTGGAACAGGCTGCCCAGGGAGGTGGTGGAGTCACCATCCCTGGAGGTGTTCAGCATGGAGGCCTTCCAGACTGGCTGGGCAAGCCCCAGGAGATGGAGAGATTGTGAGAGCTTAGCTGGAAAAAATAGATGGGTGTACCTTTCTGTGGCAATTTGGTCTCTTCTCATTCCTACATGGCATTTTCCCCCTGCTGCTTCTGCTCAGGATGTTAGAATCACAGAAGGGTTTGGGTTGGAAGGGACCTCCAAAGGTAATCTAGTCCAACCCCCTTCAGTGAGCAGCATCCTCCATTAGATCAGGTTGCCCAGAGCCCCATGGAGCCTGACCTTGAATATCTCCAAGGATGGAGCCTCAACTACCTCCCTGGGCAACCTCTTCCAGGGTTCCACTACCTTCATGGTAAACAGCTTCTTCCTACTGTCCAACCTAAATCTACTCTTCTCTACTTTCAAACCATTGTCCCTTGTCCTGTGACTGCAGGCCTTTGGAAACAGTCCCTTTCCAGCCTCCTCGTAGGCCCCCTTCAGGTACTGGAGTCCTTTCCGTCACTTGCAGCTGCCACACGAATGCCACCTTTCCCCACCAGCTGCAGAAGATCCAGGAAAGGCCAGCACCCCCTGCAGTCACTGCCCCTGGCTTTCCCTTCCAGAAGTCACAAACTGATGCTTGGAAAAAGTGTTCTGCAGAGTTGTCTTAGAGGTTTTCATCTTCTACCTTCTCCACCTTAATGTTGAAAGATCTCTTGTGTTACTTACTCAACTCCCAACATCCCTGGCAGGAGCAGAGTGTGAACAAAGCCTGTGCTCTCTGCAAGATCAGCAGCTTCAGCGCTGATAACTCAGCTGCTGGAGGGAACAAAACTCCCTGTCTGGGGCCAGAGGGGCTGCAGCCTCTGCTGCCTTGGAGGGTGTTACGCTGTGGGAGGATTCAGATCAGATTCCCAGGGAGCAAAATGTGAAGGGGTCCTGAGTGGTGCAGTTCATAAGACTGAAGGATGGGAAGCCATCCAGAAGGACCTAGACAGAGTGGAGAAGTGGGCTGAGGAGAATCTCATGAGGTTCAATAAGGCAAAGTGCAAGGTCCTGCACCTGGGGTGGGGTAATCCTTGATACCAGCCCAGGCTGGGTGGTAATGAGATGGAGAAAAGCCCTGCAGGAAAGGCTGTTACCATTCAGCCTTTTATCTTTGCTCTCAGCCAGATCATAGAATCACAGAACTGTCAGGGTTGGAAGGGACCTCAAGGATCATCCAGTTCCAACCCCTGCCACGGGCAGGGACACCTCATGCTACAGCAGGTTGCTCACAACCACATCCAGCCTGGCCTTAAAAACCTCCAGGGATGAGGCTTCCACCACCTCCCTGGGCAACCTGTGCCAGTGTCTCACCAGCCTCATGGTGGAGAACTTCTTCCTAACATCCAATCTGAATCTACCCACTTCTAGTTTTGTTCCATTCCCCCAGTCCTATCATTACCTGACCCCTACACTGATCTTGCAGGCAGCCAAGCTGCACAGCCCTGCAGTACTGGATGCCCTGGCAGCCAAGCTGCCTCCCAGTTGCCTCCAGCAAACAATCCACCAGACCCCTCCAGGCTCATGTGCCTTGCAACAAGGACCGATCCCAAAGGGCTGTGCCAGTCTGATGCTTGAGTCTGTGCATCTGGGCCTTGCCAGGGCTTCTCTGATGTCTAGTAATGGTTCACCTCATGCTGCAGCCTGTGCAGAGGGGAGGCAGGGCTTCGTAAGAGCTCTTGCCCAATTCTCTCCTGTCTTCAGAAAACTCCTGGGAATTTATTGCCTGGAGAAGCTCTCATCCACTATCAAATCTATTTGAAAGGGCTCAGGGGATCAAAATATTAAACAAGGTAGGGGGGAGAATGATGAGCAGATACAGCTCTGATTTAAGTTTTCATGGCCTTCAGAACCTCTGCTGAAACCAAGTCAAGGAATCAAAGGAGTTGTTTCCAGGAAAAGTATTCCATAAGCCTCAAGCTGATTTCCTTTCCAGAGTCATGAAAGGCACTCTTTGATAGATATTGTACTTAAAACCCTCCAACAGCCTTGGGGTTTTTTCCTCTTTTTTTTTCTCCCTTCCATTTCTTTTTAATGTTACTAATTCTTGGGGGAAGGGAGCAGTAAGGAAAAAAACCTTTTTCAGAGAGAGGAAAAAAACCCCAACCCAAACAGCTACTTTCTCATAGCGACATGTCTAGGGAGGGTCTTTCTGTTGGGAAGCTGTGGGAGCTGCTGGCTTGGGACACGTTTCTTTTCCTAGATATCACCTTGGGCTGCTGGTTTGGGGATTTTTCTCCGAGCTCTGTGGCTTTCTAGGATGCTGGAATTCATCTCTGACTCTGGTGCTGGGCTGGGCTGCATTTTTAAGACCTGATTCAAAGCCCACTAAAGGCAGGAGCTTTTTGCTGGTGATGTCAGAGGTCTCTGGGGCAGGAAGAGTGTAACTGCTTTTTTCTTGTCTTTTTTTCTCTTTTTTTTTTTTCCTCTTTTTTTTCTCTTTTTTTTTTTTCTTTATGTTTTCTTTTTTTCCCTCTTTTTATCTTCTCTCTTTCCTCTCCTCCTCTCTCTCGCTTTCCTCTCCTCCTCTCTCTCGCTTTCCTCTCCTCCTCTCTCTCGCTTTCCTCTCCTCCTCTCTCTCGCTTTCCTCTCCTCCTCTCGCTCGCTTTCCTCTCCTCCTCTCGCTCGCTTTCCTCCTCCTCTCGCTCGCTTTCTCTCCTCCTCTCGCTCGCTTTCCTTCCTCCTCTCCTCCTCCTCGCTCGCTTTCCTCCTCCTCTCCTCCTCTCCTCTCGCTTTCCTCCTCCTCCTCTCCTCTCGCTCGCTTTCCTCTCCTCCTCTCGCTCCTCTCGCCTCTCGCTCGCTTCCTCCGCTCTCCTCCTCTCTCGCTCGCTTTCCTCTCCTCCTCTCCTCTCGCTCTCTTCTCCTCTCCTCCTCCTCTCGCTCGCTTTTCTTTTTTTGCCTTCATTTTTTCCCTCCAGAAATTCACAGTTGAAGGGTTTGAAGAACAAAAAAACAGCATGTTTTGTGTTAAAAGTAAAGCACTTAGGTCAGGTCCACCTTGTTTCCACTGAAACAAGGATCCTGCTTAAATCAGGATGTTGCCCTACCCACACCTTCTACCAAATGAGACAGAGATCCTGAATTACTCCTGCCTGGGGAAGGCTGAGGCTGGCCTCTTCAAAAAGAGAGGTTTTTAACCTTCTCTCATTGGATTTTGTTGTTGTAAACAAATGAAAGGATTTGTGAAAACAGGAAAAAGCAAAAAGGTCCCCTGGATGCCATTGGCCTTCTTGGCCACAAGGGCACATTGCTGCCTCGTGGTGAGTTTGTTGTCCACTAGCACTCCCAGGTACTTTTCCTCAGAGCTGCTCTCACAGCAGTCAGCCTCCAGCCTGTCCTGGTGCAGAGTGTGATTCCTGCCCAGGTGCAGGACTCGACACTTGCCCTTGTTGAACTTCATGAGGTTTCTCTCTACCCAGCTCTCCAGCCTGTGCAGGTCACTGGGCCTGGATGGCTTGTTTGACTTTCCTTGGGTTTCAGCCAGAGGCTGCTTGAAGCCAGCATGAGTTTTGTTTCCACTGACTTCCTTGGGTTTGGATCAGGCTCTGTGTGCCGCCAGGGTTATCTCTGCTTCCTGGAACTGGCTCGCTGTTTGAGTTGGCCAAGTGTGCTTACTGCCAGCCTGCTTTCCCCTTTAACTCCTACCCCTTGGTCTGACAAAGTGCCCAGCGCCTGCTGGTTCCCTCAAAACCAGCCATGCACATTCCCTGGGTGTCCCCTTCTCCAGCTGGCCCCATGTAACTCTTGGAACGTCCCAAGAGCCGCTGTGAACTTGCCTCTTGCAAGCTGTTATTGGCCATGGTGAACCTGCCCCTTCACCTAGGATACAGAGGGTTCATGTTGGGCCTTTCTTTGACCTTGTGTGCTTGGTGCTGTGGTTTTCAGGGGCAATGTAGGCATGGAGACCTGCTTGTCTGCTTGGAGTGTGTAGTGGGTTGAAAATTCCCCCCAACATTAAATGTGCCAGGCCAGCTCAGTTGGAAGCAAATGGAAGCTGTGTTTACAAGCAAAACTACAATCTACCATGGAATGCAATGAATCTGTACAAAACATACAGCAGCTACAATAGTCACAGGCATTTACAATTAATAAACAGCACAGGAAGTTCCATCTCAGCATGAGGAAAACTTCTTTACTGTAAGGGTGCTGGAGCACTGCAAGAGGCTGCCCAGCAGTCTCCTCTGGAGAGTTTAAAGAACCATCGGGCTGTGTGACCTGCCCTAGGTGATCCTGCTTGGGCAAGGGGGGTGGACTTGATGACCTCCAGAGGTGCCTTCCAACAGCTACCATTCCATGATTCCCTTCCTTTTCAATAGTAGCAAAATACTCTGCCCACAAGCATTTTGCACCTTCTGAAGAACATGGCCTGTTAAAAAGAGAGGGACCCAAAGGGAGTGGGTGGAGAGAAGCAGAGCTGAGCCACCATGCTTCCCATGGTTGGAAGGGACCTCTAGGATCATCCAGTTCCAACCCCCCTGCCATGGGCAGGGACACCTCACACTAGAGCAGGTTGCTCACAGCCACATCCAGCCTGGCCTTAAAAACCTCCAGGGATGAGGCTTCCACCACCTCTCTGGACAAACTGTGCCAGTCTCTCATTACCCTCATGGGGAAGAATTTCTTCCTAACTCCAATCTGAATCTACCCGCTTCTAGTTTTGTTCCATTCCCCCTAGCCCTGTCACTCCCTGACACCCTAAAAAGTCCCTCCCCAGCTTTTTTGTAGGCCCCCTTCAGATACCTGAAGGCCACAAGAAGGTCTCCTTGGAGCCTTCTCCTAGTCACACTTTTTTAAGGGATTAATGTCAATTTGCCTCCTTTAGGGAAATGCATCTCCTTCAGGAGTCAAAGAGAGTCCTTTCCTTTAAGGAACTAAATGGAAAACCCTGGATGAAAAAGCTTTTTAAACCAGGCCACTCTCCCCTTGCACATTTCTGAGCCCTCCAAGCAAGCTTGTGTTCTCAGGGGAGGGACAGTCTTTTTGCATGTGACATTTATTTCATGGAGAAGGTGATCATGGAGTTGTTTGGGTTGGAAAAGACCTTTAAGATCATCAAGTCCAGCCATTCTCTACCTCTGCCAAGTTTGGTGCTCAACCACGTCCCTCAGCACCACATCTCTGAGTCTTTTCAAATCCCAGCTTAGAATCATGGAATCCTAGAGCTGTTGAGGTGTGAAGAGGCCTTTGAGATCACCACATCGAAGTGCTTGCCTAGAGCTTGCAATCCCACCATTACTGCTAAAACACTACCACAAAACCAGGTCCCCCAGCACCACATCCATGCATCTGTTAAATGCCTCCAGGGATGGTGACTCCACCACCTCCCTGGGCAGCCTGCTCCAATGCCTGAGAACCCTTTCTGTGAATTTTTCACCCCCAATATCCAACCTGAACCTCCCTTGGCACAACTTGAAGCTGTTTTTCCCTTGTCATGTCACTTGTTGCATGTGAGAGGAGACCGACCCTCCACCTGGCTCCGACCTCCACCTGGCTCCAACCTCCTTTCAGGCATTTGTGGAGGGTGATGAGGGCTCAAAACACCTCCAGGGATGGGGGTTCAGCTGCCTCACATTTCACTGTGCTAAACTGCACGTCAAAGGTTGAGGAGGCAGCATACAACTAGGAGCAGAGGTAGCTATGTAGAGGAGCTTTACATTGTTGCTCTCAAGGTAAATATTTCCCTTGAGCATACAGAGTCAAAGTACAGCTTGCAATGTATATGTACACAGTGGGAGATAAAGCACAGCTTGCTTTCAGCTAGGATGTCTGCTTTGTTCTGGGGCAGTGCTCACCACCTCCTCTTCTGCCATGCTGCTGGAACTTCCCCAGTGTGCCCCTGTGGCCAGTGGTGGCCTGGGGTGCATCAAGATGCGTGTCCAGCAGCTCTAGGGAGGCTCTTCTCCCCCTCTGCTCTGCCCTGGTGAGACCACACCTGGAATACTGTGTCCAGTTTTGGGCTCCCCAGTTCAAGAGAGACAGAGACCTGCTGGAGAGAGTCCAGCTGAGAGCCATGAGGATGATTAGGGGACTTGAGAAGACTGAGAGGGGATCTGATCAATGCCTATCAATATCTGAGGGGTGGGTGTCAAGCGGAGGGAGCCAAGCTCTTTTTGGTGGTGTGCAGTAATAAGCCAAGGAGCAATGGATGCAAATTTGAACACAGAAGGCTTCAGCTCAACATGAGGAGAAACTTCTTTACAGTGAGGGTGACAGAGCCCTGGAGCAGGCTGCCCAGAGAAGTTGTGGAGTCTCCCTGGAGACTTTTGAGCCCACCTGGATGCATTCCTGTGCAGACTACCCTAGGTGATCCTGCTTTGGCAGGGAGAGTTGAACTCCATGATCTCTGGAGGTCCCTTTCAATCTCTAATGTGCTGTGATACTGTGACATTGTGATACTGTGAAATCTCTGCCAGTCAAGTCAAGGCTTTTGTCGAATTCATTTGGGTTTGTGTTCTGCTGTTGAGGTTCTGCTTTCATATAAGGACCTCTCCCAACCCTGGAGGGTGAACTTTTTCTCCAGGGCTTGTATTTAACACAGCAGCTGGGCAGAGAGATTCTGTGATTCTCCCACTTACAGCATGGGTGGCTGCTATTGGGAAGCTTTGCTTGAAGGCTGCTCTTCCAGCAGCACACAGACCCAGGGAATTACAGCATGTGTGATCATTGCCAACCAGGGGGCCTGGGAATAGGTCCAGAGAGTCCCTGCCCTCTGTTAAGTTTTAAGCACATGCTGCTGCTGAGTCAGAAAGACCCTAACATGCATTCTTTGAAGGGCTGTTTGTTAAGATAACCTTGGCATTTCTGTCCTGCTCGGGTTTTACACCGTGGTGTGCTGTTGAAGCGATTCCCACAGCTTCCGTGTGCTACGGGCAGAGGTGAATTAACTTCGCAGGAGTCACCGCCCCTGGCACTGCGAACGGGGAACCAATTCAGCTGCCTGGAACAGATCCACACTGCCTCTGCGTGTCTGGTGGCTCCAGGAACTCGGCTCCCTGGGAGGTATGAGCACACCAGAGGCCATTGCCCATGGGATGGCTCTGTTGTGCCAGAATCCCTCAGACTGACTGGTGTCGTCATGACCTTGCTCCCCAGCTTTCTCCCATTCAATCCCCTCTTGCTCTAGTTTGGTTTTGAGTGTCCCCATCAAACACCAACTGATGCTGCCCCTTGCCAAGGAGACCAATGGCCAAAAGTCCTTTTTGTTTGGTTGTTTTTTGTTTCTTTTTTTTTAATGCAAAGTGCAGGCACAGTATCACAGCACTTTAGAGGTTGGAAGGGACCTCCAGAGATCACCAAGTCCAACCCCCCTGCCAAAGCAGGATCACCTAGGGTAGTTTGCACAGGGATGCATCCAGGTGGGTTTGGAAAGTCTCCAGAGAAGGAGACTCCACAGCCTCTCTGGGCAGCTTTCAAGTGCTCATGGCTGCACCAGGAGAGCAGACCCAAAGTACAAGTGGCTGGGGATGCACGTGGCTCTCTGGAGTGGTTTTTGTTTCAGCACACCCAAAGGACCAGGCAATAGCAGCCAGGTTTCAGGGCAGGCTGAAGCCACTGGTGTGTTTGGTGGTGCATGAATACCTGGGGAACTTAAAAATGTGAGCAGGTGAGGCAGGCAAACAGGAAGGGCTGAGGGATGGTGCTTTTGAGGGAAGAGATGTTTCACAGGCATCCCTTGGAGCTCCCCATGAAGAGCCAGGGCAAAGCCTAGCAGGGCATTTTAGGGTTTGGGGGATTTCCCCTGGCCAGAGTTAACTCCACCACCCCCATGTTAATCCATAGATTCATAGAATGGTTTGGGTTGGAAGGGACCTTAAATATTACCTAGTTCCAACATCTCTGCCACGAGCAAGGATACCTTCCACTAGGGCAGGTTGCTCAAGGCCTTCTCCAACTTGGCCTTGAACACTTCCAGGGAGGAGGCATCCACAACCTCCCTGGGAAACCTGTTCCAGTGTCTCACCACCCTCACTGGAAAGAATTTCTTCCTATACCAGTCTTTTGTCTCAGGGTAAGGGGACAAGAAAGACACCTCTGGCAAACCTGAAACTGGACTTGGAATTTTCCCCACAGCTCCCAGTTTCCCCTTTGGCCCACCTATAAACCTCCAGCCCCCTGATGTTTTGGCACTCCAGCACTGACCCTCCTGCTGTGCTGCTGCAGCACGGGCTGGCATGGTCCAGTGCTGGTGATCATTAGTTCCAGGCTCTCACCTGGTTGAAATGTCAGCCTGACACCTGGGTGTGAGCATACCCAGAGAGGTGCTTTCTCTTCTGTTTGCTGAGACAAAAATCCCTGCTCTGCTAAGAGCCAGGATCCTGGGTACAAAGTGGTGTGTGCAGGCAGCAAGCACAGTGTGTCCTTGAATGGTGGCAGGCAGGTAGATGGCTCAGAGTTAGCATTTACCTTGGCATTATTCAAGTGCCACCTCACACACAGATTCAACCTCTCCCCAAGCCTGAGATTTCCTGCTTTTTATTTTTATTTTTAAGGAAAGCTGCTTAAAAAAAATAATCAGTGGCTTGGTTTGGGGTTGTTTTCAGGTCTCTGTTTCTTCCCACCTTCCTCCCTGGTGTCCCGGGCCACCTGCCTCCTCTCTTCTTTCCTCCAGTGCAGGCATCTGCCGAGTTCTTTCTGCTGACTCACAGATCAGTTCTGCACTCCACAGGTGTCCCTTTGGTGTCTGTCAGCTGAAGAAACACAAAAGCAGGAGAAAATCAAAGGGGGTGAAAAAATGGCAACTCATTGTATTTGTTTTCCCACAGGAAACCCCAGGCTGTTTTCAGCTGGATTAAGATGCTGAGATGTTAAGGCAGGCAGCAAGTGTGAAACCTGCTAAGATGACACATGGAAAGTGAGAAGTGATTGCCCCATCACAGTCTGTTGGTGGTAGAGGCAGGTAAGCTGCATGTCTGTGAATCACTGCAACCCATCTTGCCAGGTTTTCAAGGTCCTGAAGAAGTTCCTTGTTAAGTCTCAGCTCCCAGAGCCACAGAATTTTGTGTGCAGCCAAACTTCCAAGTGAGGTATGAGGTTATCTGGACCTAAAGCCAATTTGGGGATGGAAGAAGGCTGTAGGAGATGATCAGAGGGCTGGAGCACCTCCCCTGTGGGGACAGGCTGTGAGAGTTGGGGCTGTTCAGCCTGGAGAAGAGAAGGCTCCAGGGAGACCTTATAGTATTCCAGTACCTGAAGGGAGCCTACAAGAAAGCTGGGGAGGAACTTTCCACAAGGGTTTGTAGTGATAGGATGAGGGGGCATGGATTGAAGCTGGAAGAGGGGAGATTTAAACTGGAGATTCTTTCCAGTGGGGGTGGTGAGATCCTGGAACAGATTGCCCAGGGAGGCTGTGGATGCCTCCCCCCTGGAGGTGTTCAAGGCCAGGTTGGATGAGTGCTTGAGCAATGTGGCCTAGTGGAAGGTGTCCCATGGCAGGAGGTTGGAACTAGATGATCCTTAAGGTCCCTTTCAACCCAAAGCATTCTATGATGCTCTGATTCTATGACTCTCCTGCCTCCAATGTGTATGAAGATGTTCTGGAGGGAAGAGGTCCCTATGCTTTTTTCCTTGCCCTGCTGGCAATGCCCTTTCTCCCCAGCTGCATGTAGCCCTGATCCTGTGGGCTGGCCAGTGGGAGGCCACCGTTTGGTTTTGTGATGAAGGATTAGGTAATTTCCTTCCTCTTCTCCTCTGGAAGGTGTTTTGATTAGCATAACCATTGTGTTCCCGAATTAGCTTGTGTTCCTGGCTTTGCCCTTAGGCTGGCTTTTCCTGTTCCAAGCCTGCTCTGGCACAGTGACACAGCTTTCCACCAGCTGAAGCTGGGATGCATCCAGCCACACTCAGCCTACCAGCTACCTCAGGCTGATGCTGAGACTACTAAGAGCTGGTCTTCCAACCCTACAGCTCTCTAGTGTCTGGGATGGCTGGGTGCAAACTTTCCAAGAGCCCAGGCTTTCATGTGAGGCTTATGGGTCCATGACATGTGCTGGACCAGGACCAGGACCATGAGCAGGTGGGAGTACGGTGCATCTCATTCCCTGCTGTTTGGAGGTTGGTAGCACAGTGTTGAATGCCTCACTGGGGAGTGACAGAGCCTTTGGGGAGCTGTGTGGACCTCCCAGGGAGCACTCTCAGCTCCCATTCCATGACTCCTCAGCTAATGTTCTTCTCCCTATGGAACAGAGCTGTGGTGACAAGGAAACAGTGGAACAGGGATCTTGGGGGTGAAAGCCATGAGTGCTCCTGGAAATGTCTTTGCCCTGGGTGGTTGGAGAAAAAGCCCAGCTGCTGGGGCACAGGGTGTTTAGTGCTCTCTGGGAACTGGGTTGTCCCACTGGTCTCTGCCTGCTAGCTCACTGAAGCAGACCTGGTTCATATTTCACGTTCAGGAGGTATTTTCCAATCCTGTGTGGAGTTGGGTCAAGAAAGGGGGAGGCTGAGGCATACCCTGCTCCAGAAGCAGGCACAGCTTGTGTGGCATTGTGGTACTTTCTAATCCAAAGCTCAGCCACACAACCACAGAAACATGGGTGAGGATGGAGAGGAGCAATCTAGACGCTCTTGCCACCACCTTCCTATGGTTGCACCATGGCCTCAGCACCAGCTTCTGCTGCTGCCCCCACCTCCAGTTTCCATCGTTGGAGCACAGCTTATTAAACCAAGCAAGTGCTTGGCAGGGCCGGCAGGCCAGAAGAGACCATGAGGGACCTGATGGGAGGCCAGGGGAACCCATTCCTGCTTTTATGATAGAGGGAAAGCTTCCTTCAGAGTCTCCAAAGGGACTGAGTATGGATGTGGGAGCATTTGGAGGATCAGCCCAGCTAGTATAGAACACAGCATCGTGTTCATAGTGCAGGCAGCAGCCAAATCTGCTCCTCTGCTCTCGTTCCTAGCAGTTGGGGTTGGTTTGTTTATTTCTGTAGCAGCAAGTATCCCAGGGTGGGACTGGGGATGGTAGGCACCTCCCCTAAGGGCTCAGAAATGCACCACTGATCCTGGGCAGAGGTGCCCAATCTTTGCTAAGAAAACACGAGCTGTGCCTGCCTGAATGCTCAGCTGGCAGCCTGGACGTGAGGGCTTTGGTTGCTCCAGTCCCAGCTGGCTCCTCAGACAGGGATTTTGTGGTCATCTCTGCACAGTTGAGCCTCAGGAACAGGGCAGTGAGGGACCTCAGGGAGTCCTGCAGGAGCTCGAGGCTTGGTTTGGTGGCTGCTGGCCGGAGTTCACAATCCCCCAGCCGTGGTTTATGAATTTGGGATAACTAATACCTCCAATGGAAAGCTTTGGAGCCGCTCCAAGGCTGAACAACAGCTTCTTCACCAGCAGCCAAGGACTTGGGGATGCAAAAATAACTAGGAGCTGCAAAAGCTGAGCTGGAGCAAGGGATATTCAAAGCAGCAGCAAGAAAAAACTTTCCAGCAGTCAGGATGAGCGTGGATAATTGCCAGCACTTGGGGTGTTTAAACCACAGGCTCCACAGACCCCTGCACTTGGGGTGGGTGCTGCCTCTGGGCAGGAGTTGAGGGAGCTGGTCGTTAGGGAGAGCTCCTTTGATATGTGGGGAGGGAAAATGGTACTGGTCATGTAGAAACTGGTGGCCTGGGATCTGTAGCTCACTTGGAGAATAAAAGGGCAGCACCATGGCGGAATGCATAGGCCCAACATCCCCAGGAGCAGGGAGAAAGATCTAAGAATAGACCAACTGCAGACCATGAATGCTGGGAGGAGTGCTGTAGGGTGAACCAGCTTTGAGCCATGCAGGGATTAGTGACCTCATGAAGCTCAACAAGGCCAAGTGCAAGGTCCCACACCTGGGTCAGGGCAATTCCAAGCACAAATATTGGCTAAGCAAGGAGTGGCTTGAGGGCAGTCTGGAGAAGGAAGACTTGGAGGTTGATGAAAAACTTAACAAGAGCTGGCAATGTGCACTTGCAGCCCAGAAGGCCAACCCTGTCCCAGGCTGAATCAAAAGAAGTATGTCCAGCAGGACAAGGGAGCTGATTCTGCCCTTCTGCTCTCTTGAGACCCCACCTGGAGTACTGTGTCCAGTTCTGGAGCCTCTATTACAGGAAGGATCTGGAGGCACTGGAAGGTGTCCAGAGAAGGGCCACGAGGATGAGCAGAGGGCTGGAGCTGCTCTGCTATGGAGACAGACTGAGAGAGTTGGGGCTATTCAGTCTGGAGAAGGCTCCAAGGAGACGTTATTGTGGTCTTCCAGTGTCTGAAGAGGGCTCCAAGAAAGCTGGGGAGGGACTTTTGAGGGTGTCAGGGAGTGATAGGACTAGAGGAAATGGAACAAAACTAGAAATGGGTAGATTCAGATTGGATGTGAGGAAGAAGTTCTTCCCCATGAGGGTGGTGAGACACTGGCACAGGTTGCCCAGGGAGGTGGTAAAAGCCTCATCCCTGGAGGTTTCTAAGGCCAGGCTGGATGTGGCTGTGAGCAACCTGCTCTAGTGTGAGGTGTCCCTGCCCATGGCAGGGGGCTGGAACTGGATGATCCTTGAGGTACCTTCCAACCCTGACAATTCTATGATTCTATATTTTTCTCTTCTACCATCACATCAGCCTGCATGAAACAGTCACTCATTCTCCTTGCCAATGTGTTGAGATGTACCAGGCTGTGGGCAGGACCTGCTGCCTGTCCCCAGCCCAGCCTCAATAGCACAGCTTGTTCTCTGTGCAAGGGGTGAGGATGTGGTAGCCCTGGTTGCTGCTCCAGGAGATCTGGCCACCACCTCCCTGGGCAGCACATTCCAATGCCTGACCATTCTGGCTGGGAAAAGATGCTTCCTCATGTCCTAACCTACCCAGTCACAACTTGAGGCCATTCCCTCTTGTTCTGTCACTAATTACCTGTGAGAAGAGACCAGCAGCAGCCTCTCCACAAGGTCCTTTCAGGTAGTTGTAGACAGCAATGAGGTCTGCCTTCAGCCTCCTCTTTTCCAAACTAACCATCCCCAGCTCCCTCAGTCATTCCTCATCAGATTTATTCTCCAGGCCCTTCCCCAGCAACTTGTCCTCCTCTGCCCTGGCTCCAGCAGCTCCACATCTCTCCTGTATTGAGGTGCCCAAAACTGGACACAGCACTCAAGGTGTGGCCTCCCCAGAGCTGAGTACAAGAGGACAATCCCCTCCCTGCTCCTGCTGGACACAGTATTTCTGGTACAAGCCAGGATGCCATTGGCTTTCTTGGCCAGCTGGACCAGGAATGTTCACCACAAGGAAGGAGCAGAAGTGAGAGTGAGGTGTCTTTGAGCTTGGCTGAAGATGTGGGGGTATGGTAGATGTATTCCCACTCAAGCCCAGACCTTTTGTGTGGTTTAGGGTGACGTGTGGCCAGTGCAACCTGCATAGTACAGAGCAGGGAAGAGAACTCTGTGCTCTATCAGTTTATGGCTCCTGCTTGGTTGTGTCTTGCCTGGGTGCTGGGCTAGTTTTGGAGGCACATTCCTGGAGAGTTACACATTTGGTCCAAGATGGTTCTCATGTTCTTATGGCACAGACTAGCAGGGTATAGCATCTCCTCCAATACCCTGGCTCTTCTCCAATGGTTCAGCCTAGTAGTTGGTCCCTTCCAACATGACTGGAGGCCACTCCAACCCCTTCCCCTTTTCAAGGTACTGGGGCATCCAAATCAACTTCCAGACAACTAATGCCCTCTGGCACCTGAATAACACACATTCTATTTCTTCTGTCCCAGCATGGCCAGGCCAGGAAGCACACAGAGGGTACATGCCTAGAGGACAGCCGCCACACTGGATGGCACTAACCATTGTGGGCAGCTCTGGGCATGGGTTTGTCTCTGTCCTGGGACCCACAAGCCTAGTGGTGGATCAGACCCAGCACTGTGTAACTGCACAGCATTTGCAAGCCTTGACTAACCATGATCAGGTATCTCTATAACTCCCTGAAGGGCGGCTGGAGCGAGCTCAGACTCTTCTAACCTAGTGACAAGTGACAGCACAAGAGGAAATGGCCTCAAGCTGCACCCAGGGGAGGTTTGGATTCGATATTGGAAGGAACTTCTTGACTGAAAGAGTTCTCAGAGACTGGAAGAGGCTGCCCAGGGAGGTGGTTGAATCTCCTTCCCTGGAGGTGTTGAAAAAATGCAGAGATGTGGTGCTGAGGGGGCCATGGTTTAGCACCAGCCTTGGCAGAGTCAGAGCATGGTTCTATGAAGATGTTTTCCAACCCAAACAACTCCATGATCCCGGGATCTCTATCTGCTTCGCAGCGCCTGCACTCAGCCTTCCACAGTGGGGTCCAGAGCTTGAACCCGAATCCCCCTTCTCCTTGCAGGACACACACCACACCCCCCCTCCCGCATGCTTCACACCTTTCCCCTCCCAACCATGCCCTGGGGCTTGTGCCTCATCCTCCGCATGGCCCCGGGCTGCCAGGGCCGGCGCAGACCCATCCCACCGGGCTCTGCGGAGCCTTCCCGGCCCCGAGGTGCTGGGTGCCGACCCTCCAGCCTCCGGCAAGGCTCGGAGGCGGCGGAGAGGCCCTGGCTGCGGCGGGGTGAAGCGGGGACTACACGCCCTAAGCGTGCCGGGGCGGCGCGTCCCGTCCCGATCCCGCCCCGCCGCGCTGAGTGGGCCCCGCGGCGCGGAGCGGCAGGGGAGGGAGGGAGGCAAGGAGGGGCGGACCCGGCCGGGCCGAGCCCGGCCAGACAGCGGCGGAAAGTGCCACGACTCCACACGGCCGAGGCGGCGAAGGAGGGACTGGGAGCCGGCACGGGTGGGTAGGAGGAGGAGGCGGCGGCGGCAGCAGCAGCAGCCGCCACCCTGCCTCTCCCTTTCCTCTTCCACTTCTCCACGCGTGGTGGGAACTCGCCCCGTGGGACCACCACACAGCCCTTCCCCAGCCCCACCGCCCCGCACCCCAGCCCAGCGCTTCCCTCTCCCAGCGCCCGGCTGTCAGCAGACGTGGAGCGGGGTGGGGACACCCGCCCGAGGCCCCACTCGCGGAAGGGTGTCCCGCGTGGAACTGTGGAAGTGGGGAGTAGATGGAAAGCCGGGTCCTGGGGGTGGGGGCAGGAAACGAGACGAGGCTCGCAGGGCGGGGAGGGGTGTCCGGCGGGTGAATGGCCCAGGCAGCGCGGAATGGCGGCGAGGGCGGGCGGCCGGGGAGCGGAGGGGAGGGAGGGCGGCAGGGCGGCCGGGCAGGGTCCTGCGCCGCCCCCCGGGGTCCCCCCAGTCCCGGTCCCCTCGACCTTAGCCTGGTTCTTGGCCTCCAACCGTTTCACGCCGCCCCCTAGCTCTTTCCCGGGCATCGCCACCCGCCCCATAGCGGTCAAAGCAGTTCCCCTGCCCCAGTGCTGGCCTGATGAAATTCATTAATCTGATTAAGCGCGGTTACAAAAGGTCACAGCTCTCCGGCGGTTCTGCTTAGTTATTTTTTCCCCTTAACTAAGCCCTCCCTTCCCCCCTCTCCGCGCAAAAAAAAAAAAGTAATTCTCTTTCCCAGAAATGGGAGATCCTTCCCTGCCCCGCCAGGCAGCACTGGGGGCCGAAGAGAAGAGGCAAACCCATCAGGGGAGGCGCCTCCACGCCTGAGGGGTTCCCAAAGCGGATTTTGGTGCCGTTCTCCTGGGTTCACCCAGCTGGATGCTCTGCTTCTTACCCCGCTGCTCCTCCAGTCCCTGGGAAGATGTCCAGGGGGAGAGCCAGTCCCTTGGTCCAGCTGGGAGAGTCAGTTCCTGGTTCAGGGGGGTTGACCAAGTCCCCAGTACAGCTGGGAGAGCCAGTCCCAGGTCCTGCATACGTGGCCGGGCGGGATGCAGGAACCTCCCCGCCTGAAATGTCAGCTTTTCCCCTTGGCAGGAGCCGTGGCAGCGGCTTCCCCTCACCCGCGTGGCTGGAGTTAGGCCAGGTGGGTGTAGCTGGGATGTGACACCTCCACTCCCCCCAGGCAGAAGCAGAGGAGGGCTGGGGTGGGTTGAGACACCACTTTGCGCTGGGAAATAAAAACTTTGTGATGGTTTCCACAGAGATTAGTCCAGCTGCAGCTGCCTTGTGGGGCTGCTGTGATCTTCTCGTGTACGTGTCTGGGGGGGGGTTGTGGTTTTTTCCCCCCTGCCTTTTATTATTTTATTTTTGCTCATGACTCTGAGGGCTTAGGAAGGGAGCTGGCAGCACTGCCAAGGGCCCCAGCTGATGTTGTCATGCTGCAAGAGCTAATGGAGCGCTAAGACACGTTCAATTAAGTCAAGCTATAACTGTTGCTGAGCGGGAGTTGCTGCCTGGAGTAACACATGCTGCTGGAAGTGCAGTCACTTACCCAGAAAATGTATTTAAGCAGAGGCTGCCAGGTGATCCTGCTTTAGCAGGATCTTCACAGGCCACTTCCAACCCCTACCATTCTGCTCATGATGCATTTGATCATCTCTTTGTCTGAGGCCTCACCCAGAGTCCTGTGTCCAGCTCTGGGTACCCCAGCTCAAGAAGGACTAAGAACTGCTGGAGAGAGTCCAGCACAGGGCCACTAAGATGCTGAGGGGATTGGAATATCTATCATATGAGGAAAGGCTGAGGGAGCTGGGGCTGCTTACCTTGGTGAAGAGGAAGCTGAGAGGGCATCTTACTAAAGCTTAGCTAAGGGGTGGGTGTCAGGAAGATGGGGCCAGACTCCTCTCAGTGATCCCCAGTGACAGGGCAAGAGGGTGCAAACTTGAACATAGGAAGCTCCATTACAAGGAACTTCTTTGCTTTGAGGGTGACAGTGCTGGAACAGGCTGCCCAGAGAGGTGGTGGAATATCTATCAATGGAGACTTTCAAGGCCCACCTGGACATGGTCCTGTGCGATCTGCTTTAGGTGAACCTGCCTTGGCAGGGGGCTTGGACTCGATGATCATCTCCAGAGGTCCCCTCCAAGCTCTACCATTCTGTGATTCAGTGACTCTGTCTCAACAAGGGCAGTGAGAGAAACTGGGAGAAGTATTTGGTGGTTTGTCTTTTATCTGCTGATAGTGTTTCTGCCTTCTCCAGCTGCTGGGCTGCCCTGCTATGGGCAGGATCAGGCCTGTCAGTTCCCTTTCCCTCTCCCTGCTTCGTGCTGGAGGAACTTTGTCCCCAGCCATGTGGAGTGCTTTGGTGGGAGAAGCTGCAGGCCAGGGGAAGGGAAAGAGATGGGAGTATTTCTTCAAACTGGAGGCCAGGCAATGCTCTCCCCAGTGAGCGACCTGTCCTTTAGGTGCTGCCTGCTTCTTGCCCAGGAGATAGTTTTGTGGTTTGGGGTTGGGGGGAAGAAAGAAAGAAAACCAACCTCAGGCTGAGATTTCAGCTTGATACTTGTGTGTTGGGTCAGCCAGCTTGTCTGACCTGTGTGTGCACATTTAGGGAGGGGAGAGCTTTTGATTTGGGTGGGATTTTTTTTAACCTGCTGGGAGGTGCTGTAGAGAAAAGGGAGCTGCAGGTGCTTTGCAGGCAGGTGTTGCTGTGGGCTTTGTAGTGGTGGGGTGGCAAAAAGCCAACTTGCTCTTTCTCTGCTCTCCAGCACCTCATCACCTCTTCTCCACTGCTATTAACCAGAGATGCCACCTTGGCACAGAATCACACAGAATCACTGAATGTTACAGGTTGGAAGGGACCTCCAGAGATCATGGAGTCCAACCCCCTGCCAAAAGCAGGATCACCCAGGGTAGTGCACACAGGGTAGTGCACACAGGGTAGTGCACGCAGGAATGCATCCAGGCAGGTTTTGAAAGTCTCCAGAAAGGGAGACTCCACAACCTGCCTGAGCAGTCTGTTCCAGGGCTCTGTCACCCTCACCGTAAAGAAGTTTCTCCTCATGTTGAGGATGTTTGGGTTTGCATCCATTGGTCCTTGTCTTATTACTGGGCACCGCCGAAAAGAGCTTGGTCCCATCCACTTGACACCCACCCCTCAGATGTTTATACACAGTGATCAGATCCCTTCTCAGTCTTCTCAAGGCTAAACTGCCCCAGGGCTCTCAGTCTCTCTTCATAGGGAAGAAGAATGCTCAAGTCCCCTAATCATCCTCATGGCTCTCTGTTGGACTCTCTCCAGCAGATCCTTGGCAGAGAGCAAGCCTTGGATTGCAAGGGCAACAGTGCTTGTAAAGAGCATCTTTTCCCCACCTGCAGCACCTGTGCAGACCAGGAGGAGATAACAGATCCATTTTTCCTTAGCCATGTAAAGAAATCAGTTTCCTGTAGTTAATACATAACCTGTCTCTTCCTTTGCTTCTCTTCACCTGATCTTGACCTCATTGATTTAAACTGAGATTGGTGGAAGGCCAAGTGGCAAAGATGCTGAATTCCCATGGATTTCATGGAAGTGGTGGCAGAGGGGAGGAAAGGCTGAAGGGGTGGGAAGGCTCTAGCCTGGTTTTGTACGTGTCTGGCAGAAGTGACCACAAGACAGTGTGGCCCCAAGGCTGTCACACCGTGTGCTGGTTTACCCTGGAGATTCTTCAGTACTGGAAAAGCAGCAAGGCTGAGTACTTCACTGGTTTTGCTTCCTTAGAGCAACTTGGACTTTTGCTCAGGGCAAACAGAGGTCACTGCACATGCAGGGTGGTGAAGGGAGGTCAGATCTCCAGGGCTCTTCTCTGGGATGTTGAGAAGATTGGTAGAGAATGAGAAAAAGACTCAGGAATGGGTGAGCTAGAGCACAGCATTTCAGCTGACTCCTTTGCATGAGGTGGTCCAGTGGCATACTCAGTTATTCCTATTATTCCTCATCTGGTGGTGGAGTAAAGCTTTATCTGAGCTAGCTGGGGAAAGGAGGTATGTGGAGATGTCCATGATTTCCAGTATTTTGGCTGGGTGAGGAGCTGAGGATGATCCTGCTCAAGAAACTTCATGCAGTCAGATGTGCTCAGTGTTGGACAGGAAGTTAGTTTTTTGAATCATAGAATTGTCAGGGTTGGAAGGCACCTCAAGGATCATCCAGTTCCTCCACCCCCCCGCCATGGGCAGGGACACCTCACACTACAGCAGGTTGAGGTTGCTCACAGCCACATCCAGCCTGGCTGCAAACACCTCCAGGGATGAGGCTTCCACCACCTCCCTGGGCAACCTGTGCCAGGCTCTCACCACCCTCATGGGGAAGAAGAACTTCCTAACATCCAATCTGAATCTACCCACTTGTAGTTTTGTTCCATTCCCCCTAGTCCTGTCATTACCTGACAGCCTAAAAAGTCCCTCCCCAGCTTTCTTGTAGCCCCCTTCAGATCCTGGAAGACTACAATAAGGTCTCCTCAGAGCCTTTTCTTCTCCAGACTGAACAGCCCCAACTCTCTGTCTGTCCTCATAGGAGAGGAGCTCCAGCCTTCTGATCATCCTCACACAGGCTCCAATAGCTGGTGGTGTCCCTGCACCTCTTAGGCACACAGCTGTCTCCCAAAGCAGCCTGGGCATCAGGCAGAAGAGTGCTATTGCATGGATAAAGTCCTGTGGTGGACCAGAAGGGGCAGGGTGGAGGCTACTGAAGTCTTCCAATCCTCTTCACAGGCTGGCCGCTGAGGAGGTGAAACCTGTACAGGTGCAGCTGTTCTCTAGGCCTCCATGAGCAGACAAGGCATGTGCTGGCTAAGGCTCTGTGCAGGCTGTAAGCGTGGAGGGCTCTCCTGCCAAAGGGCAAGGCACATGTGCTGCTGCCACCACGCTTGGCAGAGGCAGGGCCGCGGCTGGCCGCGGAAATCCAGAGCAGACTTCCCAGCCCTTGAAGGGCGAAGGCAGCGAGGGCAGGAAATGCCAGAGCAGAGCCGCGCTGCTGGTGCGAGCGCTGCGGTGTGCTGCTGGTTGCACTTGTGCAGCAGGAACTTCCAGGAAGACTTACCCTCATCCTTATCCTCCAGCTGGGGGTTGGACTAGATGACCTCTGGAGGCCCCTTCCGCCCCAGACCGTTCTGTGATGCCATCGAGTGCCAGCACCAGCCCTGCTCGACTGAGGAGCGTGTGCAGCCCATTTGTGCCACTGAAGGGATGGACTCTTCCCTCAACAAGTTGTTGGGCTGCTCCCTGCTAAGACTCCACCACAGGAGGAACTCTACTGGTAGGGCTGACTCCTGGGAATCAGCAGCAGGGCTGCCAGGAACAGCCCTGTGCCTGCAGACTGCAGGGCACAAGTGTTGAGAAGGGGCCAAAGTTTCTGTTGGCTGTGATCACAGGATGATAGGGGTTGGAAGGGACCTCTGGAGATCATCGAGTCCAATCCCCCTGCCAGAGCAGGACCAGAGAATCCAGCACAGGTAACACAGGAACACATCCAGATGGGTCTTGAAAGTCTCCAGAGGAGGAGACTCCACAACCTCTCTGGGCAGCCTGCTCCAGTGCTCTGTGACCTTCACAGTGAAGAATTTCCTTCTCATGTTGAGGTGGAACCTCCTGTGCTGCAGTTTCTATCCATTGCCCCTTGTCCTGTGAGAGGGTGCAAGTGAACAGAGCCTGTCCCCTCCCTCGTGACCCCCAGCCCTCAGATATTTATAGACATTTATTAAATCCCCTCTCAGTCTTCTCCAGACTAAACAGCCTCAGAGCTCTCAGCCTTTCCTCACCAGGCAGTGCTCCAGTCCCTTCATCATCCTGGTAGCTCTCCATTGGACTCTCTTGAGTAGATCCCTGTCCCTCTTGAACTGGGGAGCTGCTGGGAGTCATTGCTGCCCAGCTGGTGTTTCTCACCCTTCCTTTTGGGTTTTCTCCTGTCACACCTGTCTTTGGGAGCAGCATTGGGATTGCTGGGAGCTTGCAATCAGCCCATGTGTGCATCTGAGCTGCTTTCACGAGCAGCCTGGTGTAGTGCAAGGTGTCCCTGCCCATGGCAGGGGGTTGGAACTGGATGACCTTTAAAGTTCCTTCCAACCCAAACCATTCTGTGATTCTTCCAGTAGGTCCACAGCTCCTCTAAGTTAGTGCTCTGACCTGCTTGGTTTTTTGGATTTTGGGGATTTTTTCTCAGTTTTGGTTTGGAGGAGACAGTTGGGGTTTGAGGGTTTTGCTTATCAGGTTTTTGTTTGTCAGAAAAGCCTTGTTTAAGCCTAATCTGCATCCTTATCTCACCCTGGCTGTAAAGTCTGATAGGAGGCAAGGTACAGGCAGCTTTTACTGTAGCAGGGCTGGGTGAGGCTGTGCCTGCCTGCCTCCTGAGGGAGCGTGGGCTTGTAGTGACAGGACAAGGGGGAATGGGCCTAAGCTGGAAGAGAGCAGATGTAGCCTGGGTGTTAGGAAGAAATTCTTTCCAGTGAGGGTGTTGAGACACTGGAACCAGTTGCCCAGGGAGGTTTTGGATGCTTCCTTCATGCAGGTGCTCGAGGCCAGATTGGATGAGGCCCTCAGTAAGTGGGAAGTGTCCTTGCCCGTGGCAGGGGGATTTGAACTAGGTGATCTTTAAAGTCCCCTCCCAAACCATTCTGTGATTCTGTGGTGCTCAGCTAACCTGCTCAGAAGGGCTGTGGTGGAGGACAGCAGTGTAATGGGGCAGGCAGTGGAGCTACATCTAGCATTGCCATCCCACCAACCTCACTGCCCTGCTGTCTGGGTAATAATGCTGCCCTCCCTCATCCTCTCTGCATTCCATGCTTCTGTAACAGGGGGTTGGGTTGTTTCCTCTCTTCCTACCCTCCATAGGTTCCACCCAGCTTTGTGGAGGTGGCAGCAGCAGCTGGTGGGGTTGGAATGCATTTGCCAGCTCTTGCTGATGCCCTTGCCCTAAGCTTGAGCAGCAAATCTGAATATGAAACCAGGGCAGTGTGAGGTCAGGAAAGGATTATTTTTACCAGTGTGTTGGGGGTTGCTGGGCAAGGATTTGAGGGTCACCTTGTTCTGTCCCTGAAACAGCTCCTGGGTGTTCTAATGTAGCCCTAAAACCAGCAGAAGGTTGTGGGCATCTGTTCTTCAGCCCAGCTGCCAGGGAGAGGAAACCCAGCCTTCTGCACCCTGCAGGTTAGGAAATAATCTGTGCTGGGTGGGACGGTCCCAGGGCGATGCTGCCTGGTCCGAAGGGAGGGACTTGGCCCTAGGCAGAATCACAGAATGGTTTTGGTTGGAAAAGACCTCTAAGATCACTGAGTCCAACCGTCGACCTAACACCACCATGGCCCTTAAACCATGTCCCAGAGTGCCATGGCCATGTGTTTCTCTGACACCCCTAGTGACAGTGACTCCCTGGGCAGCCTGACCATTCCTTCAGGAAAGAAACTTTTCCTCATATCCAACCTAAACCTCCCCTGGCACAATTTCAGGCCATTTCCTCTCCTTCTATCACCTGATAGTAGGGAGAAGAGACCAACCCCCACCTCACTCCAACTTCTTTTCAGGGAGTTAGAGCAATGAGGTCTCCCCTCAGCCTCCTCTTCTCCAGAGTAAATAACCCCAGTTCCCTCAGCCACTCTTCACCAGCCCTGTTCTCCAGACTTCTCACCACCTTGGTTGCCCTTCTCTGGACCTGCTCCAGCACCTCAATGTCCTTTTGTAGTGATGGACCCAAAACTGACCCCAGTCTTTGAGGTGCTGCCTCAGATGTGGTGGGGCTGAGCAGACTGAGGCTGCTTCAGTCTGAAACAGCCAGGCTGGATGTGACACAGGGATGCCTGCAGTATCAACTAGGATCTCAAGTGATGCCCTGGGGTAGAAAGTTGGCCCTGCCAGAGGAGGCTGGTTCCAGCTGGCATTGGCAGCCTTCCTGCCTGCCAGCTCTCTCCTGCTTTGCATGGGAAGCTTGGAGAGGCAGGCAGTGAGAGCTGGGGTGCTGGTTAGAATATCCTTTCCTGGGCAGGTGGGTATTTCCATCAGGACATGGGTGCTTTGCAGCTTCTTCCAGCTCTGCACCCCCTGTTCAGGTGTTGGAGGAGAGTTTTGCAGTGCATGGTCTCCCCCTCACTGTGCAAGCAGCTGCAGATTCAGCTGCAAGTTCTCCTCCACTCTGGCTGCTAGAAAGAAGAATGCTCCAAGATCTCTCCCCATGTGCACTGAGGTTTTGAAAAGCTGCTGATCTCCTTAGTTTTAGTCTTATTTTTGCCTCCTCCTCTTCCAGCCCCTCCCTCTCTCCTTGATCCACAACCTCTTTAATGGGAAATTTGATAGTGCTTACAGTAAAACGTGGGCATGGGAACTCGTGGTAGCTGAGTATGTTTTGAAGCACAGTGATGAGAATTGGCAGCTTGGGTCCCCCTGGGAAGTGCCCCTTTGCAGATTAACTGCCTGCCTTTGCCATCTGTGGCCATGGCACTCTGGGACATGGTTTAGTGGCCATGGTGGTCTTAGGTTGATGGTTGGACTCAATGATCTTGGAGGTCTTTTCCAAGTGAAACAATCCTATGATTCTGTGAGCTGGGTTTTCATCAGCCACCTCAGGGCCATGTGCAGGTGACACCCTGATGGGAAAAACACGTGCAGGGCCACCAAGGAAGGGCTTGTCTTTGAAACTCAAGACAGGTTTCAGTTAGCAGTTAAGAAGAGTGTGTGGCTGTGTCCTGCTTGCCACATCGCAGAGCAGGTGGTGCAGTCCCCGCTTGCAGAATCATTGAATGGTAGCGATTGGAAGGGACCTCTGGAGATCACTGAGTCCAACCCCCACTGCCAAAGCAAGATCACCTAGGCCACATCACACAGGAACACATCCAGATGGGTCTTGAAAGTCTCCAGAGGAGACTCCACAACCTCTGTGGGCAGCCTGCTCCAGCACTCTGTCACCTATTGCTGCACTGAGGCTTAATGGGTGGAGAAACTGTGGCTGGAGAGGAGGGTGGGAAGCACCCTGTGCCCTGTTTGCCTCACAGCTATTAGCAGAGATGGAAAGAGGAATGCCATATCCAGTGTTCCCTTTGCAAGTCTCACTTCTTCCTGCAGGCATCTCCTGGAGAGATGAGATCATTAACAACCATGTTTGGTATTTTCAGCTTCAACTTATGGCTTCTGTTGGTGCTTGCACCACGAGAAAATGGTCATGACTTGGTTCTCCCTGTGGAGAATGTGCAGGCTGGGTTGTCTCTCTTCACTGTGAACTGGAAGCAGCTACCACAGGGGACAGTCAGAACAGATTCATAGAATGGTTTGGGTTGGAAGGGACCTTGGAGATCATCTAGTTCCAACCCCTCTGGCATTGGCAGGGACCCCCTCCACTAGACCAGGCTGCTCAAGGCCTCAGCCAGCCTGGCCTTGAACACTTCAGGGAGGAGGCATCCATGACTGTGTTCTCCCTGCTGGGCTGGACAGAAACCAGCAGTGCTGCTGGCTGTAGGTGGTGAAGGAAGAATGCCAGGGCAGCTGCAAAGGTGGCCGAAGCTCTTCTGAGCATGGAGAGATACTCTGTTCCAAAGTGGAGAGCTGACTGTGCACCTGGATGCAATGCCAGTGCCAGGACCCTCAGGGAGAGCCCAGAGCTTGGCCATCCTGCACCAAACAGTCTGAGGAAGAGCTCTCTTAGTGCTGTGGGGCCACAACATCATCCAGTGGTTGTAGCCCACCATCCCATTGAACCATGGCAGTTGCTCCTGGCTGTCTCTGCTCATATCCCTCTCCTTTTTCTCTTCCTTTGCCTTTGGTGCTTCTGGAGCTCGGTACAGCCAGAGAAAGAGGTCCCTGCAGTGCAGCTGGACCACTGTGTTTAGGCAGGTCGACCTCACCAGAGTTGTGTGACTCTTGAGAGTTTGTCTTTTCAGTGCCTGGTTTCATGTGGAGACACAGATGTCCACAGAGAACTCCTTGCTCAAAGAGGCCCTTGCGTTCCCCCCTCCCCCACTAACTGTTGTTGTGGTGTCTTGCAGGCACAGAAGCATAAGGCCAGGATGGATGTGTATGACCCTCAGACCCTGGGTGTGGTGGTCTTTGGAGGTTTTATGGTGATATCAGCCATTGGGATCTTCTTGGTGTCCACCTTCTCCATGAAAGAGACGTCTTACGAGGAGGCCTTGGCCAAGCAGCGCAAAGAGCTTGAGAGGACCCAGCAGCAGAAAATAGAGAAAAAGAAGAAAGAGAAACCCGTGGAGAAAAAAGGAAAGGCAAAGAAAAAGGAAGAGAAGCCTAATGGGAAGATCCCTGAGCAGCAGCCGACTCAGGAAGCGACGAACTCGCCCAAGGAGGTGGTTCTTGAGCCTGCTGCGGTGCCTGCGCCTGTAGCTGTTGAGTCTCCAGTTGCAGCAGTCTCGGTGCCCCCCAGGAAAAAGAGAAACCTGCTCCATCACCTAAGGAGAAGAGGAAGAAGGAGAAGAAGGTGGCAAAAGTAGAGCCTGCTCCTAGCCCGGCGTTGGCTCCGCCTCCTGTCAGCGTCCCCAAAAGCTCTCCTGTCTTGGAGGTGACCCCTAAGGAGGTGCCTGTTGTGGCTGTGCCCCCAGTGGGCACACAGCAGAGTGCTCCAGTCATCAGCTCCACTGTCATCAAGAAAACTGCTGATGGGCTTCCAGCCCATGAGGAGCAGAAGCCTGATGGACCTGCCAAGAAGAAGCCTTCATCCAAGAAGAAGAGCGAGCCAGGTGAGGCTAAATGCTCCCCAGGAGCCAGCAGGACATCTTGGTGCTGTCCAAACACAGCTACCCCATTGTGAGAGCTCTTCACTCCTCTTTTCCTGTGTTGGGTACCCCTGCTTGGTGCTCAGCACCTTGATCCAGCACACAGGTGTTGGGGAGTTACAAGGTCCTCTCAGATTTGCTGTTGTGTTCTGGGCCTCTGAGCGAATCTGCACACTGAGAATGAACAGGAGGTGCATCGACCTGGCCTGGGAGAGGAGGGGTCACCTGCCAGGGTGCTGGACATCTGGGTGGAAAGCCAAGATGAGATGTTTAGTATCTGAAGGGGGCCTACAAGAAAGCTGGGGAGGGACTCCTTAAGGTGTCAGGTAGTGATAGGACTTGGGGGGATGGAACAAAACCAGAAATGTCTAGATTCAGATTGGATGTTAGGAGGAAGTTCTTCCCCATGAGGGTGGTGAGAGACTGGAACAGGTTGCCCAGGGAGGTGGTGGAAGCCTCATCCCTGGAGGTTTTTAAGGCCAGGCTGGATGTGGCTGTGAGCAACCTGCTGTAGTGTGAGGTGTCCCTGCCCATGGCAGGGGGTTGGAACTGGCTGATCCTTGAGGTCCCTTCTGACCCTGACAATTCTGTAATGCTATGAAATGGTGCCAGGGGAGGTTTGGGTTGGATGTGAGGAAAAATGTCTTTCCTGCAAGTGTGGCAGGCATTGGAACAGGCTGCTCAGGGGGCTGGTGGTGTCACTGTCACTAGAACTGTTCAAGCAACCTGTGGACATGGCACTTTGGGACAAGATTAGTGGCCATGGTGGTCTTAGGTTGACAGGTGGACTTGGTGATCTTGGAGGTCTTTTCCAACTGAAACAGTTCTGTGATTCTGTGTTTATTAAAACACAGAGGAACTCTACCAGTTGTCTTCTGTAGGGAGACAGGTCACAGATAGAATTTTCTCCTTCTTCAGTGAAGATAAAAGCCAGACTATTGCAAGAGACAGGAGTGAAGACATTTTATACACTGAAGGACGGATCATAGAATGGTTTGGGTTGGAGGGGACCTTAAAGATTATCTAGTTCCAACCCCCTGCCATGGGCAGAGACACTTCCACTAGCCCAGGTTGCTCAAGGCCCTGTCCAACCTGGCCTTGAACACCTCCAGGGAGGGGACATCCACAACCTCCCTGTGCAGCCTGTGTCTCACCACCCTCACTGGAATCCACCCTCTGGCTGGATTCCTGTCTCTCCTTGCACCAGTGTCAGCAGTTTGGGTTTGATTCTTGGTGAAGTGAGAACAGGCACTGAAAATGTGGGAGCTTTCAGACCTGTAGAAGTGTTCTGCCCCTGCAGATGGGGCAGAAATCCCTCAGGTGCTCTCAAAGATGTGAGGTGGTGTTTGGACAGGTTTCATTTCCTTTTTTTCCCCTTCCTTTCTCTACCAAAAAACCCAACCAAGCGAAAAAGACACCCCTCGCTTGCCAGCCTTCTCTAGCACATCCAGGCTTAGGCTGCTGTGCAACCTGGCAGTTTTCAGCTGCAGGAGGGCTTGCTACTCAGCAAGACATTTTGCAGCCACTGGTGTCCAAGCTTGGGTTAAACCAATAGTACCTACTCCTCTGAGAAAAGGATTTCACTAAAGGCCATCTCCATTGTAGCAGAGAGGATTGAAATAGTTTGATTCTCTGATTCTAAGAAGCCTTGCTCCCATGTGTAGCTACCTGACCTGGGCTGCAGCCTCCCAGGTGTGCAGCTCCAAGCAAGGTCCATGGACAAGGAGCTGGACATCAGCCAACAGTGTGAGCTTGCAGCCAGAGGGCAAATCACATCCTGCATCAAAAGAAGTGTGGCCAGCAGAGCCAGAGAGGTGATTCTGCCACTTTGCTGTGGTGAGATCTGACCTGGAGTACTGTGTCCAGCTCTGGTGCCCTCAATACAGGAAAGACATGGACCTGATGGAGAGGGTCCAGAGGAGGGCCATGAAAATGATCAGGGGGTTGGAGCACCTCTGCCACAGAGAGAAGCTGAGGGAGCTGGGGATGTTCAGCCTGGAGAAGAGAAGGCTCTGGGGAGACCTAATAGCAGCCTGCCAGTACCTGAAGGGGGCCTGCAAGAAGGCTGGAGAGGGGTTGTTTGCAAAGGCCTGCAGTGATGGGAGGGGGGAGTGGTGTGAAATTAGAGCAGAGCAGGTTTTGATTGGATGTTAGGAACAGGCTCTTTACAATGGGGGTGGTGGAACACTGGAACAGGTTGCCCAGGGAAGTGGCTGAGCCTCCATCCCTGGAGATATTCAAGGTGAGGCTCCACAGGGCCCTGGACCATCTGATCTGGTTGAGGATGGCCCTGCTCACTGCAGGGTGCTTGGACTAGATGACCTTTGGAGGTGCCTGCCAAGCAGGCTGGTTCCATGATTCTATGTCTCCTGTGCCCCCGTGGGTTTGAGAAGCAGCTCTCCAGGCCCCTTGTCCCTGCTGCGCTTTGCCGCCTGGCTGCTGCTGGCTTTCTACAGCTTCCTCCAGCGAGGCCTGAGGCTTGCAGCTCTGCTGATGGGCTCAGCTCAGCAGCACAGCCTTCCTTCTGCCACAGCTTGGCAGGCTGCCCTGGCTCCCTTGGCTAGCTGCAAGGTGGGGTTTGCGTGGTGCCCGCCTTGTGCAAGGTTCACTTGCGCAACACCTCCAGGGCTTTGCTTGGTGGGGCCCTCCACCCAGCAAGAAGGGGCCAGGGGATGTGATGTGCCATCCTGCAGCTGTGCTCTTGCCAGCATGACTTAGGTGTGAGCCAAGATCTTGGGCCCTGGTTGCAGAAGGTGGGGGAGCTGCCCTGGCTATGCTTGCTGGGAAGTGGCTGCAGCTTGTGAGCCGGAATCTGCCGCTGCTGGGGCTCAGTGCTCCCTTCCCAGATGGATCTGCTGCTGGGAGCAAGCAAGGGTGTGCTGGAGCTGCTGGATGTCCCTGGGCTCTGCTGCTTTGGTGCTCTTGTGGTTGGACCATGGCTGGCTGCCAGATGCCTGCTTGGCTGCTCTCTCACTCCTTCTCAGTAGGAGGGAGGAGAAAATGAGATGATGAAGCTCACACAGGGTGATTGCTTTGCAGTCTCTGTCACAACCAGAAGAGACTCTACTTGCCCAGAGAGGTGGTGGAGTCTCCATCTCTGGAGACATTCAAAACTCACCTGGATGTGTTCCTCTGTGACCTGAATCACCTTGGCAAGGGGGTTGGACTCGGTGATCTCCAGAGGTCCTTTCCAACCCCTACCATTCTGTGATTCAATGAGAACTAATTTCATTTATTTCCAGTTAAAGTAGATGAGAAACAACAGAAAAATTAAACCAACAACTTGCCCTCTCTGCCCTTCTTCCCAGGCTCAGCCTCAATTTTTCCCTCCCAGCTCTTCTGTCTCCCTTCCCTGAGCACCTCGGGGAAATGGGGGCCATGGTCAACCTGTAACAGTTCCTCACCTCCTCTCTTTCCTCCTTACACCTTTCCCCAGCTCCATTGTGGGGGCCTTCCACAGACTGCAGTCCTTCAGGATGAACCTGCTCCAGCAGGGGCTCCTCTCCAGGGGAATCTCTGCTCTGACACCTGAAGCACCTCCTCCTCATTCTTCTCTGACCTTGCTGCCAAGGGGCCTGAGCTCTGCATTCAGGAGGCCCTGGTGTTAGTGGCTGTAGAGGCTCTGGAACCACTGGACTCCAAACTGGGATTTTTTAAAGGCAAAAGCCCACTGGACCATAGCTGCTGTGCAGGAACTCCTAAACTCCTGCCCACCATGCAGTGTGACCATGTGCACTGTGGCCCTGCAGCAGGGTCATGGTCCCTGATGCTTTTTGGGTTTCCTGGGCTGTCAGAGGGGTGAGGGAAGGGCTGGAACAAACCTGCCTGGTGAAAGGCTGGGAGGTGACCTTGTTGCACTCAGCATCACCAACACTGGCACTGCTGCAGAGGTGACATCCTCCAGCAAGGTTGAATCAGGGTGCAGTCCAGCATCTGATGCCCAACACATCTGCTCCTGCATGCCTAGCTCCTGCTGGGAATCACTCAGTTTGATGGTGGGAGCAGTAGCAGAGGCAGGCAGAGGTGACAGCTGGCTGAAGAAGCCGTTAGCCATGGTGTCAACTCCAGCAGTGCTCATATGGCTTTCAATTAGAGAGGTGTCAAACTTGACTCTGCAAATCTGAGCAGAAGCTGGTTGGAAATGGCAGCTCTGGGGTTGAAGCCCACTGAGGTGATGACCCAACCCCTCCTCTCTTCTCTCTAGCACATGCAGACTCGGATGGACCCCTCTACCTGCCCTACAAGACACTGGTGTCCACTATCAGCAGCATGGTTTTCAGTGAAGGGGAGGCCCAGCAGCTCATCGAGATCCTTACAGAGAAAGCAGGCATCATCCAGGACACCTGGCACATGGTAGGGCTGCCAGTGCCACTGGGGCTCTGCTGAGAGGTGCAGAGAGGGAGGGAAGGCATCCTGCTTTTGGGCAGGCTGGCCCTGAGGGTTCCTCTGGGAGGCTGGAGCTGAATTGTCCCCTGGAGCAGCGGGTCCTCTGTGTGTGTGTGTGTGGGGCTGGGAGGGAATAGGTCTGGAGGTGGTGGTCCCCACTAACGTGCCACCTCCCCTTGGCAGGCCACGCAGAAGGGTGACCCAGTGGCTGTCCTGAAACGCCAGCTGGAAGAGAAGGAGAAGCAGCTCGCTGCTGAGCAGGAGGACGTGGCTGCTGCCAGGAACAAGCTGCGGGAGCTGAGCAAGGCAAGCACCACCTGGTTCTCAGGAGCATCCCACTCCCTGTGTCATGGAAGGGCAGGTAGCAACAGGTTCGAAACTAGAGCAGGGTAGATGCAGGTTGGACATCAGGAGGAAGCTCTTCACAATGAGGGTGGTGAAGTGCTGGAACAGGTTGCCCAGAGAGATGGTGGAGGCTCCATCCCTGGAGACATTCAAGGTCAAACTTGATGGGGCCCTGAGCAGCCTGATCTAGTTGGAGGTGTCCCTGCTGACTGCAGGGAACTTGGACAAGATGATCTTAAAGGGTCTCTTCCAACCTGAGGCATTCTGTGATTCTTTCTGTGATTCATCTCCTACCCCCTGGAGGTAAAGCCTTTAGGGTTCTCTCTGGACCCTTTTTTGCTGTTTTCTCTCAAAAAGGGAAGGAGATCCTCACCTGATCTCCTCTCCTGGGCCTGATCCAGCCTGGGGAGGCTCCATCCCAAAGAGCCACAGGGTAGTGCCTGCTGGCAGCCACAGGGACGTAGGGCAAAGCCCTTTATGGAAACATTAAGGTTGGAAAAGCCCTCTGAGATCATCAAGTCCAAACTTCAACCCAACACCACCATGGCCACTCAACCATGTCCCAAAGTGCCCTGTGCACACATTCCTTGAACACCTCCAGGGCTGGTGACTCCACCACCTCCCTGGGCAGCCTGTCTCAATGCCTGACCACTCTTGCAGTGAAGAAATTTTCCCTACTATCCCATATCCTAATAACTCCTAAGAGATTACAGCTTTTTGCTGCTTTGGGGAGGAAAAGAAATCCCTTCTAGTCCCTGCCCAGATCCTGTGAGCTGAGAAGGTGCTGATCAGTCCCTTTTTAGGCAGCCTGATCATATTGACAGCCCCTTTCCTGGCTTAGCCCCCTCCTGCTGGGTGTTGAATGTAGAACTGCAGTCAGAACCTGGCATCCAAGAATCCTTGCAGGCAGGAGAGGAGACAAAGCCCCCCCATGCACTGCCTGCCCAGCTGTCCAAGGGAGTGTCCCTGCCTTGGCAGGGGGTGGAGGGTCTGTGTTTATCTATTAAAAAAAAAAAAAAAAAATTAAAAATTCCCACCTTGTCCCAAACTTCATGTGATGTCATTGATCCTAAGGGGTGGAAGATCAGATTTGAGGCCTGGCCCAATGTGGAACAACAGTGGCATCCAGTGGCCACAAAACCTGAAAGACAATGCAAGAAGAAAATGTAAGTGCAAGAAAGGAGAGCTTCAGAAGAGTGGCCCTCAGTGCAAGGAGGACATCGAGGGGCTGGAGCAGGGCCAGAGAAGGGCAACAAAGCTTTGGAAGGGTCTGGAGAACAGGGCTTGGTGAGGAGCAGCTGAGGAAGCTGGGTTTGTTCAGTCTGGAGAAGAGGAGGCTGAAGGGAGACCTCATTGCTCTCTACAGCTCCCTGAAAGGAGGTTGGAGTGAGGTGGTGGGGTGACAGGACAAGGGAAAATGGCTTCAAGTTGCACCAGGGGAGGTTTAGGTTGGATATCAAAAGAAACTTCTTGACTGAAAGGGTTCTCAAACGTTAAAACAGGCTTCCCAGGGAAGGTGGCTGAATCCCCATGCCTGGAGGTGTTTCAGAGAGGCAGAGATGTGGTGCTGAGGCCATGGTCTAGCAGCAGCCTTGGCAGAGTTACAGAGTGGTTGGACTCGGTCCTGAAGGTCTTTCCCCACTCAAAATGGTTGCATGATGCTATGAACTTTGAAAGTTCTGTGAGCTAGGAGGCCACCAGCTCTGCATCCCCTTAAAACAGAGAAACTTCTGCTGAGGACTACCTGGGTGACTTCTTTCCTTGCAGGAACTGGCAGCAGAGAAGGCCAAGGCAGCATCTGTGGAGGGCAAGCTGAAGCAGCAGCTGCTTGCCCACGAGCGGGAGATCGCAGCGGTGCAGGCACGCATGCAGGCCAGCTACCAGGACCATATCAGCGAAACCCAGCAGCTCCAGGGCAAGGTGAGCACCGTGCTGTGCTCTGCAGCTTCCTCCTTGGGTTGCTGGGGGCTTTGTGGGGCAAAGGAGTGCTTGTTTGGAGAAGATAGAGGGCCTTGGGGAGGGGTGAGAGCCTGCAGCGCTCCTGGATTGCGGTGCGTGTGGGGTACACGTAGGAGCATCCTCGTGGGGTGTCACATCCCTGGGGGCTTTCAGCATCAGCAGACACCTCCCCTTTGTTGCCAGTCCCTCTTCCCTCATCACCTGGGTTTCACAGGGAGAGCAAAGGGGCTTGTGGTGGCTTTAACCCCTGTTGGGCTCCTCTAGATCCGGACCCTGCAGGAGCAGCTGGAGAATGGCCCCAACACACAGCTGGCTCGCCTGCAGCAGGAGAACTCCATCCTGAGAGATGCCCTCAACCAGGCCACCAGCCAGATGGAGAGCAAGTAAGGCTGGGGAAGGAGGGCAAAGCCTGGGGCTGCCATCTGGCAAATCTTGGGGTTGGATGCTTGTCAGGCTTGGTACCACCTTTCTCGAAGGGGCTTCTACAGACAGCTCCAGCTAGCTAGAGGGAGAGGAGGGAAAGAGGCAGGGCTTGCCAAATGACTTTGGTAGGGCTGGCAGGGGAAATAGGGATGGGGAAAACCCACTGTGTTTGGGGGGCAGCTGTGCTGATGGCAGAGCCAACAGCAAGCAGGAGCAGGGAGAGGGGACTAGAAGGTGCTGTGGCACTGCCCCTCTTGGGGAAGGAAGTTCATGTTCTGAAACTTCAGAAGAAAGGCAGCTGGCTCTTAGGGTGGGGGTGATGCTGCAGAGGGGCAACACCTGCCCAGTGCATAGAGAGGAAGAGGACCTAGGTAGAAGAGTTCCATCCTTCTTCTGTAGAAGGTCTGGAAGTGGTAATCAAATAATTCCAGAGTGGACTCCAGCTGCTTAGAGCATTTCCTCTTGTATCTGGGAACACAGATCCTCTCCTCCTCTACGTCAGGAGAAAGGAATGTCTCCTGTGATTGAAACACAGCTTTGGGAAAGGGATTTGTCAGCTCTTTCCACCCCCTCCTCCCTGAAGGACCAGGCGTGTCCTAGGAAGAGGAGGACACAGCCACTGAGATCTTTCAAGTCCTGTGTCAGGCCCACAGGAGGATGCATCTCTGTCCCACCCCAGCCCCCAGAGATGCTTGAGTGGCCTGCAGGCTACAATAATGCTGCTTCTGTTGGTGCAGGCAAAACGCTGAGCTGGCCAAGCTGCGGCAGGAGTGCAGCAAGCTGGGGAAAGAGCTGGCGGAGAAATCAGAGGTGCTGCAGCAGGTGGAGCAGCAGAGGAAGAGCTGGGAGATGAAGGTGGCAGCCTCAGAGAAGCAGATCGAGCAGCTGCAGGTCAGGCAGACCCTGGCAGAGATGAGGGCGGGCGGCTCAAAGCACCTTGGGTTCTGTGTCTGGAGGAAGAGCTTGGAGGGAGATGAGTGACTGGAAAGCTGCCCAGCAGACCTCTGAATTGGAGTCTGGGAACCCAGACCTCTGAATTGGAGTCTGGGAACCCAGACCTCTGAATTGGAGTCTGGGAACCCAGACCTCTGAATTGGAGTCTGGGAACCCAGACCTCTGAATTGGAGTCTGGGAACCCAGACCTCTGAATTGGAGTCTGGGAACCCAGATCTCTGAATTGGAATCTGGGAACCCAGACCTCTGAATTGGAGTCTGGGAACCCAGACCTCTGAATTGGAGTCTGGGAACCCAGACCTCTGAATTGGAGTCTGGGAACCCAGACCTCTGAATTGGAGTCTGGGAACCCAGACCTCTGAATTGGAGTCTGGGAACCCAGACCTCTGAATTGGAGTCTGGGAACCCAGACCTCTGAATTGGAGTCTGGGAACCCAGACCTCTGAATTGGAGTCTGGGAACCCAGACCTCTGAATTGGAGTCTGGGAACCCAGACCTCTGAATTGGAATCTTTAGGATCCAGACCTCTGAATTGGAATCTTAAAATCGTTAAGGTTGGAAAAGGTCTCTGAGGTCATCCAGTCCAACCTTCTACCCAGCTCCTGCATGACCATGTCCCACAGTGCCACATCTGCTCATCTCTTGAACCCCTGCAGGAATGGTGCCTCCACCACCTCCCTGGGCAACCTGTTCCAATCCCTGACCACTCTTGCAGAAACACATTCTCCCTAATATCCAACCTAAACCTCCCTTGGTGCAGCTTGAGGCCATTTCCTCTTGTCCTGTTGTTAATTACTTGGGGGAAGAGGCTGAGACCAACCTCTCTACAAACCTCCTTTCAGGTAGCTGGAGCGAGCAGTAAGATCTCTGCTCAGCCTCCTCTTCTTCAGGCTAAACAATCCTGTCTCCTCAGCCTCTCCTCATCAGACCTGTTGTCCAAATCCCTCACCAGCTTTGCTGTCCTTCTCTGTACCCACTCCAGCACCTCAGTGTCTTTCTTACACTGCACATAGTACTTGAGGTGTAATTTACCTCCCCCAAATCACTTTGTCATCTGTGAAGCTCAGGAGCCTGGTGTGAAGGTGTAGAAGGGGAAGCTTACATGGCTGTACCTTACTGGATGCTGTCCTGAGGTGAGAGAAGAAAATCATGGGCACCCCCCAACCTTTTCTCACACAGCCAAGTGGGTGCTCTCTCCCCTCAACTGGTTTTCAGCTCATTGCACTCCCATCATGCACAGGGGGAGCAGGGAGGAAGGATGACTTAAGCCCTCCCCCAAAGCATAGCTTAAACCCAGCATTCTGTGACACAAGGAGCTTTGCTTCAGAGTGGCTGGGGTGCCTGGAACCTTCTCTTCCTGCCCTGCAGGTCTCCCAAAGGGAGGTGGAGGCAGCCCTGCAGAAGAGGCTGGATGAAGTCAGCGACGAGCTCCGCAGGAGCCAGACCAGCTACAAAAGCTTGGTAACAGAGGCAGAAAAGGCCAAAGGACAGCAGCAGAGCATTGCTGGTGAGGACCTTGGGGAGACAGCTGGGGGCAGCCTTGGAGCTTTCAGGGCTTGGGTGCTTGGTGGGACTGCTTGAGGCAGGACAGGTAGACCCTGGGGAAGGACCTGGAGAATAAATCTTATGAAGAGCAACTGAGGGAGCTGGGCTGGTTAGTTTGATAAAGAGGAGGCTGAGGGCAGACCTCATTGCTCTCTGCAGCTGCCTGAAAGGACCTTGTGGAGGGACTGGTGCTGGTCTCTTCTCCCAGGTAATTAGTGATAGAACAAGAGGGAATGGCTGCCTGGTGCTGGTGTGTGCAAGGTGTGGAAGCAGTCCGTAGCCCTGTCCTAGGATGCCACTCTAATGCCTCTCTCCTGTGTTCTTCTGCATCTTTGCTTCTCCTTCCTGTGTCTCCGGAAAGCTTTCACAGCCGAGGCTTCTTTGGCCAAAAGTCCTGCTTGGGCAGAGCAAGGTGGAGCGTCTCCAGATTAGTTTGCATCTGCCTTACTGTGTTTCTCACCCCTTCCTCCAACAGAACTGCAGGCCCAGCTGTTGAGCTCTGAAGCAGAGGTTAAAAGCAAGTTACTGGAGCTGGACAATGTGAAGGGGAAGCTCCAGGATGCCAGCTCAGAGAACACGAAGCTCTTGGAGAGGATCAAATCCATTGAGACTCTGCTAGATGCAGGACAGAGCAGGGAGGCAGAGAAAGACAGAGAATTGCAGGTCACTCACTGGTTTAATTGGGGTGTAAGGGGGAAAAGGGGATTGCAGCACTCAAGTGGGTGTTTCTGCTCTGTGTTAACACAGGACCTGTGTTAGCTTTGCTCTGGGATGCTGCAGGAAGGGCTGATCTGCATCACATGTGTAGGACTGCTAACCAAAGTGCTTTCTCTCTTCCAGGCAGCCAATGAAGCAGAAATGAAGCAGCTGAGGTCAAGGTGAGCCTAGGTGCACATGGGGGCTGCTACAGCACCTTCAGCTTGCTGTTCATGTGCCCCAGGCTTAGAACCACAGAATACTTTTAGTTGGAAAAGATCTTTAAGGTTGAGTCCAACCATTTTTTAACTCTGCCAACGCTGGTGCTGAGCAATGTCCCTCAGCACCACCTCTCTGCCTCTTGGAAACACCTCCAGGGATGGGGATTCAGCCACCTCCCTGGGGAGCCTGTGCCAGTCTTCAAAAACCCTTTCAGTGAAGGTGTTTCTTCTAATGCCCAGCCTCAACCTCCCCTAGTGCAACTTGAGGCCATTTGCTGTTGCACTGTCACTTGCTACCTCACTCCAGTCTCCTTTCAGGGAATTGTAGGAGGTCTCCCCTCAGCCTCCTTTTCTCCAGACTAAACCACCCCAGTCCCCTCAGCTGCTCCTTATCAGCCCTGTTTTCCAGACCCTTCAAAAGCTTTGTTGCTCTTTCCTGGCCCTGCTCCAGCACCTCAATGTCCTTCTTGTAATGAGGGACCCAAAACTGAACCCAGAACTCAAGGTGTGGCCTCAGCTCTGCAGAGTACAGGGTGACAATCACTGCCCTACTCCTGCTGGCCACACTATTGCTGCTCCAGGCCAGCATACTGTTGGCTTTCTTGGCCACCTGGGCACAGCCTGGCTTGACTTCAGCCTGTGGGTGAAAGCTTCCTGCCCTCTCCCTTAGGGAGGCATGGGGAATGGTGTAGCTGGGAAGGTCAATCCTGGCCAACACAGCTGTTTAAATATTAATTAGCTCCAGTGCTGACCCCAAATAACAGCCAGTCTGTTCTGAAGTGACACTGGCAGCCACCTGAAGGGTCTTTGGCCTGCAGAATAGGAGATTCTGGTGATGTTGGTGCTGGGATGTTTCTGATCCAGGCTCCTGCTCAAAGCTGGACCTCCACCTCTCATTGGAATGGGCTGCCCAGGGAGGTGGTGGAGTCACCATCACTGGCAGGGTTTAAAAAGAGCCTCGATGAGGCACTCAGTGCCATGGTTCTGATTAGATGGTGCTGGGTGCTGGGTTGGACTTGATGATCTGAAAGGTCTTTTCCAAACTGGGTAATTCTGTATTCTTTTCTAACCTGAGGAGGATGTTTCCAGGTATCTCCAGGGATGGAGATTCACCCCTATCTGGGTGCCTGTTCCATGAAGCTCTCCTGGCATTTAATGGAAGTTTCCCATGCCTGTTGCCTCTTGTCCATGTGCTGGGCACCCTCTGAGAAGGCTCAGGCTTTGCACCCAGGGGGAGGATTTTCAGCTGCTCCCCCTGCCAGCAAGCATCCAGCATTCCCCTAAAGAAGGGCAGCAGTTCAGTAGCTCTGGGATCCCAAGAGACTTGGGTGGCTCTTGTCGGGGACATGACCCTTCTGTGGCCTGCTCAAGCCAAGGCTTGCTGCAGGGCAGGTGGCAGCTCTAAGGCTGTGGAGAGAAGCTGCAGGCTCTCGGGGGTTGGCTCAGCAGTCCTGACAGGAAGGGCTGCGGTCCCCTTCTCCACAGCTCACTACCTAGGAGGGAGGGGGATGCTGAGACTTAACTTCTGCATCCTGCCCTTCCAGGCTCCAGGAGAAGACAGATCAGCTCTCATCCTTGGAAAGGGAAGCCACCGAGCTGCGAGAGGCAGTGGAGCAGCAGAAGATGAAAAACAATGTGCGTGAGTCAACCAGCCTCAGCTGCTGCTGCACACAGGGCTTGCTTTTCCCCTCCAAACCCAGATCTCCGGGGGCTGAAAGACAGCTGCTGATGGCTCTGTGGTGTGGCCAGAGGCTTTTCCAGCAGAGTGCTAGAGGTATTGCCTCTTCTGCCAGAGAGCAGGAGTCCCCCTGGCAAGCTGTGAAGCTCCAGCATGTGGTGGGCTGCCTGGGTGGAGGTGCCTGTTCCTTCTTGGGAGGTTCAGGACCTTGTAAGCCAGGGAGATCCCCCCGGCAGAGTGAAGTGGGTAGATTCAGATTGGATGTTAGGAAGAAGTTCTTCCCCATGAGGGTGGTGAGACACTGGCACAGGTTGCCCAGGGAAAACCTCATTCCTGGAGGTTTTTAAGGCCAGGTTGGATGTGGCTCTGAGAAACCTCATCAAATGTGAGGTGTCCCTGCCCATGGCAGGAGGGTTGGAACTGGATGATCTTTGAGGTCCCTTCCAGCCCTGGCAAGCTGTGAAGCTCCAGCATGTGATGGACTGCCTAGGTGGAGGTAGGTGTCTGTTCCCTCTTGGGAGGTTCAGGACCTTGTAAGCCAGGGAGATTCCCCCTGGCAGACTCAAGGCAATACCTGAGCAGGGGTCCCTCACACCTCATTGCTCCTCTGCTCCTTATTCTTTATCAGTTGTGTGGAGGCAACTTTGCAGCTCTTTGCTTGGCCTGTGTCCTCTCCAGGCAGCCCTAGGCATCCTGAAGGGCTGCTTCTTGAAGCTCCTGTCTCCATCCACCTCTGCTTTGCTCCTTCAAGACCATTAACTGAGTGGTGTGGTGCACTGGACCTCTGCAAAGATGGAGGGGAGAGGGGCACCTGTGGGCACTGAGATAGAAGACCTTCAAGCAGAGCATGAGCAGAGGCTGTAACATCCTCTGTAGTGCCACCAAGCAGCTTGGTAGCCTTTGTGGTGGTGTGTGGCTTATTGCCCTCTGTGTGTGTGTGGTCTTGGCAGGAGCTTCGTGAGAAGAACTGGAAAACAGTGGAAGCTTTGACCGCGACGGAGAAGGCCTGCGAGGAAAAGCTGCTTGCTGCTACCAAAGCCAAGGTGAGCCCAGCCTGCCCCTGCAGTGCTGATGCTGCTCTTGTAAGGGAAACATTCAGCCTGCCCCAGGCCCCCAGAGATGCTTGCCCTGGATTGCCTGTGCCCTAGCAGGAGCAGTGCTGACCCAGCCTTCCTGCCAGCTTCTCCAAAGTTTGTCTTGAGGGCCAGGTATCACACACACACAATCACAGAAACAGGTTGGAAAAGGCCCTCAGGATCACCAAGTCCAACCATTAACCCGACTCTACAAGGCTCACCCCTAAACCATATCCCCAAGCACCACATCCAAACCACCTTTAAACACATCCAGGGTTGGTGACTCCACCACCTCCCTGGGCAGCACATTCCAATGCCTGACCAGTCTAACCCTACCCAGTCACTGCTTGAGGCCGTTCTCTCTTGTTCTATCACTAATCACCTGTGAGAAGGGACCAGCAGCAACCTCTCCACAAGGTCCTTTCAGGTAGCTGTAGACAGCAATGAGGTCTGCCCTCAGCCTTCTCTTTTCCAAACTAACCATCCCCAGCTCCTTCAGTTGCTCTTCATCAGATTTATTCTCCAGGTCCTTCCCTAGCTCCTTGTCCTCCTCCACCCTGGCTCCAGCACCTCCACATCTCTCCTGTGTTTAGGTATCCAAAACTGGACACAGCACTCAAGTGTGGCCTCCCCAGAGCTGAGTACAAGGGGACAGTCCTCTCCCTGCTCCTGCTGGACACAGCATTTCTGGTACAAGCCAGGATGCCATTGGCTTTCTTGGCCAGCTGGCCACACTGCTGGCTCATATTCAGTTGTTTGTATCCATAGTGTAGAGGCCACAGGCAGGGAACTGGGAAGATAGGTGACCTGGGAGGGATCTCTCTGTGATTCTCAGGGACAGCAGCTTTCTGTTCACCCTGTAGGCACTGGTAGGGGTAGACCTCCACCACATTCCAGTTTGTCCATCTTGCAGGAGGAGCTGGGCCAGCAGCTGGACACTCTCCAGGCACAAACCAAGCAGACTCTGCTTTCTGCCCTCCCTGGAGTCACCGTCTCCTCACAGCAGGTGAGGACTTTCTCAGAGCCCCTCAGAGCCTCCACCACTTGGGAAGGACAGACATCTAAGTGTCTTTTTCTTGTCTTCTCCTTTTTGTTGTCCTTCAAACTCAGGATTATGACACCTGGCTACAAGAGTTTACAAAGGCCTTGGAGGTGCTAAAGCAACAGACAACAACAACAGAGCTCCCAGTAAGTGGAAGAGGCTGGAATGTGGAGGGATGAGGGGAGTGCCTGAGATTCACTCTCCTCCTGATGTCTCTCTCTCTCTTTCCATCCCTTCCTTCTCCTCTCAGGATTCAGCAGCACTTAAATTAAAAGAGGCGGAGGAAGCGCAGAGCACTTTACAGGCAGAATGTGAGCAGTACAGAACTATCCTTGCAGAGACAGTAAGTTGCACCCCTGGGTGCTGTGGTGATCTTCTGACAATCTTCCACTAGAAATACCTTGTGAGAAGCCTCCTGGCAGCCCAGGCTGCCTGTGGGCTCGTGGTGAACATCCAGCAGGATGTTGGGGGCCTGCCATGTAGCAGATTCTTTGCCAGTGAGGCAGAGGAAGCAGCCAGACCTGTATTTCTGGAGCTCTTCTTCAGCCTAAGCGTGTTGGAAACGTTCCTAGGGGCGGTGGGACGAGGTGGAGCAAGGGTGGTTGAGCCAGCCTAGGAACTGGGAGCCCCTCCCCAATCTGAGGCACCTCATTCTGTCACCTCTCCTTCGGCCCAAATCCTTGGAGAAGTTTTGGCATATGCCTGGCTTTCCAGGCCTGGAAGTGCTTGGCTGGGGAGGGCTGGAGGAGGTTTATGCTCAGCTGAGGCTTTGCTAATAGGAAGGGATGCTGAGAGACCTGCAGAAGAGCGTGGAGGAGGAGGAGCAGGTGTGGAAGGCCAAGCTGACCGCGTCCGAGGCGGAGCTCCAAAAGGTGCGTGTCTGGGCCACAGCTGGGCCTGCTGCTTTGTGCAAAGGCTCCTGGAGGTGGAGCTAGAGGAGCAGAGGGCCTTGTGCCTATCAGTCAGATGGTGACCTTTCCTGTTCCTGGCAACTTGGAACTCTGAGACACAGGGCTGAAGCACCTCTCCTATGAGGACAGGCTGAGAGAGTTGGGGCTGTTCAGTCTGGAGAAGAGAAGGCTCCAAGGAGACCTAATTGTGGCCTTCCCGTATCTGAAGGGGGCTACAAAAATGCTGGGGAGAGACTTTTAGGATGTCAGGTAGTGATAGGACTGGGGGAATGGAGCAATACTAGAAGTGGATAGATTCAGATTGGATGTTAGGAAGTTCTTCTTCCCCGTGAGGGTGGTGAGAGCCTGGCACAGGTTGCCCAGGGAGGTGGTGGAAGCCTCATCCCAGGAGGTTTTTAAGGCTGGATGTGGCTGTGAGCAGCCTGCTGTAGTGTGAAGAGTCCCTGCCCGTGGCAGGGCGGGGTGGAACTGGCTGAGCCTTGAGGTCCCTTCCAACCCTGACAATTCTGTGATTCTGGGACTCCCATTTTCAGAAGAATTTGGCTTGCCCTCCAAACTGAGGTTGACTTTGGCATTCACTGAGCCTTCAGAAAGGAGCTGAGGTCCGACCAGGGCTGCAGGGAGGTGGGGGAGCTCTTGTACAAGAGCTCTTTGATGGCTCAGCCCAGCGCTGCTGAGGGCCGGTGTAGGGTTGCAGGGGGATGACGTGGCTGCTGCTGGTGTGCTGGCAGCAGGGCCTGCCTGGTGGGATGGAGCTCTGGTGGCTAGGGCAGGTCCCAGAGCAGTCCTGCCTCTCTGTGGAGAAGAGATGAATTAGAATCCTAGAATTGTCAGGGTTGGAAGGGACTTTGGGTTTTGGCTGGACAAAAGATGCTCTCTGTGTCCGCCTGAGAGGGACCTGGCAGTGCTGGGTGACAGCAGCTGAACACGAGCCAGCAGTGTGCCCAGGGGGCATGGAAGGCCAATGGCATCTTGGCCTGGTTCAGGAATAGTGTGGCCAGCAGGACTAGGGATGGAATTCTGCGCCTGTACTGGTGAGGCCTCACCTCAAGCACTGTGTGCAGCTCTGGGCCCCTCACTTCAGGAAGGATATTGAGGTGCTGGAGGCACTTCAAGGCACAGCCTGAACTGTCACAAGCAGTGAGACTGGGGAAGGGACTGGAGGGAAAGTCATATGAGGAGAGGCTGAGGGAGCTGAGGGTGTTTAGCCCAGAGGAGACTTAGAGAGGACTTACCACTCTCTACAACTACATAAAAGGAAGGGAGGGACTGCCCAAGGAGGTGGTGGAGTCACCATCACTGGAGGTCTAAGAAAAGATTGGATGTGGCAGTTGGTGGCCTGGTTTAGCTGATGTGGGGATGTTGGGTCATAGGCTGGACTTGATGATCTCAGAGGCCCTTTCCAGCCTCAATGTTTCTGTGATTCTGTGCCCACATGAGATGCTGCTTATTGACCTCTGATGCTTTCTGGCTTAGTCACAACTCCAGCTGAAATCCCTTGAAGACATGGTGGAGAAGCTGAAAGCAGATCTGCAGAGCACAGATCAGGTAGGTGGTTTTGAGTGTGGGAGAAGGTCCCTACACAAATGCCAGGTGGATGCCTGTTGTGCTTAGGCTCAGTTGGGACACATCTCCTGACTTGCTGTGGGAAAGGCAGGCTTAGACCAGGAGGCGTTCAGGAGTTGTTGGATCTCAATCAGGAAGTGGCCTGAACTTGTGCCAGGGGAGGCTTAGGTTGGAGATGAGGAAAAGTTTCTTTCCTGCAAGAGTGGTCAGGCACTGGAACAGGCTGCCCAGGGAGGTGCTGCAGTCACCATCCCTGCAGGTGTTCAAGAAACCTGTGGCCGTGGCACTCTGGGACATGGTTTAATGGCCATGGTGGTGTTGGGTTGATGGTTGGACTCAATGATCTTGGAGGTCTTTTCCAACTGAAACAACTCTATGATTCTAACCAAGCCCCTGTTTCTTTCCTCCCTTTTAATCCAGCTAAAGGAGTACACCTCTCTTCTGGAAACACAACTGGAAAATCACTTGGAGACAGCCAGCTCTGAGCGCCAGAACTACACAAAGGAGGTTGAAGTTGTAAGTGTGGCAGCTGTTACCTTCTGAAACACTTCCTTCTTCTAAGCCTGACATCACCACCCAGCCACGTTTTGGGGCTGCAGGGAGTGCCCTGGGGATCTGCAGGGTGGCAAAGCAGGAGAAAACAGATGGAGGTGTCTTTGGTCTCAGTTGTAGACACCTAAAATCAGAAGATCCAGTAGCAAGATGATGGGACAGGGAGATGTGTGTGGAGGGGCTGTTCACTGCTCCTTGGTGGCCTGTGGGATTCATGGGGCTAGGGTGAGACAAAGCTGTCTCACAGCACTTTCTGTGAGCAGGCATCAGAGGTTTTTAAGGCCAGGCTGGATGTGGCTGTGAGCAACCTGCTCTGGTGTGAGGTGTCCCTGCCCATGGCAGGGGGGTGGAACCAGATCTGATCCTTGAGGTCCCTCCCAACCCTGACAATTCTGTGATTCTCTGTTGGCAAGGGATGCCATCCTGGCCTCTTGGAGAGATGGTGCATCATTAAAATGCTTCCTTGGGCCAGAGGGCTCCAAAACCAAGTGCATAAATGGACTTTTTTTTCCTTCTTCTTCCTGTTCATCCTCAACAGTTGAGGCAGCTCTTGTCAGAGTCCCAGGAGCAGCTGGAGGCAGCAAAGACAGAAACTCAGAAGCAGAGCAAGGAACTGACCCTGGTAAGGAGGAACCTCTGAAGCTGCCCTGCTGCTCTGCCTGGGCCCAGTTTGCAAACTAAGCTGTAGGAACAGCATCCTCCCCGTGGGTTCTGGGAGGGCAGGAAGCTGTGTGATGGGCACCAGGCTGATCTGGCTTTCAGAGGGGATGTCTGAGACCTGGGAGGAGATTTTTATTTGCCTGCTTTTGCCCCTGTGATGGGGGTGGGAAGGAAGGGAGAGCAGCAAGGCTTGTGCAAGCTGGGATGTGGCAGAAAAGCCCAGCTGCCTCTGGGCACTGGTTACCCTGACAGCACCCTGGGCCAGGGAGTTGGAGGCCTTGAGCATCCTTCCCTGCATCCCCCCTCCCTCCTTTCCTCCATGCATCCCCCTCCCTCCTTTCCTCCATGCATCCCCCTCCCTCCTTTCCTCCATGCATCCCCCTCCCTCCTTTCCTCCATGCATCCCCCCTCCCTCCTTTCCTCCATGCATCCTTTCCTCCTCCTGTCCTTGTCTGGATGGGAGGACTGAGGCTGTGCAGCCTGTGTGTAAGGAGGTCCCTGGGAGCAGGATGGGGCTAGGCTTCTGCAGGTAAGCAAGGGAGAGGACTGGGGTTTAGGGTCAGGAGAGCCAACAGACATGCAAAAACCCTGAGGGCTTTTGGGTTTAGCATCATAGAATGGTTTTGGTTTGAAAAGATCTCTTAAGATCATCAAGTCCAACCTTCAGCCTAGCACCACCATGGCCATTAAACCATGTCCCAAAGTGCCATGGCCACAGATCTGTGCTCTGACAGTGAGAAGCTCAGGACATTGGTTTTAAAACCAGCCTAGGGAGGTGGTTGAATCCCCATCCATGGAAGTGTTGGACAGACACAGATGTGGTGCTGAGGGATGTGGTTCAGCACCAGACTTGGGTAATGGATGGACTTGGTGATCTCAAAGATCTTTTCCAACTGAGACAACTGTATGAAAATGGTGAGTGGAGTAAGCAGGGAGTGTGGTTTCCCTTTGGTCCCCTCTGGGGCTTCCTTGGGGGTGACTCTTGCTGTCCCTACAGACACTGCCAAGTGAGCCAGTGCAGCCCCTTGCTCTCAAGGGGAGGTGGTCACCCTTAGCCTTGGACTCATCATATGGCCAGGTGGCTGTGAGTGTGGGACACAGGTGGTTCTCATCCAGTGCCCTTCCATTTCTGCTGTCAGCTTTCAGCCTGCCTGCTGCTGCTGGGCAGGATGGAGCTCTGGTAGGTGGAAGTGGTGATGAAGTAACTTCTGTGAGTGATGGCAAAATGGGACCTGACACCCTGCCTTGATTGCTTTGTTGAACACGTCAGCTGTGGTAGTGCAAAGCCTCAGCAGTGGCTGTAAACCAAGGTGCTGAGTGATCAGTGGAGAGGGAAAAGAGGAGGCTGAAGGGAGACCTCAATTCTCTCTACAGCTGCCTCAAAGGATGTTGTGGAGAGGCTGCTGCTGGTCTCTTCTCCCAGGTAATTAGTAATAGAACAAGAGGGAATGGCCTCAAGCTGTGACTGGGCAGGGTTAGACTGGACAGTAGGAAGCATTTTTTCCCAGCCAGAATGGTCAGTCATTGGAATGTGCTGCCCAGGGAGGTGGTGGAGTCACCAGCCCTGGATGTGTTTAAAGGTGGTTTGGATGTGGTGCTTGGGGCTATGGTTTAGGGGTGAGCTTTGTAGAGCAGGGTTCTGGGTTGGACTTGGTGATCCTGAGGGGCTTTTCCAACCTGAGTATTTCTGTATGACTCTGAGAGCAGAGGAGTTGTGAGCATGTGTTCTGCACCCCCAGGGCCTGTCATGCCTCAAGCTGCAGGGGTCAGGTCCCCACCATCCTGCACCCAGCAGAACCTGAAGTGGTTTTCCAAATGTTTGAGCTCATGTGCAAGCCAAAAAAAACCCCAACTGACAAACTTTTGCTCCAGAGATCCTTGTGGGCCTGGTAACAGCTGCTGTGTGTGGGGATGTGTAACTGAGGTAGGCTTGCTGGTCCTCCTTCCAGGTCAGGCAGCAGCTGAGTGAGATGAAGAGCCAAGTAGAGGATGGAGGAGTAGTGGGGTTACAAGCTGCCCCCAGTGAGCCTGCACCACTCCAGGTTAGGGTGGTGAGACTGCTGCTGCCTGTGTTGATGCTGTAACCATGTCCCTTGTCCTGTCTCACCATCTCTAACTGCATGGAGAGCTTTGCTCAGGGCTGTTGGGGCTCTGTTGTCTCCTGTCCTGTGTGTCCCTGGGGGAGCTGGCCCCACATTCCCACTGGGAACATATCCCCAGCTGCCTTTGGCCAGGCTGTTCCCCTTGGGAGCCCTCCTCACGAAGGCTGGCAGGATTCTGGGGAAGGAAGGGAGGAAGGGGATGCTGCAAGCCCCTTGAGCCAAAACTGCCACCTGCTAAGGCCCCATTGAGTGTCTCCTCAGAGGGAGATCCCCAGAGAGCTGTGCTGGGATCCCTTCCCAGCTGGTGGGCATGGGGATTATAGGGAATCCCTAAATCTTGCCAGAGCTGGACAGTGCTGCCATAAGCCTGGGCTTTGCCCTTCTCCTTTAATCCCATTAAGTGTGGAACCTTCTCCTGGGCACTGGGAGCTGCCAGGCTTGGCTCTGGCTATGGGGTGCCTCTTACCCCAGCTCCCAGGTGGCTCCCAGAGGGAATGCTGCTACCTGGTGCTCTTGGTCCCCGTGGGGAAAAGCTTCAGTCTTCCTTTCTTCTGCCTTGCCCACCTTTCTCAGCAGCCTCCCTGCTAGCTCAGCTCTTGAGGCTTTCCTTTTTTATTATGATTATTTTTCATTTTAATTTTTTTCTGGGTGTTTTCCCCTTTCCTCAACCCAGTTGAAAACCCAGCTGGAGCAAAACCAACTGCTGGTGGAGAAGGAGCAAGAGCTGAGGCAAAAGCTGTCACTGGAGCTGGAGGAGGTAGGTGCAGGCAAGGAGGATTCAAGGCTCTGGGGAGACCTTATTGTGGCCTTCCAGTATCTGAAGGGGGCTACAAGAAAGCTGGGGAGGGACTTTTGAGGGTGTCAGGGAGTGATAGGACTGGGGGGGATGGAGCAAAAGTAGAAATGGGTAGATTCAGATTGGATGTCAGGAAGAAGTTCTTCCCCATGAGGGTGGTGAGACACTGGCACAGGTTGCCCAGGGAGGTGGCGGAAGCCTCATGCCTGGAGGTGTTTGCAGCCAGGCTGGATGTGGCTGTGAGCAACCTGCTGTAGTGTGGGGTGTCCCTGCCCATGGCAGGGGGGTTGGAACTGGCTGATCCTTGAGGTCCCTTCCAGCCCTGAGAATTCTGTGATTCTAAGGGGTTTGCAAACCCTGCAGGAGTTCTTGACTGCTCAATAGATGCCACGAAATTAATTGAAGAAATTCAGCTGAAGGGCTTTCCCCATCCCTGTCTGCATCTTGGGCATCACCCTGGTCTCTCATGTACCTGGAGACCCTCCTGCAGCAGCTGTGCCAAAGCCACCTGATGCTGCTGGCCCCTGGAGTTGTCCCTTTTCCAGTCTCACCATGGTTTTTACCTGGAACACAGCAAGTTCCACCTCAACAGGAGATAAAACTTCTCTGCTGTGCAGGTGCTGGAGCCCTGGAGCAGGCTGCCCAGAGGGGTTGTGGAGTCCCCTTCTCTGGGGGCATTCACGACCCATCTGGATGTGTTCCTGTGTGACCTGCCCTAGGTGGTGCTGCTTTGGCAGGGGGTTTGGACTCAGAGGTCCCTTCCAAGCCCTACCATTCTGTGATTCCTTCCCTTGAGGGGCTTTAGCTGGGTTTCAAGCTGCCCCTGGCAAGAAATGCTCTCTGCCCAGCAGAAAGCAATGCCTTGAGAGCTGTCTGACAGCAGCTGCAGAGCCTCCCTTCTCACCCACTGGGGAGCAGGAGCTGTGCAGGGCAGGGTGCAAGAGGTGGCTTTCAGCAGCAGCTCCCCTGCTTATCAAAGGCTCTGTGCCCCTTGCAGGCCCAGAGGTCAGCCTGCAGCTTGCAAGCAGAGCTGGAAAAGCTGAGGCTGTCTGAAAATGTGGCGGCGGCGCACACGGAGGAGGCTCAGCAGCTCAAGGTGGTTTGGTTGCTCTCTTCTCTCCTTGTTCAGCTCAGACAGCAAAAGCTGGGTCCTGGATGCCCCTTCCCTGGAGCTGTTCAAGGCCACAATGGATGAGGTCTTGAGCAGCCTGGCCTAGTGGAAGGTGTCCCTGCCCATGGCAGGGGGTGGAACTAGGTGATCTTTAAAGTCCCTTCCAATCCAAACCATTCTATGCATTGTTTTGTTCTTGGGGCTGGTGGGGCATGGTGTGCTTCCTCTGCAGGTAGCTCCTTGCCAAGGACTGGTTGTGAGCTCCACCATGGCTCATGATGTGGCTGGAGGCCAGCAGGGTGCAACTCACAGCCACTTCATCCATGTTGGCCAAGATGAGGGTGGTGGCTTTGCACAGAAACCATTCTGCTGCCATGAGGTTGTCTCAGCCTATGGCATCTTCAGGGAGCCAGAGTGAGCTGTGGCTGGTGGGGTGGTGCCTGGTCCCTCCAGTGGTGGCTGCTTCTCTGGCTTGTGGCCACCAAGGCAGCTTGGTGTGCAGCCCTGAGGTGTTCTGGGGTGGGGAAGGGTCACCAAATGGCAAAGAGCTCAGGTCGATCTTTTTGACTCTCATTTAGGAAAGACTTGAAAAAGAAAAGAAATTAACAAAGGACCTGGGCCAGGCAGCAACCAAACTACAGGAGCTATGGAAGGTTACCCAGGACCAACTGGCCAAAGAGAGAGAAACAGTGAAGAAGTTGAAAGAAAAGCTTCAGGAAACGGTAGGTGTGGTGGCCGTGGCCAGCTCCCTCTCTCCTTGATGCCAGCAGAGGCTGGGTGGGGGCAAAGCTTGTGGTGTCAAACCAGAGCTAAGGTGCCACTTGCTGCCAGAAACCATCTGAATGGCTTTTGGGCAACCTCTGGGGCCACCCAAGCTGGTGGTCTTGGCCCGACTGTGAAATGCTTGAGCTGCCCTGAGGATAAGATTGAGAGTCCCAAGTGAGTCACCCACCTGATTGTTCTGTTCTTTTTCTTTTCTTTCTCCAGGAGGAAGAGGCCAAGTCAAAGGAAGGGACTTCAGTTTGATGAGTCTGTGACCTAAGACCTTACTGTTGAACTTACCAAAATGCCTTACACATTCCTCAAAATAAACCAATATATGCTGAATTTTACTGTAGAGAAAAAAGGTACAAGCCATTAGTGACCCAAACCCTAGTTTTGAAACCTTAAAGGAGAAAACCCCACCCCCACCCTCCCCCCCCAGAAACCCCCACACATACCCCAACAACCCAAGCAGTGGGGGCTGTGTTTGTAAGGAAAACCTCCATCCTGTTTTGTACAACCCTTGGTCTCCTGGGGAGCTGCTCCTGGCTTCACCTCCCATGTCCATGGCAGAAGCTCTGAATGTGTGCAAAGGGAAGACTTGTGTTTGGACATCAACTGGTGCAATTTTTTATTACTGTTGTTATTATTATTGTTGTTGTTGTTGTTATTATTGGCTTTTTTGTTTTCTTGGAGTGAAAGGAGGTGTGAAAGTGAAGGCCCAAGATGGAAGGAAAGCCTCTCTCTGATGAGTGGCTCTTGGCACCTAGCCTTTTGGTCTCTTTCTGGGTGGTGATGAGATTAAAATGATGTAGTGAAAAGAGCTTCTCCTTGCTTTCTTCTCCTGCTGATTCTTCTTCTTCTTCTCCTTTTGTTGTGGTTTTATTGTTTGTTTGTGGTTTTGGTTTGGTCTTCTTTTGTTTGGGTTTTTTTGTTTGTTGTTTTGGTTTTGTGTCTGAGGTTTTTTTGCAGGCAAAGGAGATCTTTGGGGGTCACTGAAGAAAGGACCCTGCAGATCCTGGAAGTACTTGAACAGGCTGGATGTTAGGAAGAAATCCTTCACAGAAAAGAGGCATTGGAATGTGCTGCCCAGGGAGGTGGTGGAGTCATCATCCCTGGAAGTGTTTAAAAAGAGCCTGGATGAGGCACTTGGTGCCATGGTTTAGTTGGTTAGATGGGGTTGGGTGAGAGGTTGGACTTGATGATCTCAAAGGTCTTTTCCAACCTGGGTAATTCTGAATAGGTTGTCCAGAGAAAGCTGGGTGCTGCCTGAGGCTTGCTGCACCCAGGACTTGCTGCATCAGGACTGAGCCTTGCTGCATGCAGCAGATGGGTGCTGAGCCCATCAATGCTCACTGCAGAAATGGGCTCAGCACCTTGCTGAGCTGCAAGGAAGAGAGCCATGGGAAGGACCTCCTGAACCAAGCTCCATGCTGTCAGCCCCTTGCAGTGGAGCAGCAGGCTTTGCTTTTCAGGTTGTAGGGTCCCCAAAAGTGAGGCAATGCCTGCGTTTTACCACACGACCCACAGGCTGCAGTGAGCTCTTGAGTCAGGGTGTCCACCGTGCCTGAAGAGCCACATGCAGGAAGTGCCCCAGGGCAGCAGGCAGGCAGCAGGGATGTGATGAAATCCTTTTGGGGTTTTCAGGGGTTTGGCTTCTGCAAGAATGGTTCCTTTTTATGTGAGCTCTTTTTTTTTCCTTCTTTTTTTGTCCCTCCTTTCCCCCTCCTTTCCCAACAGCTGAGCCCCTAAGACAGCCAGCCCGAGAAGTGGGGGGCTGGTGGTCCCACATCTGCTAGTGGAGCAGTTGGGCTCTGCCGGGGCTCCAGAGAGCTGCCCAAGTGCAGATTCAGTGTCCCCATCATGGGGGCACACGGTGCTCTTCCAGGACGTATCTGAAGGGGGGAGGTGGAGAGGGAGGGCACTTGGCTCTTTTCAGTGGTGCCCAGTGACAGGATAAGGGGCAGTGGGGACAAAGCAGAAGGCAGGAGGTTTCACCTAAGGACAAAGGGCTTTGCTGTGAGGGTGGCAGAGCGCTGGACCGGGCTGTCCAGAGAGGGTGTGGAGTCTCCTTCTCTGAAAGCGTTCCCAACCCGTCTGCGCGTCGAGATCCTGTGCGATTGGCTCTGGGTGCTCCTGCTCCAGCAGGGGAGCTGGGCGAGACGATCTGCAGAGGTCCCCTCCCACCCCCACCGCGCAGTGACATCAGCAAGCTGCCCGCTGGAGCGAGGGAGAGGCTGCTCCTCGGCTGCGGCCAGCCCCTGCTCCCCCGGGCCGGGGTGGGATTTCGCAAGGCACACCCCTGGGGCGGGCCGCGCTCGGCTGAGCCTGCTCTCCTTTTCCCCAGGCAATCCCTGCTGGTGGCTTGTGGCTCAAGGCAGCTAGGATCAGCAGCCTTCACCTTTTTCTTCACAGAATCACAGAATGTTAGGGGTTGAAAGGGACCTCGAGGGATCATCCAGTCCAACCCTCCTGCCAGAGCAGGATCACCTAAAGCAGATCACACAGGACCTAATTCAGGTGGGTCTCGAGTATCTCCAGAGAGGGAGTCCCCCTGGGCAGCCTGTTCCAGTGTTCTGTCACCCTCACAGCGAAATAATTCTTCCTCCTGTTTCCACGGAGCTTCCTATGCCTTCAGCTTCCACCCACTGCCCCTTGTCCTGTCACTGGGCATCACTGAGCAGAGCCTGGCTCCAGCCTCTTGGCACTCACCTTCACATGTTTATCAACATGAATGAGGTCACCTCTCAGGCTCCTACTTCCAAGCTAAAGAACCCCAGCTCCCTCAGTCTCTCCTAAGGAGGATGTTCCACTCCATCATCTTTATGCCTCTGCGCTGGATGTTTTAAAGCAGTTTCCTGAGGTTCTTCTTAAACTGAGAGGCACAGAATTGGACACAATATTCCAGATGCAGCCTCACCAGGGCAGAGTAGAGAGGAGGAGAACCTCTCTCCACCTACTGTCCACAGCCCTTCTAACCCACCCCAGGATACCATTGGCCTTCCTGGCCACAAGAGCACATTGCTGGCTCACGGTCAACCTCCCTTCCACTTCCTGTAGTCCTGTTAGAGTTTGCCCAGCAGCTGGCCAAGCCCTAGGAAGTGTTCCTCATCTTGTGTCTCTTCCTTGCCTTGCATCTTCAGGCCTTGCAGGAGAAACCTTAACTGAGAAGGCTTCCAGCAGTCACAAGAGGAAATACCTTACTGTGCTGTTTTTTTTTAATCCCCTCCCACTGCAGGAGCACAGCCAGCCTCAGGAGGTGGTGAGGTTCAGCCCACTGAACTCCATGGCATGGGCAAGCCTGACTCATTAGAGCTCTGATGGTTAATAGTTACTGGCAGCCCTAGAGTGCAGGATCTTTCCAGAGAGGACTTCTTGTGAAGGATTTAAAAGCAGCCAAAGCCTGTTCAAGCCAGCTTAAGCTGTGGGGCCACACCTAACCAGAGCTCAAAGTGCCACCTGGGATCTCTCGTCTGTCAAAGTCCTGGGACTAAGACACTTTGTACCCCAGTCCTTGATCCAGCAAAGGCTTTCATCTTCTGGGAAATACCCTCCCACCTTCCAGGGCTAACATACTTCCCTGTTTGTAGGCTTTTCTTGCTCCATCTTCTAACCAAGGAAGGAAATCTCAGGCAGAAGTCCACTACAGTGTGACCTGGGCTATCTGAGACGCCTGGAGGCAGCAGTTACTAGCTGGATCATGGCTGGGAGTTCCCTTTGCTTGTCCAGGCAGCACCACTCCTGCTGTGTCACTCCAGCTTCCTTATCTCAACCTGGACTTTGGGCAGCAACCAGGACTGCAGCCATTCAGGCAAGGAGGAGCTGTTTATGACAATGATCATAGAATGGTTTGAAGGGACCTCCAAAGGTCATCTAGATTAACCCCTGCAGTCACCAGGGGGACATCCTCCACTAGATCAGGTTGCTCAGAGCCCTGTCAAGCCTCCAGCGATGGGGCCCCAACCACCTCCCTGGGCAACCTGTTCCAGTGTTCCACTATCCTCATGGTAAGGAACCTGTTCCTAACATCCAATGTAAATCTGCTCTTCTCCAGTTTGAAGCCATTGCCCTTTGTCCTGCTCACTCCAGGCCTTTGTAAACAGTCTCCATCCTTCTTGTAGCCCCCTGAAAGGTACTGGAAGGTCGTTATTAGGTCTCCCTGGAGCCTGCTCTTCTCCAGGCTGCACACCCCCAGCTCCCTCAGCCTGTCCTCACAGCAGAGGTGCTCCAACCCCCTCATTATTTTCATGGCCCTCCTCTGGACCCACTCCATCAGTTCCCTGTCCTTCCCATATTGAGGGCTCCAGAGCTGGACACAGCACTCCAGGTGAGGTCTCACCAGAGGAGAGCAGAGTGGCAGAAGTTACTTCTCTCTGTCTGCTGGCCAAGCTTATTTTAGTATAGCTCAGGATGCCACTGGCCCTCTGGGCTGCAGGTGCACACTGCTGGCTTGTATCTACCTTCTCATCCACCAGCACCCCCCAAGTCCTTTTCTGTAGGGCTGCTCTCAATCTCATCACTGCATTGGTATCAGGCATTGCTCAAATCTAGGTGCAGGACCTTGCACTTTGAACCTCATGAGCTTCTCCTCAGCCTGTCCAGGTCCCTCTGGATGACATCTTGTCCTTCATAGATCAACCACACCACTCAGCTTGGTGTCATCAGCAAACCCACTGAGAGTCATTCAGTCTCCTTGTGCATGTCATTGATGAAGCTATTAAACAGCACTGGTCCCAACACAGACCCTTGAAGGCCACCTCTTGTCACCCATCTCCATGTGGACATTGAGCTGTTGGACATGACTGTCCAGCCAACTCCTTATACTGTCCACCCATCCAAGCCATACCTCTCCAGTTTAGAGAGAAGGATGTTATGGGGGACTGTGTCAAAGGCTTTACAGAAGTCCAGCCAGATGCCATCTGTTGGTCTTCCCTTGTCCACTCATGTAGTCACTCCATTGTAGAAAGCCAGCAGGTTGGTGGGGCAGGACTTGCCCTTGGTGAAGCCATGCCGGCAGTCTCCAATCACCTCCTTGTCCTTCAGGCGTTCCAGGAGGATCTGTTCCATGCTCTCCCCAGGCACAGAGGTGAGGCTGCCAGGTCAGTAGTTTCCAGGGTCCTCTTTTTTACCCTTTATTGCATCATGATCATCCAGCTCAGGCCAGCTCAGGAGTTGATGGAAACACAGCAAAAAGCCCTGGCAGAAACCAGGCTGCTTTGCTTGTCTCAATCCCAGAAAGCTTTGCTCTGGTGGATCTCTCTGCTCAGAAAACCCCTTGTGCTCCCAACCCTGTGACCTGTGTGGGTGCCAAGTTGGAGCAAGGAGCCAATGCCTGCCTTTTAATTAAAGGTTTTAACCAGGCACCATGGGCAGAGAGGGCACAGACAGGGTTAGGTAACCACCCATTCTTTCCCTGGCCCCTAAGAAACCAGCAGAGTGCTCTGCTCAGGAGCCACAGGGACAGGAGAGATTTCTTCTGTCCCTGAACATCTGGCAGGAGCTTAGAGGAAGGGGCAGCCTGTCCCTGCCTGGGTATCAACAAGCTGGCCAGAGAAAGCTCCCTCAGTGGTCACAGGGGAAGCAGCACAAAATGTCTGCTGCCTTCCTCCTGCTCAGACTACAAAGAGATGTTTGGGTTATGAGTTGGGGCTGTTCAGCCTGGAGAAGGCTCCATGGAGAGCTTCTAATGGCCTTCCAGTTCCTGGAAAGGGGCCTACAAGAAGGCTGGGGAAGGACTTTTTACAAGGGCTCGTAGTGAGGAGGGGGAATGGATTGAAGGTGGAAGAGGGGAGATTAGGAAGAAATGCTTTGCAGTGAGGGTGCTGAGACACTGGAACAGGTTGCCCAGGGAGGTGTGGATGCCCCCTCCCTGGAAGTATTCAAAGCCAGGCTGGACAAGGCCTTGAGCAACCTGACCCTGTACCCATGGAGGAAGTGGGGGGCAGGTGGTACTAGGTGATCTTTAAGGTCCCTTCTAACCCAAACCATTTCTGATTCTAAGGAAGCTTCCCCAAGCCCTGGAAATGCGGCTGCAAAACCTACAAGGCAGAGAGCAGATGCTGTGAGGGAGCCAGAGGCTGCAGCAGCAGGGCTGGCAGTTGTCCTGCAGAGCCAAGGAGGGAACACGCATGACCCACCAGGTCTTTCTTGCAGCCTGTTTCACACCCTCCCCACTCCCCTCCACCCCCAGTCTTTTCTCCCCCTCACTGTGGGAGGTGTAGCAGCTCCCTGAGCACACCCCAGCCAGCAGCACCCACCCCCAGCCTCCTACACAGGAGGGCTTGGAGAGGAATCAGTCAGTGGACCAGGGGAGGGAAACCCCATTTATTGAGGCTGAGTTTGGCACGCACAGAACACATCACAGTAATGCACTGGAGGCTAAGGGTTTGGAGCTTTTTTTTGTTGTTGTTGTTGTTTGATTTTTTTCTCTACAGACATACAGGAAAACTCTATGCAACTCCCATGTACACATTACACAAAAGGAAACAGCTTTAATCAACCACTGGTGAAACATGGAAGCCTTTCTGGTTTGTTTTGTTGGTGGGTTTTTGTTTGTTGTGTTTTGAAGATCTCTGTAGCTGGCACAGGACTGGTTTCTGACACCCTCCCCACCCCCTTCCTCCCTCCCACCCCCCCACCCAAACACACACACCCCCCCACCCCGTACAAAAGGCATTTCAGGTCAAATTCTCTAGTAGGTGAATTATTTTTCCATGCACTTCTACAGGATTAGAGAAGCCAACAGACCAAAAGCAAAAGAGAAGTGAAACCAAAAAAGCCCAGCTCAAGGCAGATTAGTCAGGCTGGTTGGTTGTACTAAATCAAATCAATAGCAATGATGGACAAATGGACCAAGTGACCACAGACTGGGGAGGGGGAGGGCTGAGAACACCACTTTGGGAGGGGTGGTTGACTTCTTGCTGTGCTAACCCCTAACCAGGAGAGCTCTGACACAAGCATCTGCATTTGTAAAAGCCTCAGAAGCATCCCAGCTGCTAGTTAAGTGTAGATAGGAGAGGAACTAAGGAAGTTCTAACTGAAACTTAAAGGTCAACAGAAAAGCATTTGTATAGAATCACTCAGGCTGGGAAGAGACCTCAAGACACTTCATAAGGAGGGGAAAAAAAGAATCAAAAGGATAAAAATGGAGCCTACAGACCAGGTGAACCTTTAAATATTATTACTGCACTGTGTGAAGTTTACAACAGAAGAGTGGATTTAGGACTGTTCCTCCAGAAGGAAGTGTTGTCTAGTTTACCTCTAACTTCAGAATTAGCCTTTGTTAGTACTGCTCTGCCAACTGCAAGCACTAGGAGTTTTAACCTAAAAGTTTTGGTGCCAACAGGTTGCTTTAAGCCTAGCTTTTAACTACAAGGTTTGGGAAGTCTTTTGGACTTCAAACAGTTACAGGAGGAAGAGTTTTTAGGAGTTTGGCAGTTTGAGGCCAGTAGCCTCCAAGAGACTGATTTGTCTTACAATTTAGACTAAGGGGGAAAAAAGCCAGGAAGGAGGTTGTTCTTACCTTCCCCCCCCCCCCTTTCATCCCATGATAACACTGCTGCATTGGATCGAATTGAAGAGCTCTGATGTTAAGCCAAGGAGGGGAGGGGGACAAGATGGGGCTGGAGAACCAATGCAAATATTAATACACCAAGATAAATCCTTAGATTCGATTTATTTAGGGTCATTTGTACATAACGAGCTACATCTCCAAAAATCTACTTTTGTTTTTGTTTTATTCTACAAGACAGCTTCCCTACAGTTAGTGAAACCCTTGCCTAGAATGGTGGTTGTACATGACTGATATATTAAAACATGGAATGCTTGTAGAGTTGTGGCACTGTATGACATCTACACGGGACTTCCTTCAAAAGCTACGACTAGGGAGCCTCCTAGCTTCTCAGCAATGCAAGCTCGGTTGAGGTCCTCTGGCCCATTTGCTTGGCATTCATGCTTTATGCCTAAAAAAAGAGGCAAAACACTCAATAAAGCAGCATTTGGACGTGCCAGTCATCAAAAGGAACACACTTGGTAGTCGTATTAGAAGAGGCAATCCAGGTGCTTGAGCAGGGAAAGCCCTGCCTTAGGCTTAGGGATTCGGATGGGTTTCCACCCCCCATCCCAAGAGGTCACAGCAGACATCTGGCTCCACGCTGAACAGCAACAGAGAAACACCAGGGAGAAAGCTTTCTCTAGATCAGTGCTAAGGCTGTTAGCCCTTTCACTGCCCAGCTCTCATTTCCAGTCCTACCCTGGATATGGTAGCTGAGGGAGCTGCACATGAACACACTAGAATCACACAATCAACCAGCTTGGAAGTGACCTCCAAGATCAAGTCCAACCAATCCCCCAACCCTATCTAATCAACTAGACCATGGCACTAAGTGCCTCATCCAGGCTTTTTTTAAACACCTCCAGGGTTGTCAACCCCACCACCTCGCTGGGCAGCCCGTTCCAATCTCTCTGTGAAGAACTTCTTTCTAAGATCAAGCCTAAACTTCCCCCTGGCACAGCTTGAGACTGTGTCCTCTTGTTCTGGTGCTGGTTGCCTGGGAGAAGAGACCAACCCCCACCTGGCTGCAACCACCCTTCAGGTAGTTGTAGAGAGCAAGAAGGTCTCCCCTGAGCCTGACTAGTGACTAGGCTGCCAGCTCAGCTCTGGAGGGGTGGCTGAAGGAGTCAGAGTGACAACCTGAGATACAAAGAGCAGAAAGACTTTGCTGGTCTAAGAACAGTCTCCTCCTCTGGAGACTTTCCAGACCCATCTGGATGCATTCCTGTGTGACCTGTGCTAGATTCTGTGGTCCTGCTCTGGCAGGGGGGTTGGACTCAATGGTCTCTGGAGGTCCCTTCCAACCCCTAACATCCTGTGAGCCTGTGGTTTCTCTTTTTTTGGAGGGTATGGAACCCAACCCGAACCTATCTCAGATGGAGGAAAGTAAACTCTTTTCACGATTCCTTTATTTAACCCTTTACTGAACTTCCACATGTGCACACAGCGTCCCCCTGGGTGGCCCCAGTCTGCTAAGCAGGCTATCCTGTGAAGGCTGGTGGTGCTGCACAATGATCCTGTCAGTCTTGCATGCTCCCAAGATTTTTAGCCAAAGTGCAGCATGAGGAACTGAAGCTGGGGCCAGTGCTAAGCTGGCTACAGCACAGCGACCCACTTAGCATGACCATCCTGAATCCTTGCTGCAGCAAGGTTGGCCATCATTGACCAGCTCCTGGCAGGCTGGACAGAACTTTGGCTCCCCTCTTGGAGATGCAATGCCTTGTGAAATAAGTAATCACTCCTGCATCTCTGAGATGAAGTGAATTGGTAACTACTACTACTACAGCACTCTTAAAAGGAGTACGGATTGTGTCTAGACACAGGGCTGGAGGTCTTCTGCCATTAGGTGTGCCCTGTTTTCCAGCCTGTTTGGTGCAGCTGTGCTGCCCTGGCCACAGCAGCTCTGCTATCACACACTGCCAAGCCTGCTCTCGTCCTGAGCACCATTCTAGAGTCAGAGAGTGGAAATTTCAAGCCAGTGCTTGTTTTAGCTCTGGTCACAGGGCATTTAATCCAGGAAGTTCTCATCTCTAACTAGTATCTTCAAAAAAACCCCAACCAGAACAAACAACTCAAACCAATTAGCCAAGGGTTAAGCCTTGCTGTGTAGGCATTCCAAGGGCATGGCACAGCCGGGACTGTTGGCTCAATTACCTACCTTGAAACTTCTTTTTGATTGCATCCTTGGAGCTCGCGTAGATCATCTTACTTTTGAGAGGTGCTTGTTCTGGTGCCCTGGTGGAAGAGTGCAATTAAGTGATATTTATTATCCAGCATGGACAGAAGAGGATCCTACCGGTTATGAACGACCGAAGCAGCCCACGGCTTAGAATGCAGGCACGGGGCTGCTCGCTTGGCCGGCCCGGACAGCACAAATGCTCCCATCACCTCACCCAGGGTGCCTGGAGCTGCCTGCCAGGAGTGAGTGAGCTGGGAAGATGGCTTACCACAAGAAAAACATCAGCTCTTCTTTTTTGGACTCCTTGGTCTCGAAGCTTGCATCATACAAGGCATAGCGGCAATCCTTCTCTGGAAGCATCTGCACAAAGTGCTTGAAAGGGTCGGTAACTGTCACCCCGACGTCTCCCACCAGAATCTCTTTGCCTTCTTCCACAATAATGCACTTTTTGTCTGGACTGAGGCAGAAGATGACAGCCTTCTTCCTCTTCTTGATTTCCTCAGGCGTGGAGCACTTCCGCACTTTCATGTCGTAGAAGATACGGCACACCTCATCGGCCACTTGTACTCCAGATGCCTGCAGAGACAACAGCAAAGACCTTTAGGGCTACACAGCTACCTCACTGCACTGCTTCACACCTGAGGCTAGAAGGCAACCAATACCAGCAAGTCACCAGTGGCCGCAGTCTCATTGGAGAAGGCTGCGGGCGCCGTGTTTGCCGAGCCGAGCCGAGCAAAGAATGGGGAGTCTCGACGCTGCCCACAGCCAGCTGCCAAACCAAAGCCGTTCCAAAGAAGGCACAATCCTACTGCAGATTAGGACATGGGTTTGGGGCAGTTTCACAGGGGTGTCCACCCCTTGTCCTCTGGGGATTCAGATGCAGCAGATCCTTTGTCATTACAGCAGCTTCATTTTGTTACCCTCACAGACTTTAGCGTCCCAATGGATCTTTGCTTCCAAGTCTCCTACGACGTTTGCTAGCAGAGCTTCAGTAGCAGACGCAGAACACCTCCAGACTCCCTGCTTGCCACATGGACTTGGTTTAGAGATTGAGAGAGATGTGGGGGGCACTGACACTGGGGGAAGCTTTTGCATCTGAACAAGCTGACTTTCAGAAATTGCTCTGAATTCAGTGTTTTAAAGGGACCACTTGCAGGTCTAAGAGTTAGAAGTGCCTCCCTCACAGAAGATCCTCCATGCCTTATCAACTTTCCTCCCTCTCCCCCACCTTGAAGTCTGGTGGGAAGTTCTAGTTACTCAGTGGCATCTCCTTGTGCCAGCTGCAAGAGGAGGTACAGATGCAGCATCACCCACCTAATGTTAAAGGCAGCTGCACAGAATAAAGAGGGTAAGACTCAGCAAGAAAGACAAGAGGCTGAAATGCATTTTCTGTCCTGCTGCTTTTTTGGAGGAATGAAACAAAAGAGAGAGAGAGGAAAACCAAAATGAGGTGGCAGGGTAGAGGCAGCTGTATCTGAGTTTTGTTCTCAGAGCAAGCACAGCAAAGTTGGAGAGCTTAAAAGCAGCTGTGCAACTACAAATGCAAGAAGCCACACAGGCCAGCAGAGACACTGCTTGGAAAGAAGGGCATCATGGCCAGAGCAGTGAAGACCAAATTGAAGCTTGTCCAACACTGATCTCTCTGTTCCCAATGCCGCAAACAGTGTGAACAGTGCGATTGCTTTCTAATGCTGCTCCTTTCCATGTTGGTTTCTGGTCTTCCAAATCAAATGATAACTCTTCTCAGTGGTGTCCAGGGAGAGGGACAAGGAGCAATGGACACAAATTGGAACACAGGAGGTTCCACGTAAGTATAAGGAAAAACTTCTTTACTTGGGGGGTGGCAGAGCACTGGCCCAGGCTGCCCAGAGAGGTTGTGGAGTCTCCTTCTCTGGAGGCATTCCAAACGCACCTGGGCTGGTTGCTGTGTGGTTTACTCTGGGTGCTCCTGCTAGAGCAGGAGGGTTGGACTAGGTGATCTTCAGAGGCCCCTTCCAAACCCTGCCACTCTGTGATGATTCAGTGATATCCTCAGCTATAAAAATCACCCTCCTCCCTCTGTGTAAACTGCCCCACGTCACCAGTGCAGTCAGCAGCACCACCCCGTCAGCTGCGGCGCCGTGCGAGATACGCCGACGGAACGAGACTAAAGGTTGCTCTTCAATTGTGTTCCTCCCTTCAGCTCAGCTCCCAGACGTGTGCTTGGTGGGTTCATTTTGTGGGGAATGTTGTACCTGGTCAGAGTGGAAGGGTTCTGAAGGAACAGCAGAGTTCAGAGGCCAAGACCAGAAAGATCCCTGGCAAAGGGGAACTGCTTGGTGCTAGCTTTCCAACAAGCTGCTCCTGAGAGCTGGTTCCTGACTGGACAACTACTTCACATACATACTAATATTAAGTCTTGACCAATGTCTACCTCAGGACCTCAGATGAACCCAGATTTTCCCTCTTCCTACTGACACCCCTCCTGTAAATTCTACTGGCTGGCACAGATTTGCTTACCCAATAAAGAGAGGTGGCACAGCTGGCAGAATCTATTACCATAGAGTTTGGTAATCTAGCTATTTCCAGTGCTGATCATGCAGAATTAGGACAATCTCACTACAAGAAAGACACTGAGGTGCTAGAGCATGTCCAGAGAAGGGCAATAAAGCTGGTGAAGGGTCTAGAGAACAGGCCTGGAGAGGAGCAGCTGAGGGAGCTGGGGTTGTTTAGTCTGGAGAAGAGAAGGCTGAGGCTTCTGCTTCTGGCTCACTACCACAACCTGAAAGGAGGTTGCAGCAAGGTGGGGATCAGTCTTTTCTCCCTAGTATCAAATGACAGAATTAGAGGAAATGGCCTCAAGTTGTGGCAGGGGAGGTTTACACTGGATATTAGGAAAAGTTCTTTCCTGCAAGAGTGGTGAGGCATTGGGACAGGCTGCCCAGGGAGGTGGTTGTGCCACTGTCACTAGGCATTTTGGGACATGGTTTAATGGCCACGCTGGTGTTAGGCTGATGGTTGGAATCAATCTTAGACACCTTTTCCAACTGAAACAATTCTATGATTCATACAGCAGCAAATCTGAGAGAAGCTCTCTCTAGTGTGTAGAACAGCATTCTTTAGGGGTTCACTCAAAGACAAGGGGACCTCCTTCTGGATTCACAATGCAGGGTCTTGTCTATTAGGGGTAGGTTATCTATCCAGAATCCCTCGCAGAACAGGGAGTAAGGCACTGTGCCTCAGCTGCCTGCACAGCAGCCACCCTACTGCAAATCTCCACTAAGGCAAGGAAAGCCTATTCCAGGATAAATTTGAGCAAAAGTGCAAACATCAGCTCTAAGTGACTCATCTCTGTGTCACCTCCTCCATACAGAGAGACTGCACTTTGTCAGAGTGCCACTGAGAACTAGTGAGGAATAAAGGTCCTTGTCTTCCTGTCCCTGTGGTTGGTATAGGCAGGACCTCTCTGGGAAGGCTTTGAATAATATAAGGTTCTCCTAATAAAGCAAACAGTGCAGCAATTGCTATTGCATCATTCACTAAGGACAAACCCACAGGGAACTCAAGACAAACCTTCCCCCTCCTCCCCCTCCCCAAGAGGTTTGTTTTCTAACATGGCATCTCAGTAGCTGGCAACAGGGGTTAATATTCAGGTTTCAGCCACAAGCCCCTCAAAATTCTAAATAGACAATGCTCAGAAAGCCTGAACTAGCATCCACTTAGCTCTGCATTGGACATTCTGGATGGTTACTCCAAGATCACAACTAATTACCCTTTACCAGTTCCCACTGTCAAGAAGGTAACTTTGAAAGAAGAGGTCAGTGGCTGCAGCAGAGCAAGAAAGCCAGAAGCATGAGGGCTGATGCAAACAGTGCAGTTCAGAGCTTGTACTTCTGCATAGCCACAAACATGTCTCCAAGTCGGGAGACAAGAGGTTTCCTTATAAAGAAACTGAGCACTGCTGGCAAGTCAATTCAGATTCCAAAAATGCTGGGAGTATTTAAGTCTGGAAACTCAAAATTCACCCTGAAACTGCAGCTGGTAACAAGGACCAGGCAGAAACTGAAGGGACAATGATCAAACCAGGATTTTTTTTTTTTTTTAATTAGTTTTCCAAAGCAAAAGGCTGTTAGTAGCTGGTGCTGCTCCTTTCCACAGCTGCTGTACCAGCCATGGATTCATCACACGATGCATTAGCAGTCATTAGACTGGTAGGGAAAAACAGATTCCCCCCCCCCCCCATCTCAGAAAACCCTATAGCTGAGTCACAGCATGGGCTGAAATGAAGCCACAAGCTCCTGAGGCACCTATTACAAAATCAGATCTTTATGAAAGTAACTGTAGGACTCCCTCTTCAACCCTAGCCTTGTACCCACCATAACTGGCTTCATAAATATACTTTAAAAGAAAACAACTCCCCAAAAAAGCCAACCCAAACCCTAAGCGGCTTGTGTTGATAGGGTGGATGCAAGCATCCACAGAGACACAGTTGTGGCCTTCCAGTATCTGCAGGGGGCCTACAAGAAAGCTGGGGAGGGACTTCTGAGGGTGTCAGGTAGTGATAGGACTAGTGGGAATGGAGCAAAACTAGAAATGGGGAGATTCACATTGGGTTAGGAAGAAGCTCTTCCCCATGAGGGTGGTGAGAGACTGGCACAGGCTGCCCAGGGAGGTGGTGGAAGCCTCATGCCTGGAGGTGTTTGCAGCCAGGCTGGATGTGGCTGTGAGCAACCTGCTGTAGTGTGAGATGTCCCTGCCCATGGCAGGGGGGCTGGAACTGGCTGGTCCTTGGGGTCCCTTCCAACCCTGACAGTTCTGTGATTCTGCACAGGGCAGCAACAGGATGACTGTTATGGGCACTGGAACAAGACGAAATGCCAAACCCCAAAACACATGTCCTCCATTGACACTCTGCGTCTCTGCCCATTTGTGCAGAAGAAAACCTGTTGAGGAGTTTCCAACCTACCCCTCATGAAAGAACAGAAGTTGATTTGTTAGCCTGGATTTTCTCTCCTTGGCCCAGGATCACTCTGCTCAAAGGATTCAATACAGCACACTGTTATTTTGTGCATTGTGTCTTGAAGGCTGCGTGACTACAATAATCAGCCTGGTGGTGTTCCTCCCCCAGCACCCAGCTATGGCTTGGAATGTGGGTGGCTCTTGGTTGAGCAGTACATGCTGCAGGTACTTCATAGAAACACTGAATTGTTCTGGTTGGAAGAGACCTTTAAGATCATTGAGTCCAACCCGTGTGTAACTTCACCAGGGCTGGAGCTAAACCATGCCCCTCAACAACACATCGGTGGTTCTGAAATACCTCCAGGGATGGGGATTCAACCACCTCCATGAAGAGCCTGTTCCAGTCTTTGAGAGCCTTTTCAGGGAAGTTCTTTCTTCTAATATCCAACCTAAAACTTCCCTGGTGCAACTTGAGGACATTTCCTTTTGTCCCATCACTTAGTATTAGGGAGAAGAGACCAACACCACCTGGCTCCAAACTTTCAGGAAGTTGTAGAAAGTGATTAAGGTTCCCACCTCACTACAACCTCCTCTCAGAGTTATGGAAAGGAATGCGGTCTCCTCTCAGCCTCCTTTTCTCCAGACTGAAGAAGCCCAGTTCCTTCATCTGTTCCTCACCAGACCTATTCTCCACACCCTTCACCAGCTCTGTTGTCTTTCTAGTACAGTCCCCACAATGGAATCCAGTATTTAAGTACAGGGGGACTATCACATCTCTACTGCTGCTGCCCACACTATTGCTGATCCGGCTCAAGATGCTGTTGGCCTTCCTGGCCACCTGAGCACACTGCTGCCTCATGTCCAGCCAGATGTTTATCAACTTGAGATATGTGGCAATCAGCTTCTGACATTCTGTTGTAGGGGACAGATCAAACCTGTAAACAGACACCACCAACTTGAAACAACTCTGGGGCACAACTGCAGAGAAGAGACTACATTCCAGCAGCCAGCCTCGTTTTATAGGTGTTGAACCTTAAACTGCCGGTGTTAAGCTCACTGAAAGGCAGCAGCAAGGATGCAAGATACCCAGTTCATAGAATTGCTTCAGTTGGAAAAGACCCCCACAATCATGAGGTACAACCTTCCACCTAAGACCACCACAGCCATTAAACCACGTCCCCAGGTGCCACATCCACACATTTCTTGAACACCTCCAGGGACAGTGACTCCACCAGCTCCCTGGGCAGCCTGTTCCAATGCTCAACCAAAAGATGGATCAGATGGGAAAAGGATGCCAGTACAGCACACTCAGGGAGACAGCCAGGCATGGATGGACAGACCAAGCTTCTCTGAGGGAACCATGAAATGAGCTGAGCTCTCTCCCAGTACCTCCATGTAGCTATTGCCAAGGCAGTGCTGTCTGACAGGCAGTGCTGCCTTGTCCACGACTCTGGAGCACTTGCACCAGTGTCTCCATTGTACTTTCACGCAGACTGCTGCAGGCACATGAGGTAATGGTTACATTAAATGCCTTGTCAGCATGTGCTGCAGTAACACAGCGGCTCTTATTCCCTACACAAAGCCATCATTCCTGCCTCAAGTGCAAAGCGAGAGCAGAATGCCAGCCCTATACAGGGCACCTCCAAGAGGCTCTTCCACCTAGCAGGCTTCCAAGTCAAAGAGCTGTCTCCAGCTGCCTCCACTAACAGCTTTAAACCTTTTACCTCCATTGCCAGGCACTCCACAGCTGAAATTAAATAGGGGAAGAATAAAGAATAATCCAAAGCTTTCTCGGTAAAATTCTCAGATACAGAAAGCTACCTCCAGGCTGACACACATCAGCTGCCTGATAAACTGGATTTGTAGCAAGCCTGCAATGAAACACAGCTTTGAAACAATGCAGTGTGCCTTCTCTTTTGTTAGCAAGCACTGTGAACTCCTTGAGTAGTAAAAATATTTTATCTGAGAGAAGTCTTTGTTCCCTCCTGAACTGCAAGACAGTCGAGACGACTTCAAACTAACGTCTCAGTTTGCCTTAAGACAAGCTTGAAGGACTAAATTTGGTTTTAAGCACTGACAATTTTACAGTGTGGGTTTTCTTTTCCTGTGATCAGAACCCAAGAGCCCTCTGCACTGGTGCATGTGTTGTTTATACAGACATTTCCATTTTCCTTTGGGCACCATGCAGACACACTGTGCAGCCCAGCACAGAATACGTGCAGCCACTCAAGGAGAATCCATTTTGAGAGAATTTGACACCAAGAACTTACTAAAGTGTACCTTGTTAATTGCAAAGGCTGCTTTGAGAAGGCTAGGGCTCCCATGCTTGCAAGTCACATTGCTGCCATAGCTTTGGTTCTCTGTTTCTTCAGCAAGCATCTTGTCTCCCCTATGCTTGGCATGCCATCCCTCCTATCCGCCTTCAAAATCCCCTACCAAAACTGCCTGTGGAACCATGTGGCGTTTCTGTCTGACTCAGGAAGGTGTCATAGATGGTATCTCTGTGACAAAGGCTTGTTTCAATTAGACCTATGACTGCTTGACTGCTCTGGGACAGCAGCCTTCATAAAGCTGGCCCTTACACTGCCACACAATACCCTGAGATATCACCAGCACCCAGAGCTTGAAGGGAAAATTAAGCCAAGTTGGTTGTGAGAGAATCTATCAGAACAGGAAGGTTGCTGAATTTCTCATTGCAGCAAACTAAATAGGCTGCCCAGGGAGGTGGTGTCCCTGGAGGTGTTCAAGAAACTTGTGGCCATGGCACCTGGGGACATGGTTTAATGGCCATGGTGGTCTTAATTCGATGGTTGGACTAAATGACCTTGGAGGTCTTTTCCAAAGAATCAACTCTACAATTCTATGATAGACTGGAAGAAGATATGGCCAAATGGGGCCTCTGCAAAGGTGTCAGCAATGGCAAACCACCTGACTGAAAAGGTGGGTGGTTAAAAAAAGATATTCCTTTGCTTTTGTTATTTGAGCAGTCAAGAAAACCCATCTGACATTACCACCTCCACTGAGCAGGAAAGGAGGTAATGCACAGAGTGACTTATCTAACTTCACCTCAAAGACCAGCAGCACCAGTGTGGGAACAACAGTGACATGCCAAGTCCCAACAGTCCTCTGCTACCTACAGCTGGACAGACAGACGTGGGGCAGCCTATACATCTGAAAGTCCAAAGCTTCAACTGGGATCTGAAGCACGACAGGAAATACAACTAACTGCCTTTTTACTGCTGTTGTGCAAGAGGCCATTATTTGCACACCATAAACCAGCAAGAAGTAGAGAGCTATTTGCGTATCAGTTGTAGGCAGATCTTGCCAGCTAGAGGGAAGTCTCTTATTTCACGTTATTTGGTCTCTTTTTGGTGTTTTCTTGGGTTTTTTTTGTTTGTTTCTCTGTGTGTGCTTTGTTTGGGGTTTTTTGTTTAGAGAAGTTGTAGGGAAAGGAAACAAAAGTCTATGCAGCTTTTTCCCCCACTGCCAATAAGAAAGGTTACTGACAAGAGGAGGAGAGGTAAGAAAGCAAGTACAAAGGAAAACAAAATAAAGCAAGTACAAAGGGAAAAGAAGACAAGTTTCCCCTGAATTGATGTTCTTCAGCTTTCAGTCAAAGAAATCACCTTCTCCGTGCTGCCATGAGGGATAACGAGATGATAACCAAGATAGAAGCAGCAATACCCACAAAAGGCAATCCCAGCAACACTGCTGAAAAACAGGAACTGTGGTTGGCAGTGGCAGGGCAGAAGTATTGGGTAGTACTCACTCCTGTGTCAAAAGAGGTTTTTAAGGTAACGCCTGTGTAAGCTGGTACGTGACAGGAATCTTCAAGGCAAGCAAAGCTTCTCAGCAATGCATTCAGCACACAAATCAGCTATTCTAAGCCCAAGTGTCTGCAAGGAATTTCTTGAAGCCCTCCAGGCACCTACAGCAACTTACAGCTTAAACCTCACCCTCAAAAACAGGCTTTGAAGGACTGCTCTGGGCATCCCTGATACTGGTTACCAAGGTATCCTTCTTGGAGACTGCTGTGAATACTGAACAGCCAGGCAAGCCAAAGGCTCTGAACAGCATTTACATGCAAGATCTGGCTGTCTGCAGGCTCTCCTGCATGAGACTGCTTAGGTCAGCCCTTGCTCCCAGCAGGAGCCTCTTGATAGCAATATCTGACAAGGCAAGTGGGAACATGCCAGACACCCACACCACCAATTGTCACGAGCCTGTCATCTTGTATATGAGGCATAGGTACCTTGTAATTACAGAGATTTGGGAACAGCATTGACTAACAACCAAGAAAAATCATTTGCACGGTGCTCCAAAGACCATGGACTCATTTGATCCAGCAGCAAAGAAACTGAACCTTGTGGCAAGACAAAAAAAATACACCCCACAAGGCAGAAAATCCAATGCTCTTTTGATACCACAAGATGCCCTCCTGCTAGCATTACTGTACTTTGGCAGAAGGCCTGCACTCTTTGCCCAAAAGCAAGCTCCTTTGAAGCAACGGAGAGCATCATTAAGAAGCCACAAGACCCTATTCCAAGAGGAAACAAAAAGTCACTATGAGAAATACTATATTTGACTGATTGGGGAGTTCTCCAATTCGGAAGCAGGATGAAGCCTGACACACTGAGTAGTCATTCTAAACTTGGGTTTGCATACTGCAGAGGTGGTAGCTAGCTTGTTCAGACAAGTCTATTTTAAACAAGAGCTGCAAGTCTCGTCAGACACTTTTTTTTGCAGCTTCATCTGCAGCTCCCATTAGCTCTGCTCCACGCTGCACATCAGCTGGTGATGCTCCGACGTTAGAGGAAGCAAGGGAGATGAGTAGCACATCCTGTCTGCCCAGACCTATACAGAATGTTAAGTTTATCACAGAATCACAAAATATTGAGGGCTGGAAGGGACCTCAAAAGATCACCCAGTCCAACCCCCCTGCCAGAGCAGGATCACCTAGAGCAGATCACCCAGGAACGCATCGAAGCAGATCTTGAACATCTCCAGAGGAGGAGATTCCACACCCCCTGGGCAGCCTGCTCCACGATACTCTTGTGAAGGCTTCACTATGTAACCCCTTGACTCAAGGAAAATGTGTCAAAGCACACAGACGTTTGTTGCTAGACGTGTGTTTATGGATGAGTCAAGCAAAACCAGGATGGTAATTCAAGAATTGTATGACCACATCGAGTTAATTAGATTTAGATATTAGAAAGAAGTTCTTTAGAGTGAGAGTGGTGAGACACTGGAACAGGTTGCTCAGGGAGGTTGTGGATGCCTCCTCCCTGGAGGTGTTCAAGGCCAAGTTGGATGGGGCTGGTCTAGTGGAAGATGTCCCTGCCCATGGCAGGAACTAAGTGATCTTTAAGGTCCCTTTCAACCCAAATCATTCCACGATTCTATGAATGTGAGTGTCTCGGTAGCCCGAGTTAAACAGGGATATGAACTTTTATGTGTAGGCAGACAAAGAGAAAGCGAACCACCATGAAGTGTAACAGCTGTTTGCTCCATTCTGCCCCCGTTCCGAAGGGATTTTATTGGAAGCCAGGGAACACGGGCAAGTCGGTGTGCGTGCTTAATACACTTCTGCATTTCCTCTATTTGCGGCATTATCTCTGACATATAATACTGGAAAGGTTTTATCTTCTCTGTGCAGAGAAACAAGACAAAAAAAATATTAAAATCTCCCAGCTACCTTAAAACGTTCGTTTCTGCAAGCGACCGCTGCAAAAAAAACCCCAACAAAACCCACCGCCCCGTGTTTGTTACAACCAGCGCTTTCCTTCCGCGAGTTTTGCTTCCCTTCTTTTGTCTGCTCGCAGGACTGCTGACTCCAGCTGCGCCTGATTAAGGGCGGCTTGGCCCCGAGAGGCTGCGCACTGGGGATGGCGAAGCGGGGCCCGGGGCTGACGGGCGGTGCTCGTTTCAGCCGCCTCTCTCCGCCAAGGTGCCGCCGCCGTCGTCTTTTTCTAGGCCAGGCCCAAAACCCCACGGCTTTGGGGAAAAGATGGCTCCCGACAGGGGCCGACCATCTGAGCGGATGCGGCTTAAGGCCGCGCTTCCTCCCCAGTGCGGCCGCAGCCCCGGGGAAGGCTCCCACCGCGACCCCATCCCCAGGCAATCCGTGGCGTGGGGAGCGGAATGCGCGAGCCACCGACACCACCCCTCCCGGCCGCACCCTGCGGCACAGGGAGGGGCCGCGCATCACCCCGCGGCAGCCGCGTCCCGTGTGCCGTGCTCCCACCCCCCGACTCCGTCTCCCCCTCCACCGTAGCTGTTCCCGCCTCGCTCGCTCTCCTTGCCGCCCACCACCACCCTCCCCCCGCTACCCCCTCACCCCCCATCCCCTCCCCCGCGGCGGAACGGACGCGCCTGCCCCTAGCGCCAGTGTGCGGCACGGAACGTACCATCGCCTCACAGCGGGGAGAGGAAGATAGGGAGAGGACAGTTCCAAAGCCTCAAAGCGGGGGAGTAACCTTCCGCCGCCTCATGGCGGGATGGGGGCGGAAGGGGGGGGGGGAGAAGGGGGCAGGGGGAAGGGAGGAGAACGGATCCGCCGCCTGTGGTTCAAAGGCGAAGAAAAGGACCGAGGGAATGGAAAGAGAAGGAAAAGGGGCCCGCGATACCGTCGTGCAGCCGGAGCGCAGGCCACAATGCGACGGGCGGGCGGCATCAACCCCTACACACACTCCCTTCCCCGCGGATGAAGACGGAGGAGAAATATAAGGCTAAAGGCACGCTCCCCCAGCGGATCAGGGCTCCCTACCATGGTGTCGGCAGTACGCGGCAGGCGGCGGAGCTCGGTGCGGCGGCAGGCGGCTGCTTCCCCTCGGATGCTGGGCGCGGCGCGGGCTCCGGCAGACAGGAAGGGAAGCGGCGAGGGCGCGAGCCTGGCGGAAACGCTGCGACGTCACGACGGCCGTGCCCGGAGGAGGAAGCGGTTGCTATGGTGGAAAGCCCTGCGTGGCAACGCCTTCAGGCCCTCCCGACTGGGGGTGGGCTTGCCCAATCGCAGTGGGGATCCGCGGGTTGATTGACGGCGATCATGAGCCAGCCGGCCAATAGCGGCTTCCTCTCTGCGAGGTGGGGCGGGATTAGCTTCTCCTAGGTGTGGCGGGGCGGTGCTGAGGGTAGAGATGCGGGCGCAGGGAAGCCGTGCTTGAAAGGGTGGGTTTTTGCACAGAATTGTCGCGGTAGGGTAGGGGTTGGAAGGGGTCTCTGGAGTTCATCTAGTCCGGCCACCCCGCTAGAGCAGGACTAGCCAGAGTAAACTGTCAGGAGATCTCGGAACTCTGCTTGCTTACAAGAATATACAAAGCATCAGAGAACTGTAAGCTCCAGGCGATCCCCTCGCTATCTTAAGAACATAGACTTGTTTTGTTTGGAGAAGACCTTTTAGGATCGTTGACTCCAACCATTTTCTCATTCTACTGAGGCTGGTGCGAAACCATGTCCCTCAGGTCCACATCTCTGCCTGTTTGCAGCACCTCCAGGGAAGGAGAGCCAGCCACCTCCCTGGGCAGCCTGTTTCAGTGCTTTAGGAACCCTTTCAGGGAAGAAGTGTCTGCAGATCTCCGGCCTAAACGATTTCCTCTTGTTCTATCACTTGTAGCTACGGGTAAGAGATTGAGCTTCACCTTTCTCTAACCTCCTTTCAGGGAGCTGTAGAGAGCACTGAGGTCTCCCCTCAGCCTCCTTTTGTCCATACTCAACACCCCCAGCTCCTTCAGCTGCTCCTCACCAGACCTGTTCTCCAGACCCTTCCCCAGCTTTGTCGCCCTTCTCTGGACACACTCCAGCATCCAGCACCTCAACATCCTTCTTGTAGTGAGGGCCCCCAAACTGGACACAGTCCTCACAGCGTGGCCTCACCAGTATGGAGTGCAGGGGGACAGTCACTCCCCTGCTCCTGCTGGCCACACTGTTTGCTGTGGGGAAAAACGAAAAAAAAACCCAACCCAACAAACCAAACAAGCAGCCAGAGAGAGGGGGAAGTTACTGAGCCAGTCGGTAAAGGTAGGAGAACAGTGTTGGGGGGCACCCGAGGGGGCAGCTGGAGGCTGCCATAGCCCCGAGGCAGCAGGAAAGGGAGGTGGCCTGCAGGAGAGGGAGCTGGGGGCGGGCGCTCAGCAGAGCTGACGAGGAGGAAGTGTGCGCCTTTTTCGCTCTCTTTCTTTCTCTCTCTCTCTCTCTTTTTTTTTTTCCCCTGAGGATTTTTTTAATACCTACTTTGGTGCGATCTCAGTCAGGCACTCCTGATTGGCTCATGCCCGCCCTGCTCGCTGTTTGTTGCAGGAAACCCTGTGCGGATCTTCCTCACCGCCAGCTGCAGCAGCAGCGGCGGCAGCAGCAGGAGGAGCAGCCCCAGCCGCAGCCTAAGCCCCAGCCCCAGCCTAAGCCCCAGCGGCCGCTTTTGTTCCCCAGCACGAATCACAGCGACATCGATTTCAGGTAGCTGAAACAATGAACGGTTTGTCCTGAGGGCAAAGCGGAGAAAACGCTGCTGCTGCTGCTGCGACCGAGGGGTTGGAAGGAGCTGCTGCTCCGTGGTTTATTGCAGCGCTCCCCACGCTTGAAATGCTGCGAAAACGCTTATTTCCTTCACGTTCCTGGGCAGCGAAGCTGGAGCCTTTTGTCATCAGATTACAGAAGCATCTGCTAACGTTCAAACATGTAGACATTTAGGTTTCATTCCGTGACTGCAGTGATGTCCCTGGCTTGAATCGATGAGCAAAAAGCTGCCCACATCAAACCATTTTTTTGTGTCTCTGGCTGCTTGCGTGCAGAAAACAACCCAAGCCTCCATTGTGTGTTTTCAGGGCTGGGGTATGACGCAGCAGTACTTCATGTAGCTAGCACGTAGCTTCAATACTGAAGGTGTGAGCTATGTCTTAGTGTTTCCATCCGTGCTGCTGTGCTCATTCAGGCTGTTTCATTTTGATGTTGGGTTTTTTTCCCCTCTCCTTGTGGCATATCCCTTTTAAGTGCTGCTGCGGGAGCTGCTGAAAGACCCCACACTGAAGATGTGTATTGAAAAATCAGCTCTAGCGTGTTAGGCTCTTGTGTTGGGTGGCTTGCACTGGCCAGGGGGGCCTTTTCCAGGAGCATTTACATCAGATTTGTGGTGAAAGTAACAAAAGAGCTGCCAGCACAACTTGGACTCAAATTGAGGGTAGGTGGGCAGTTCTTCCCTAGGCTCTTTTCTGATGTGCTTAATCAAGGAATGCTTAAATTTGGACCAAGGTTATAACTGATTTGGGAAGTAAAAAGAATTGAGTAGGAGCGTGGTGGTTTGTTTTGTTTGGGCTTTTTAACATATAATTTTTAAATGAGTCAGATAAAGCAGTAGAGCTTCAGTCAGAGAGAGCTGCTTTTCCAGACAACTTGTGTTGATCCTGTCTGTTTGCTGTGAGTGTTAGCCTGGTGGCAGGAGAGAATTCAAGGTGGGTGCTGCTTGCACAGTGCCAGAGGAGCCCTCCATCTCTGTTCAGATGTGCTGCTCAGTCCTAAACTGATAGGAGTAATTTGTTTGTTACTGTTCCAAGCTTGCTCTTCGCAGTCAGTTTTGTTATGAAAGAGGGGTACAGAAGTAAGACATCCGGGGAGGAGGGGAAGGGATGATGTCAGGCCATGAGAACAGGGCTGAAGCTGTTTCATACTGCATACTTATAAGGAAAATTGAGTTTTAACTGGCCTGTTGGCTCAGCCTGTTTCAAGAGGTCTTGTGTTTTTGGAAACACTACAGTGGGTTGAAAAAGGTATCTAACTAGTTCAAGCAGCCTTGGCAAGGATGGGGGCTCCTTCACTAGCAGAGTGAGGCTTATTTGTCTCTCTTGTTTCTGACTCAGAAACTGCTGCATGTGCAGAGGGAGGGGAATCTGTTATTCCTGCCCTGTGCTGCTCCCTGACTCAACAGCCTGTGACCTTAAGAATCACCCCAACTGTGTGCAGTGCTGCCATTTCCCTTGGAAACCTGCTTGCAGCAGGTTCCTTGTGCAGCAGCTATGTAGCTGTCATCTGGTTGCCTGCCCTAAGGAGAAGCTCCTGTTTTGGGTAGGGCAGGGGGGATGGAACAAAAATAGAAATGGGTAGATTCAGATTGGATGTGAGGAAGAAGTTCTCCACCATGAGGGTGGTGAGAGACTGGCACAGGTTGCCCAGGGAGGTGGTGGAAGCCTCATGCCTGGAGGTATTTAAGGCCAGTCTGGATGTGGCTGTGAGCAACCTGCTGTAGTGTGAGGTGTCCCTGCCCGTGGCAGGGGGGTTGGAACTGGATGATCCTTGAGGTCCCTTCCAACCCTGACAGTTCTGTGATTGATTCTGTGACTCTTAGGCTTTCTCTTAACCAGCTTGCTGTCCATCAGTCCTGCCCTTCTGATGGTACAGGGACCTGGGGCAGAGGTGAGGAAGTGTGCCTTGTGGTTTATTGCCACACTAACCTTCTCCTGGCTTACTGCTCTCCAAATGCACACCCTGTTATGGCCAGCTGCTGTACTGGTGTACCAGTGAGCAAGGTTAAAGGCTTCTTGGAGTGAGACACTACCCTTTGCTTCCAGTGTTTCAGTAGAACATAACATTGTTATGAACAAAAAGAAATGAATGCTGTAGGTTCCTACAGCATGGTGGAGATGGAGAGGTTTTTGCTACCTCTGCTGTTAGTCCACACTGAATGAGCTTTGTCCTTTTTTCCTGATGTTGGTGCTGTAAATAAGCAAGGCTGCAAGCTCAAGCTGGATGTCTTGGTGAACCATCTCAAGAGGTGAATCTCCCTCCTTCTTATAAGGCAAATGGCATTTGCAATTAGCCCAGACCCCCTGTCCCTGTCCTTGTGCCCCCAGTCCATTGCCCAGTCATGAGGGACCCAAGACATTTCAGCAATCCTGTATTTGGTGGTGACTACCAGGCTGAAGTGTCAGCATGAGTTCTAGGCAACAGTTACAGAATCACAGAACGTTCTGGGTTGGAAGGGACCTTAAAGGTCATGTAGTTCCAACCACTCCACCATGGGCAGGGACACCTCCCACTGGACCAGGTTGCTCAGGGCCCTGAGCAGCCTGGCCTTGAGCACCTCCAGGGAGGGGACATCTACAACCTCCCTGGGCAGCCTGTTCCAGTGTTTCACCAGCCTCACTCTAAATAATGTTTTCCTAATCTCCAGTCTAAATCTCTCCTCTTCCATCTTCAAGCTACTCCCCCTTTTTCTGTCACTTCAAGCCCTTGTCAAAAGTCCCTCTCCAGCTTTCCTGTAGGCCCTCTTCAGGTACTGAAAGGCTGCTTATAAGGTCTCCCCAGAGCTTCCTGTTTTCCAGGCTGAGCAGCCCCAACTCTCTCAGCCTGTCCCCAGAGGGGAGGTGCTGCAATCCTCTGATCATCATGGCCTCCTCTGGACCCTCTCCAATAGATCCATGTCTGTCTGGTGTTGGAGACACCTGAGCTAGACACAGTACTCCAGGTGGGGTCTCACAAGAGCAGAGCAGGGGGCAGAATCACCTCCCTTGTCCTGCTGGTCGCACTGCTTTTGATGCAGCCCAGCACTTGGTTACCTTCTGGGCTGCCAGTGCACACTGCTGGCTCACATTGAGTTTTTCATCAACTGGCACCCCAAATCCTTCTCCTCCAGACCACTCTCAAGATACTGCTTGCCCAGCCTATGTTTGTGCTTGGGATTGCTCTGATCCAGGTGTAATATCTTGCACTTGCCCTTCTGCCTAGTGAAGGATCACTTCAGAACCCCGTGTGGTCAATAGCAAAAGTCATCTGTGGCTGTGGATGAGAGCCTGCCATCACCAGGAACCAAAGTTCAGTAGCTCTACCTCACTGCCTTTCTAGCCTTGGAGATGGTGACTACTTGCTTACTTTATATGCCTCAGCTATTTGAACTCCCCCTCCTGTCCTCCAAGCTACTGACTCATTTCCTCCTCTCAAACCTTCCTTTTTTAGCCCTTTCACTCTGAAGTATTTGGTGGCTGTTTTGAGCTGCCTGCTCCATGCCTTACTTAGGCAAACCTCCTACATGACAACCCTGCAAGCCTTGCTTTTGTACCATGGAAATAATTTGATTACCTCCCCCCCCTTCCTGATATTTTCAGTTCTGAGGGGCAGTTTTTAGCTACTCTTGGGCAGATTGTTTCTTTGCTGTTGGAAATGGGGGAGTCAGACAATCAGCACACAGCAGCTGGTTAGCTGAGGCTGCTGCTGCTGCTTCTGCTAATTGCTGTTGTCTCCTTGTGATCCCCTGCTTCCCCCATCTGTCTGTACCCACCTGCTGTCTTTTCATATCCTTTTGCCCTGATCTCACAGTTGGAGCAGGGAGATCAGAGCACCCAGATGGCAGGATCATGCCCTACCTTTATGTGCTGTCTCAAGCAGCAGAGAGCCAGGTGCTGTCCCCTTGTGTGAGGCCCTGATGTGGTAATGGTCCTGAGGTTTCTGAGATTCATATAATCATAGAGTGGATTGGGTTGGAAGGGACCTTAAAGATCACCTATTTCCAACCCCTGCCATGGGCAGGGACACCTCCCACCAGCCCAGGTTGCTCAAGGCCTCATCCAGCCTGGCCTTGAACACCTCCAGGGAGGGGGCATCCACAGCCTCCCTGGGCAGCCTGTTCCAGTGTCTCACCAACCTCACTGGAAAGAATTTTTTCCTGATCTCCAGTCTAAATCTGCCCTCTTCCAGCTTAAAGCCATTCCTCCTCATCCCATCACTACAAGCCCTTGTCAAAAGCCCCTCTCCAGCCTTCCTGTAGCCCCCCTTCAGGTACTGGGAGGCTGCTCTAAGGTTTCCCTGAAGCCTTCTGTTCTCCAGGCTGAACAGCCCCAACTCTCTCAGCCTGTCCACATAGGGGGGTGCTCCAGCCCTCTGGTGAGGGCTGCTGGATGGTGCTGCAACCAGACTGATGTGCCTGCAGTGTGGTCCGCTTCACCTGGGGCTCATGGAATATTGGCTCTGGGCTGCTGGCCTCGCAAGGCTCAGCAAAGATAATTTTAGCTAGGAACAGAGAGTCTCTGTGTAAACCTTGCAGGCATAGCTATTTCCCTGGCAGCAACAAAGCCACCAGAAGTGCCTTGCTGCTTAGTAAATGCAATGGAGTATAAATTCAAAGGGAAATTTGGGGGAGGAGGAGGAGAACCTAAACAGGACTGCCAGGAGCTGCTGTGATGCTCTCTTTGTTGTCTCAGGAGACAGCGTGGCAAAGCCAGGCAGCGTGCAGGAGCCAGGAGCCTGGCTTCAACCCATGTCAGCCTTTGAGGTGAGCCTGGGCAGCATCTTTCAGCCCTTTACCTTAGTTTCCCAAGGTGTTAATGTTGTTGCTGCCTTCTCCATGATGCAAGCTGGAATTAGTGGAGGCTGGAGCTGGGTGTTGCTTATAAATAGGTGCTGGCTTTACAGTAATGAAAGGGCTCTCCTAACTTACTATGGGTGAATCACACCTGGAGTTCAGTTTTGGGGCCCTCACTATAAGAAAAAACATTGAGGGGCTGGAGCAGGTCCAGAGAAGGGCAAGAAAGCTGGTTGAAGGGTCTGGAGAACAGGTCTGGTGAGCAGCAGCTGAGTTCCTGAGGTTGTTCAGTCTGGAGAAGAGGAGGCTGAGGGGAGACCTCATTGCTCTCTGCAGCTCCCTGAAAGGAAGCTGGAGCCAGGTGGGTGGTGGTCTCTTCTTCCCTAATAACAAGTGATGGATGAGAGGAAATGGCCTCAGGTTGCACCAGGGGAGCTTTAGGTTGGAGGTTAGAAGAAACTTCTTCCCTGAAAGGGTTTTTAAAGACTGGCCCAGGCTGCCCAGGAAGGTGGCTGAATCCCCATCCCTGGAGGTGTTTGAAAGACTCAAGAGATGTGGTGCTGAGGGACATCAGCACCAGCCAGCCTTGGTAAAGCTAGATAATGGTTGGACTTGATGATCTTAGAGTTCTTTTCCAGCCAAACCTCTGCTTCTATGACTGGCAAAACTCATATTCTTTTTAATTCCCTCTCAACTTCACACAGTTGCTGCAGGTTGCTCTCCTTTTTAAGTTGTTTTTTTTTCCCCCATATGGTACAAGGTCTGCAGACTGTGAGCAACTGGATCAAAAATCTGACCCTGCTTTGCTGCTGTAAAACCAGCTGATTTTATCAGCCCCATCAGAGCTGCTCTGGGTTGAGTGTGGTGGGGAAGGAAGCGGCTGGATGCTTCATTACCCCTGGGGCATTTTCACCACTGGAAGCACCAGTGAGGAAATAAAATGAGAAGGCAGCTCAGGCATGCAACAACCCCTTGTCAATTTAAATATCCAAGAATGTCATCTAGCTACTCCCCTACCTGCTTCCCTTAATATTTGTTGTTGTTTGTTTCGGGGTTTGGGTTGGTTGTTCCCCCCCACACACACTTTTGATGCCACAAAAGCGGTTGTCTGAGTGGTCAGGCTTTAGAATAGGCTGCCCAAGGAGGTGGTGGAGTCACTGTCCTTAGAGGTGTGGAAGAAACCTGTGGGCATGGCCTAATGACCTTAAACTCTAACCCTAACCCTGTGGACATGGCACTGTGGGACATGGTTTAAGGCCTTGGTGGTCTTATGTTGATGGTTGGACTCGGTGATCTTAGAGGTCTCTTCCAACTGAAAGGGTTCTGTGATTCTATGAGAGAGAAGCCCATCCTGCCCCAGAATCAGTTTAAGGACTGAGTTTAAGCCACTTTCAGCTCTCACTTAAAGCTCAAAAATAGGCAACAAGCAAAGCCTGCAATGATCCTGGAACCACAGAATTGGTTTGGTTGAAAAAGACCTCCAAGATCAAGATCATCGAGTCCAGCCATCCATGTAACCCCATCACGTTTTGCTTTCCCTGCAGGTACAGAAGTTGGACCTTAAATCCCCATGTTGAGCACACAGGTGCCTGGGACCCCTCTTGACCAGCAGGTAAAGCTTTCAGCAGCACCTCTGCCTGTCTTAGCTGAATGCTGAGCCAAATGGTTGCTCCTGAGCTTTTGCTGTGAGGCAGGGCTGTGTGTGCAACCCCGTTTGCCAAAGGGGGAAGGGCTGCAGCAAGAGAGGCTGTGTGACTCTCCCAGCCTGGGGCAGGAAATCTGTGGTAAGCCTGATGAAGTCTTTGCTGCCTTTACAGGGGAACGCCCTGAGCTTGAGGCCATCTCTTCTGTGTGTGCAGAGGGTGATAATGCTGCTGAATCTGATGTGGCATGGCTGCATGCACTTGACAGAATCATGCAATGGTTTGGGCTGGAAGGAGCCTTAAAGATCATCTAGTTCCAACCCCTGCCACGGGCAGGGACACCTTCCACTAGACCAGGTTGCTGAAGGCCCTGCCCGAGTTGGCCTCACGCTCGTTCAGGGAGGGGGCATCCACATCCTTCCCTGGGCACAGAGAATGAGCACTTTGTGGCTGAGGTGGGCTTTGCTCCGGGTGTGGAGGTGGTTGCTGCTGAGATCTGTCTGCAGTGCCATTGATTATCATTTTTATTTCCTGATGAAGTGAAGCCCCACTGCCCTCACACTGCTCCTTAGGCAGAAGGTGGTTGTTGCAGGCTGGGGTTTTTTTATGATGGGGTTTGCTGTTAGCTGCATCAGAAGCAGGAAGAAACCTTGTAGCAGTGTGTTGCTTCTGCAGGCTAGTTCTTTCTTCTGGCTTGGGAACTTCAGGCCTGATTGTGTTTATGTGGGCTGTGACCACTTGTTGAGCCTGTCGAGGTTTAGCTCTCAGCAATGAACGTCCCCAGGAAGTAACCTCTTACAAGGGCTTGCTGTGATAGGACAAGCAGGAATGGATTGAAGCTTGAGGAGGGTAGATTTAGGCTGGATATTAGGAAGAAATTCTTGGCAGTGAGGGTGGTGAGACACTGGCACAGGTTGCCCAGGGTGGTTGTGGCTGCCCCCTCCCTGGAGGTGTTGAAGGCCAGGTTGGATGAAGCCTCGAGCAACCTGGTCTAGTGGAAGGTGTCCCTGCCCGTGGCAGGGGGGTTGGAAATAGGTGATCTTTAAGGTCCCTTCCAACCCAAACTAGTCTATGATTCTATGAGAAGAGCTCAGGTCTTGTTACTGGGGTGGTTAAAAGGGGGAGTTGATCATAAGGAGCCCTGTTTAGGGCAAGATTAGGTGGCATGTGAATTAGCCATGCCACATGTATCACCAACCAGGCAAGGTGCTCCACAGGCAGGGACTGGAAAATCCCCACCATAACCTGCTTACTGGCCAACCACAGGATAAGGAACACAGGGGGTCATGAAAAAGGAAGCAAGGAGACCACATGAGTCAGCAGGAGAGGTGTTACCCAACAGCAGTCTGACAGCCAGGAAGGGATTTGCTGAGGGGTAGTGAAAGCTCCTTCAAAAGGGTCCAAAAATAATGAAGCAGCAACTGGATGTGATTTCTGGGAAGGAGAAACCTGTGGCCATGGCACTCTAGGACATGGTTTGATGGCCATGGTGGTCTTAGGTTGATGGTTGGACTGGATGAACTCGGAGGTCTTTTCCAACCCAAACAATTCTGTGATTCTAGGATGATGTAGGAGGGGGTGCTCTGAGAATTTCAGGTGGGAACTGGAGTCGGGCATGGAGGGGTTGGCTGCTCATTTCCTGTGGCAGAGAGTTCAGGGTGGAAGTGGCCCTGCAGCTGTGAGACTGGCTCGCCGGGGAGGCCGGGCCCTGGGGCTGGCGTTTTCCTCTCCCTGCAGCTTTGAAGACAGGATCCGTCAAGGGTGGAGCAGAGCTGCTGTCCCCTGCCAGGCCAGCTGCCTGCCGGTGGCTGAAGGCAGGGCACCATCTGGTGGCATGAAGAGAATTTGTCTGCAGGTCTGTCACAGGGCAGCCCTGACTTTCTCAACCAGATGCAACTTTCACTAGCAGTGGAATCATTGAATCATTTCGTTTGCAGAAGACTTTGAAGGTTGGCTTCAACCAGTTTCTAACTCTGCCAAGGCTGGTGCTGAGCAATGTCCCTCAGCACCACATCTCTGCCTCTTGGAAACACCTCCAGGGCTGGGGATTCGGACACCTCTCTGGCTTTCCCTAGCTACCCAGTGCTCTTGTTTCTCCCACCTTTTGCACAGAGGCTGAGGATGACAAACTTGGCCAGCTCTAGGTCATACCTGCACCATGGTATTTTCACAGGCTTGAAGGAGCATGACAGAGCTGCAGAGTGGATTGTCCAAATGCAGGCTCAGCCAGGGCCTGCAGTGTGACAGCTTCACTCCCATTAGAGCTGGCCTAGGTCATATCAGGGGTCTATTTAGCCTGGAATTTCCTTTCTGGGAGCAGATGGCTAGAGAAGGATGGAGAAAGGCAGTGAGCTGTCAGCAGGAGATCAGCTGGATGGTCTGTGTGCTTTCAGTGTGCAGGCAGGAACAACTTGAGTTTGACATCATGCCTCTACTTTGACTAACCACCTGTGGATTTCATCCTTCCTGGTTGTGAGTTGTCACCATATGAACCTGTGAAGACTTCTAGTGTTCACTGCACCTTGTGGAGGGGCAGCTAGACAGAAGGCTTCTGCCCTGGACCAGGAGGTGGGAACAGGTGTCCATGGGCATCATTCATCTGCATGCAGGGGCTTCTAACTCCACATGCCAGAAGGGATTGGTGGCATGTCACTGCTGTCTTTCTTTTCCAGGTCTCTTGAAGGGACCAGATATGCCTGAGGTGCCCAGACTGTGGATCTGATGATCTTCAAGCATGGAGGAGCCCTGACACACAGCTGAGAGTCCAGACCTCAAAGCAGGCCTAAAAGAGCAAGCCTTGTATGTGAGCTGGCTGTATGAGATGTGTGCCTTAAGACCCCAGCTGTTTGAGGCCTGCTGGACACTTTGATTGTTCTCCAAGAAGCCAGTGGCAAGAATCAGGTAAAGAAAAGTGGAGGCCTGTTGTTTTGTGAGAATCATGGCTGTCCAAGCTCTTTCTCAGCCAAATACTCCTTGGCTTATTCTATTCTATTTTAGTCTAGTCTATTCTATTTTAGTCTAGTCTATTTTAGTCTATTTTTTTTTCTTCTGTGTTTTCCTTCTGTTTTGAGGTCTCCTGAAACCTGGATGGTGAAGTTGTAGCTGTTGCTGCCCTTGGCTGGCAGACGAGACAGCTGCTGGTGCTTCTCTAAGCAGACTGATTTCATGCATTTGGCTGTTGGCTTCCCATAGAATAGGAAAAGACCATTGAGGTCACTGAGTCCATTCACCTAACACTGTCAAGTCCACTCCTAAACCATGTCCCTGAATGCCATGGCTACATGCTTTTTAAACATCTCCAGAGTTGGGAATTCAACCACCTCCCTGGGCAGCCTGTTCTGGACTTTGAGAACCCTTTTAGTTAAGAAGGTTCTTCTAATCTCCAACCTAAGCCTTCCCTGATGCATCTTGAGGCCATTTCTTCTTCTATCACCTGATACTAGGCAGAAGAGACTGACCTTCCACTTCACTCCAACCTCCTTTCAGGGAGTTGTAGAGAGCAATGAGGTCTCCCATGGGAGACATCCCATCAGCTTTCCTGTTCTGTCACCAGTGGTTCAGATTCCCAGAGGAAAGCTGTCCCCTATTGAATTTGGGCTGGAGGCACAGTAGCCCCAAGAAGACACTGGTCTGTCTGGTTGCTCTTGCTTTTGTCATGTATAACCAACTGCAGGTGCTTCCTGGCCTGTGAAGTGTCTCCTGGCATAGGCTGTGGTGGAGAAAGGGCTGCAAGGTCCTGAGGAGCAGGAGCCGTGCCACAGGCTGAAACAGGCCGCCTCAGAAGCCTCGTGTCCTGTTTAGGTCTTACTGCTTCCAGTGCTCTGGGAGAGGGCAGCACAGGACTGGTGTTATGTTAGGCTCTTGTGCCTTGCACAGGAGCAAGGAAAAGCAGTGGGGTCACTGAGGCTTCACCTTTGCAAGTTCAGGCTGTGCCACCAGAGAGCTCCCGTGGTCAGGCACTGGCACAGGCTGCGCAGGGAGGTGGGGGAGTCCCCGTCCCTGGAGGCGTTCAAGAACCCTGTGGACGTGGCACTTGGGCATCTGGCTTAATGGCCACGGTTGTCTTTTAATGGCCATGGTTGCCTGAGGTTGAAGGTTGGATTTGCTGGTCTTGGAGAGCTTTTGCAACTGAAACAACTCTGTGATTCTGTGACCATTCCCACCAGTCCAAGGGTGAGGAAGTAATGGCCAACGGGACCAAAACAACAGTCCCTCGGTCTCCCCTGCACCCCAGCTTTTGTTACAAGAGCCAGATTCTGTGGCACCTGCTCTGCCTCCAGAAAAAGGCAATGAAAATGATTGTCTCAGTGCTTGGAGGATTTGTACCTTTTCCTTGCCAGCTTCTTAGGAGAGAGGGAATACTGAGCCTGGGAATACTGAGGCTGGGGATATTGAAACTGATTTATCTGAGACTACACCAGGAGCAGCTGGAAATCTGGTGGCAGCAAGAGAGTTTTCCTTTTTTTTCTGTGACTTGACCAGTCTTGCTGATGATTCCAAGCAGGGCTGGAGGGAGGCTGCCTGAAGCTCTGGCCTTGATGCTAGAAGAGGAACCTGGTGGGGATTGGTCTCTTCTCACAGGTAGCAAGTGACAGGACAAGAGGAAATGTCTTCAAGGTGTTCCAAGGTAGGTTCAGGTAGGGTATTAGGAACAATTTCTTCCCAGAAAGAGTAATTGGCCATTGGAATGTGCTGCCCAGGGAAGTGGTGGAGTCATCAGCCCTGGAGGTGTTTGAAAGATGTGTGGATGTGGTGCTGAGGGACGTGGTTTAGTGGCAATGGCTCAGCAGCAGCGGTGGATTGTCAGTTTTAGGTGAGCTAAAACTTGATCTCAAAGGTCTCTAAAGCTTGATCTCAAAGGTCTCTTCCAGTCTCAGTGGTTCCATGATTCTATACTGCTTGCATCTGTGATTTATGGTTCTAGAAACAGTGTTGACACATGCAGTGGGTTCAGGTTTGTACTAATTTGAGTTTGTGCTAATCACTCTTCCTGTTTAGTTACAGGGTTGAAGCATTAACTCCCCTGAATGATAGAGTCCTGACCTTTTCCACCCACTCCTTTCCAGTGGCTGGCTCCTTTCTTACCCAACTCTTGCCATTTGCACAAGCTCCTATTCCTTCTCCCACATTTCTGCTTTGCTGAGGAGTCTTCCATACTTGCAGAAGAAGAGGGCTAACTGCTTTAGTTCATTGAATATGGGAGACAGAAAATGGACAAATCAGCCTTGGTTGAGCAGTCTCAGCACTACAGTGAGCTTGGAAAAACAACTGCCATACCTTTTGGGGTGGGGCCGATTATGGTGTCTTGCCTTCCTTCTGTGCCTTTCCTTCCTGTCCCTTACCCATGCTGAGAGCTTGAAGAAGCTGTGGCTTACCTGGAGTTTCATAGACTCATAGAATTGTCAGGGTTGGAAGGCACCTCAAGGATCATCTGGTTCCAACCCCCCTGCCATGGGCAGGGACACCGCACACTGCAGCAGGTTGCTCACAGCCTCACAAACAAGTATTGTGCTAGCCTAGGGAGAGAAGCCTGTTCTGCAGCATTATCCCTTCTCTGGCCATGGCCAGCTCTGGCTGCACTGAGCAGTAGTATTTCACCAGCAGTGGTTGGAAGAGACTTCTGAAGAGCATCTAGTCCAGGGTAAATCACACAGGAACACGTCCAGATGGGTTTGGAATGCCTCCAGAGATGGAGACGCCACAAACTCTCTGGGCAGCCTGGTCCAGGGCTCTGCCACCCCTAAGGGAATGGAAGCTTTTCCTTACATTTGTGTGGAACCTCCTGTGTTCCAGTTTGTGGCCATTGCCTCTTGTCCTATCACTGACATTGCTGAGAAGAGTCTGGCTCCATCCCCCTGACACTCATCCTTCAGCTATTGATCAGCATGACTGAGCTCTCCCCTCAGTCTCCTCTTCTCCAGGCTAAACAAGCCCAGGCCCCTCGGCCTGCCCTCGCAGGGTAGATGTTGTGGTCCCCTCAGCAGCTTAGTGGCTCTGAAGAATGTTTGTCTTCAGTGAGCATCAGAACAACTTCTGAGCCCAGAGGAATCTTGCTTTTAGGACAGAGCTGCAGCACAGCACCAAAACCTTGGCTGGAGATAGCTATCCTGGGAGGCTGGCTGACCTGGAAGGTGCTGCAAAGCAGCAAGACAGCTGCAGTTGTGAACTCGCTGCAAATCAGGGGCTGTGTTGCAGAAGTTATTGGAAGATCAGCTGCTGTGCAGCTCTGTGTCAACATGCACAGGTACAAAAAGAGGCATGGCTCTTTAGAGTGGGAGAACTTGCTTCGTCATTTATTCACATGCTTCATCATTTGTTTACACACTCCAGCACTTGGCTTGTCCTGAGGCTTAGCTATTTCATGCCTTGGCCAGAGTAAATACAGAGCAGGACTCTTAAGCCATTGGTGAGATCATTAAGGGGCTTGGGTATCTACTTGTGATTTTCCACTTCTGGCAGTTTATTTTGAGATGTCAACATCAAACCTGGCACTGACAGGCACTCTGTGGGTTGGGGATGGTCTTGGGAGCACTGCTTCTCCATAAAACAATGTCCTGATCACATCCAAGGACAGATGTTGCTTGCTTGCTTGTTTGTAACAGATGCAGCATCAAGGGTGTTTGCTTCTTGAGGCATCCAAGCCAGGCTTCAGTGGAAATTCTCTCAAGGGAGTTCCAAAGAGTTAATTTTAGTGCACTGCTTCAGTAAACACTGCAGCAAGTTCTTTGAAGGAGAGGCTGGGCAAGGGGATTGAGTGCACCCTCAGTAAGTTTGCAGATTACACTAAACTGGGTGGGAACCTTGGCCTGATGGAGGGTAGGAAGGCTCTTCAGAGAGGCCTGGACAGGCTGGATGGAGAGGCCAAAGTCAGCTGGCTTAACAAAACCAAGTGCCACGTCCTGCATTTGCCTCACAGCAGCCCCATGAACGCTCCAGGCTGGGGGCAGCATGCCTGGAAAGCTGCCTGGCAAAAAGGGACCTGAGGGTGCTGGCTGACAGCTGTCTGCACACCAGCCAGTGGTGTGCTCAGGTGGCCAAGAAGGCAAACAGCATCCTGCTCTGGATCAGGACTAGTGTGGCCAGCAGGAGGAAGGAAGTGATTGTCCCCCTGAAGTTGGCACTGGTGAGGCCACACTTTGAGGACTGGGTTCAGTTTTGGGCCCCTCACTACAGGAAAGACATTGAGGTGCTGGAGCAGGTCCAGAGGAGGGCAACAAAGCTGATGTGAAGGGCCTGGAGAGCAGGGCTGGTGAGGAGCAGCTGAGGGAACTGGGGGTGTTCAGTCTGGAGGAGAGGAGGCTGAGAGGAGACCTCGTTGCTCTCTGCAATGCATTGGAAAGAGGCTGGAGTGAGGTGGGGGTCAATCTCTTCTCCCTCCTATCAGGTGATACTCAGAATGAGAGGAAATGGCCTGAAATTGTGCCAGGGGAGGTTTAGGTTGGGTATTAGGAAAAATTTCTTTCCTGCAAGAGTGGTCAGGGATTGGACCAGGCTGCCAGGGAGGTGGTGGAGTCACCATCCCTGGAGGTGTTCAAGAAACCTGTGGCCATGGCACTTGGGGACGTGGTTCGATGGCCATGGTGGTGTGAGGTGGAGGGTTGGACTCAATGGTCTTGGAGGTCTTTTCCAACCAAAACAATCCTGTGATTCAGTGAATTCTATAAATAAGAGAGTTATGTGCTGGGGGAATCACAGAGTCATTGAGGTTGGAAAAGACCTTTAACATCATCAGGTCCAACCTTTAACTGTGCTCTACCAAGTCCACCACTGAGCCCTATCCCCAGGCACCACCTGCAGGGCTCTGAAACAGTAGACACCTGAAGTGCTGCAGTGGTTATCAAGCCTCATGATTTTTGTCAGCACTCTCAAGATGTTCTATAGAGCTCTCTTAAAAATCATTCTAATTAAAGTTACAGCTGCTGGAAGGAAAATGTTGCATCAGAGTCTTTGGGTTCTGATAAAATAAATTGAAATAATGACAAAAAAATCAGTTTCTAACCCTCCTAGCTGCTTAGAAAAATAAACATGGAAACCACAGGCAGAATCTTCCAGAGAGGATGTTGAAATCAGCCCCAAACACAATGGAAAACATGGCTTCATGGCTTTAAAATGCAGACAGCAAATAATAAACAGCCTCAGACAAGCTTAGAAATGTGGCAGGGTGGAAATGGATCAACAGCTGACTTCTGGGACCTCACTGCTGGCCTGAGGCCTGGTGGGATTTTGGGAACAGAGTTGAGTTTCTTCTTGGTTAGGCAATGCAGATCTCTCTGGTGAGAACACCTCTTTTATCCAGCTTGCTGCAGCATTGCTTGAGTCTCATTTTGTCTGTTTTGGTTTGCTTGTTTGTTTTGCAACTCATTTTGTTCTGAGTTAAGAATTGAATCACAGAATTGTCAGGGTTGGAAGGGACCTCAAGGATCAGCCAGTTCCAACCCCCCTGCCACGGGCAGGGACACCTCACACTACAGCAGGTTGCTCACAGCCACATCCAGCCTGGCTGCAAACACCTCCAGGGGTGAGGCTTCCACCACCTCCCTGGGCAACCTGTGCCAGTGTCTCACCACCCTCATGGGGAACAACTTCTTCCTGACATCCAATGTGAATCTCCCCACTTCTAGTTTTGCTCCATCCCCCCAGTCCTATCACTCCCTGACACCCTCAAAAGTACCTCCCCAGCTTTCCTGTAGCCTCCTTCAGATCCTGGAAGGCCACAATAAGGTCTCCTCAGAGCCTTCTCTTCTCCAGACTGAACAACCCCAACTCTCTCAGTCAGGGGGAAATTTCAACCCTCCACAGGGTCCCCTCATTCTGGTCATCGATGAAATGTTGGATAGGACTGGACCCAGCACTGGCCCCTGTGGAGCACCACTATTTACAGATCTCCAGCTGGACTCAGAGTCCTTGTCAAAGTCCTTGTCTTCAGAGCTGAAGCATTTGAATCTCCCATCCTGCAGTTTATCCTGTGCTAGACCCATGCCTGTCCAGGGCTTCAGGGCCATCTGGGTATTTACCAAATAAGCTCTCTGATTCCATCTAGTTCAAGCCTTTCCCAGTGTGGTGGACCTCAGACAGCCCTGTGAGACCTGCCCTAGGTGATCCTGCTTTGGCAGGAGGGCTGGATTTGATGATCTCTGGAGGTCCCTTCCAACCTCTGCCATGCTATGGTTCTATGAATTTCAGCAGCATTATGTTGCAGGGGACTAGCTGGGGATCACCTAAGAACTCTGTCACAGAACCAGTGCCTCTGGTAATGGGCCCTGCATCCTGCCACCAAGCAGGCCCCGAGGGAAAGGAGAACAAATAAAAGCAAGAGTGGCAGAGCTGGGAGGTGAGAAGGTGTGTAGCTCAAAGGAATGCTTCTCCACACTCGGGTCACACCTCAGAGCAAGGACTGACTTACCTGTGTTTGCCAGGCTTCAAGAAGTGGTTTGCCCTCACATTTCAGGGGAAGCTGTTGGATAGCATCTGGTGATTAGAAGCACTTGGGCAGGCAAACAGAGACACAGAAAGCTGGAGGAGGCAGGAGCAGGTTTCTGAAGTTACTGTGGCACTGGCTTGTCTCCAAAGCAACTGGCTGCTCCTCACAGTGCTCAGTTCTGAACTGCTACTTAAAATTCCTAAGTGAGGACCTTGCAGAAGTCATGACCTTCAAACAGGGCTTGTGGCACTTGGCATGCTGGCTGCAGCAAGAGCAGAATGAGTGAAAAATCATGGGGGTTATTACTGTATTTGGAACAGGCCTTGGAACAGGCTGCCCAGGGAGGTGGTGGAGTCACCAGCCCTGGAGGTGTTAAAGAAACCTGTGGCCATGGCACCTGGGGACACAGTTCAGTGGCCACGGTGGCCTCAGTTGGCCTCAGTGATCTTAGAGGTCTCTGCCAACCAAATCCATCCTGTGATTCTGTGCTTCCCTCTGTTTGTGCTCCAAATCCTTGCTGGTGTGATTGACTCAGGGTGCTGGCCTCCCCTCTTTGCATTCCTGGAATTGTTGGGTTTGTAAACCAATTGTTCTCTGGGGCACTACACCCCTGTCCTAAGGAGCTAGGCACAAGCTAGTCTGGGCTGGGAATGCGATAGATAAGAGCTCCAGAATGGGTGGGGGATGTTACTGAGAGACCTGTCAGGGTGGCAGGCATGCCCAGGTGAAAAGGCATGATGGATTTCCTAGTGGTTTGCCTTTATGTCTTGCCTGGCTTGGTTTTGCAAGCTCCTGTTTTATGCAGGTTGTGTATGGTGCAAAAGGAGGGGAGCTTAGCCCCTCCTTCCTAGGGCTGGGAGATGCCTTCCTGCCCTACAATAAACACTCAGGGCTAAGGCATTGCCAGCTCTGCCCTGCCCTGGTGAGGCCACACTTGGAGTATTGTGTCCAGATCTGGATTCCCCAGTTCAAAAGAGACAAGGAGCTGTGGGAGAGAGTCCAACAGAGGGCCACAGAGGCGCTGAGGGGACTGGAGTGGAGCATCTGTCCTCCGAGGGGGAGGCTGAGAGCGCTGCGGCTGTTCGGCTGAGGAGGGGCAGACGGAGAGGGCATCTCACCAGTGCTGATCAGTATTTAAAGGATGGAGGTCAAGGGCATGGGGCAGGGCTCTTTGCAATGGTGCCCAGCGACAGGACAGCGCTGTGTGATTCCATGTGTGAAGGCAGGGACTGAGCTGGGAGGTTGACCAGTGTGTTCTCCTGGCTTGGGAAAGACAGGAGAAAGAGGGACTCGGCAGCTTGTGTTAGGGCTGTGTACCTGCAGACAAAGTTCATAGGGCTGGGCTGGTCCTATGGGTCTCAGAGGGAAGCCAAAGAGCAAAGGGGATGAAATGCATGTCTGGCTCTGTACACACAGAATCACACAGAACAACAGAGTGGGAGGGGCTGGGAGGGACCTCTGAGGATCATCTGGTCCCAGCCTACATCCTCCTCTCTTTGTCTGCTCAAAGTGCAGTAGTCCTGCACGGGAAGCACAGAGCTCCTGGCAGGTACTGCTTTGTGTCAGTGGCTTGGCAGGTTTGGGTGACTGTCCTAAGGACAGGGGTTAGATTTGGGCAACGTTCTTGTAGGGGAAGGTGACTCTTCAGGAGCCATTGTGCCCCCACAGAAGTGGTGCCTCTGGTTTTGGATGTCATTTTGCTGGAGCATCCCTGGCAGTGCCTGCCTCTGAGCCTTCAGCCTACTATAGAGCTGCAGTGTATTATTTTTTCCCCTCTTAAAACTCCCACTGAAGCCACTGGCATGGCTGGTGGCCAGGGCAGGTGTGCAGCTGTGTCAGTGTCCAGGGGGTGATTTCTCTACAAAATGGGCAAAGCCATAATTCCAGCTCAGTCCTCTTCTTTCTTCTGTTAGTTGTGGTATGGCTGGCAGTGGGGGTGTCAATAAAAAAGCAGCAAGGTTCTTTTTAAGTTGGTGTTAATGGGAATAGGCATATGGGGGGAGAGGCAGGGGAATTGCTTCTAGCCTAGAAGCAGCAGCTGCAGAAGCAAGTGTTTCGTGTCTGTCAAGACCATGGAATGCGTGAGGCTGACATTCAGCAGTTGGATCCCAGGTCTCAGCTCTGCTAGGGCCTGAAAGCCCTGGGTAAATCACAGCAGCATAGAACTGTTTCAGTTGGAAAAGACTTCTAAGATCACTGAGTCTCATCATCAACCTAAGACCACCATGGCCATTAAAACAGGTCCTGAAGTTCCTTCTCCACAGGTTTCTTGAATGCCTCCAGGGATGGTGAGTCCATCATCTCCCTGGGCAGCCTGTGCCAGTGCCTGACCACTCTTGCAGGAAAGAAATGTTTTTCCTAATACCCAACCTAAGCCTTCCCTGGCACAGTTGCAGGCTGTTTCCTCTCATTCTATACCTGGTTACCAGGGAGTTGCAGAGAGCAGTGAGGTCTCTCCTCAGCCTCCTCCACACTAAACAACCCCAGTTCCCTCAGCTGCTCCTCACCAGCCCCTGTTCTCCAGATCCTTTACCAGCTTTGTTGCCCTTCTGTGGACCTGCTCCAGCACCTCAATGTCCTTCTTGTAGTGAGGGTCCCAAAACTGAGCACAGTATTTATCTCACTGTCTTCCCATTCTCTCCATTCACTGAGACTGGGTTGTCCCTGAGCCATGCATTGTCTGATGAAGTTGAGAGCTATCTAATCACCTTCATCTTATGGGCCCTGTCCCCAGATGCCCACATGGCCTGGGACTCTTTTCTCTTTCTGAGTTGGCTTCTTTCCTGCTATGGTTTGTGTCATGGTAAGAGGTCTGCAACCTTCTTTTTCTCTCCTGCAAACCAGCATTCATAACAGGAAAGGTGAGTCTGGTTTAGTTTCCCTCATGGTTCTGGAAACAAAGGCCCTGGAGGATGCCTTCATCTGGCAGTGGGGAGAGGATGCCCTGGTTTTGACCTGAGTTGTAGCCATCCCTTTTCCTTGTGCAAGTCTGTCTGAGCAAAGGGGCCAACTGCATCCAAAACTGGGACTGCTGCAGTGGCCTTGAAACAGTGGAGCCTTTTACAGCCAAAATTCTTCAGGGTGGGAGGCAGGGAACCCATGTTACTGACATATTAATAGGGACAGTGTTAATTATGTGTGAGGGGGTGACTGCATGGCATGCAACAACTCATTAATGTTAATCAGTCAGAAGGAGAAGGACAAATACCTTTATTAACAATGACCTCCTGGAGGGACCTTTTCCCTATGGCTGAAAGAAAACTTGCTGAGGAAGGAGCAAAAGAAAGAATCACTCAGTGAAATGAGAGGTATCAAAGCATGGGTTTGATCTCCTTCTCCTGATTCTGGGCTTCAACTTAAATCTCATGTGTTGTTTTCAGCTGTGTTGTGTGTGGTCTTTACTCCAGAGCAAGCTGACTTCAGGTCAGTGAACTCCAAATGATTTGCCTTCTTGAGCAATAGCCTTGCTTGTGCTGGTTTTGCAGGCCAGCAGTTGCACTAGAAGATCAATTAGCAGCTCTGCTGACAGCTCCTTAGATTTGCAGCTTACTTCTCTACCAAAGACCTGACCTTAAGAAAGATCCTACAAGACAGGTCTTCACCCCAGTGCAAGCTAACTTCAGCTCAGTGAACTCCAAATGATTTGGGGCATTGTAGCAGATGCTGCAGTGGTCTGCAGATGCTGTACCAGCATAGCAGAAGGAAGCAGCTCTTCCCACTCTCAGCTTTGAGTGACCATGTGTCCTGAGCTGCATCAAAAGCAGTGTGGCCAGCAGGACAAGGGAGCTGATTCTCCCCCTCTGCTCTGCTCTCCTGAGACCCTACCTGGAGCACTGTGTCCAGTTCTGCTGCTCCCCACACAAGGAGGACGTTGACCTGTTGAGCAGGTCTGGAGGAGGCCAAGAAGATGATCAGAGGGCTGGAGCATCTCCCTCATGGGGACAGGCTGTGAGAGTTGAGTCTGTTCAGCCTGGAGAAGACTCTGCAGAGGTCTACTGGGTTTCCAGTACCTGAAGAGAGCCTACAAGAAAGCTAGGGAGGGACTTTTGACAAGGGCTTGTAGTGATAGGGTGAGGGGGAATGGCTTTGAGCTGGAAGAGGGGAGATTTAGACTGGGGATTAGGAAGAAATTCTTTGCAGTGGGAGTGGTGAGACACTGGGACAGGCTGCCCCCTCCCTGGAGGTGTTCAAGGCCAGGTTGGAGGAGGCCTTGAGCAACCTGTTCTAGTGGGAGGTGTCCCTGCCCGGAGCAGGGGAGTTGGAGCTGGATGATCTCTATGGCCCCTTCTAACCCAGACCATTTCATGGTGAAGCACAGCCATGACAAATAAGTTGTTTTTGCAGTTTGAGTGATTTCCTACTGGGTAAAACTCTGCAGGTGGAGTCCTGAAGTTTAGCAGCCAGTGTCTAAGTGCCTAGTGGAACACTTTGACCTGACACAAAAAGCCTCAGAAAGAAAATATCAAGTGTCAGTGTGGTTAATTAATTCCACATCCAGCTGCCTAACTTCTCTTTAGTCTGTCCCTGCTGATGTCACATCTCCCTGACAGTTGAAAAGAGGAATGGACTGGATGCATAATGCCAGTGCCTACTCCAAGTGAGTCAGCCTTGCCTGGGCAGGAGTTTAACTCTTCAAACATCTGAGGGGCAATTTGGCTTCAAAAGCAAGACTTATGCATCCTTTTGATTCCCTTTTCTGCTCTCACAGAATGGAAGGGCTGGGAAGGGACCTCTGAAGAGCATCTAGTCCAACCCATCCTGCTAGAGCAGGGTCACCCAGACTGAATCACACAGGAACACGTGCAGGTGGGCTTGGAATGCCTCCAGAAAGGGAGACTCTCTGGGCAGTCTGGTCCAGCTCTCTGCCACCCTGAAAGGCACAAAGGTTTTCCTTCTGTTTCTGTGGAACCTGCTGTGTTCCAGTTTGTGTCCATTGCCCCGTGTCCTGTCACTGGACACCACTGAGAAAAGCCTGGCTCCATCCTCTTGGCTCCTACCCTCTAGATATTGATCAGCCTTGCTGTCATCTCCCCTCAGCCTCCTCTTCTTCAGGCTAAAGAGTCTCAGCTCTCCCAGCCTCTCCTCATAAAGCAGGTGCTCCAGTCCTGTCAGCATCTTTGTGGCTCTCCACTGGACTCTCTCAGGAGAGAAGGAAAGAAATTTTCCTAACACCCAGTCCAAACCTTCCCAGGCACAACTTCCATCACCTGATGCTGGGAAGAAGAGACCAACCCCCACCTCACTCCACTCTCCTTCCAGGGAGCTGTAGAGAGCAATGAGGTCTCTCCTCAGCCTCCTCTTCTCTAGAATAAATCCCAGCTCCCTCAGCCATTACTCATGAGTCTTGTTCTCCAGACCCTTCACCAGCTTTCCTCTTGGATCTTTCTCTCAGATCTTCCCTCTCTTCCCAGTTCCCCCTCAGGTGGCACAATGGTTTGCAGGGGGTGTGTGTGTTATTGTAATCAGGTCTCACATGAAGCTGTGCAAAGCCTCTTACTTGGGAGGCTGCTTTTGGTGCTGGCTGCCAACCTGGCAAAGGAGAGCTGAGACATCTACCTGGTGATTTATGACTGACACATCAGGAAAGCAGATTATGAGGAAAAAACCCAACCCCACACAAGTTTGGATTGTATGGGCTTGGAGATATCTGAGAGTTAATCTCCTGGCCTTTGGCAGCGTGGTTCCTGGGCATCTGCCACCTGGGGTTTGCTATCTTGCTGCTTAGTGACAGCACAGTCTGGTGGCCCTCTTGCAGGCCCTGGCTTCCTGGGCCTGAAGTGCTGCACAGAGATTAGGGCTCTGCAGACTGGCTTCCCTCCCTGCAGACACCAGCCAGAGGCCCTGGTAAATAGAATTGTCTGTGGAGAAATGCAGATAGCAGGCCTGGAGTGGAAGTTCTCTGATAAGGTGCAAGGGACTGCAAGAATGGAGTTTTGTTCTTTTCTGGGAAGCGAGGCCAAACTCTGAAACTCCCTGCCCAGAGTGGAGCTCTGCTTGCATGTTAGGGATGGCCAAAGCAGGAGAGCAGAGGCCAGAGCCTCTCAGTGTGCTCAGGTGGCCAAGAAGACCACCAACATCCTGGCCTGGATCAGGACTAGTGTGGCCAGTAGGAGGAAGGAAGTGATTGTCCCCCTGAAGCTGGCACTGGTGAGGCCACACTTTGAGGACTGGGTTCAGTTTTGGGTCCCTCACTACAGGAAAGACATTGAGGTGCTGGAGCAGGTCCAGAGGAGGGCAACAAAGCTGCTGAATGGTCTGGAGGACAGGACTAGTGAGGAGCAGCTGAGGGAACTGGGGGGTTTAGTCTGGAGGAGAGGAGGCTGAGAGGAGACCTTGTTGCTCTCTACAATGCATTGGAAAGAGGCTGGAGTGAGGTGGGAATTGGTCTCTTCTCCCTAGTGACAGGTGACAGAATGAGAGGGAATGACCTGAAACTGTGCCAGGGGAGGATATTAGGAACATCTTCTTTCCTGCAAGAGTGGTCAGGCATTGGAACAGGCAGCCCAGGGAGGTGGTGGAGTCACCAAGCCTGGGGGTGTTGGAGAAATGTGTGGGCATGGTTTAACGGCCATGGTGGTGTTGGGGTGATGCTTGGAGTCGCCCTTAGCCATCTCATCCAACCAAAGCATTTCCCTGATAGCACTAGCAGGGAAGTGGTCTGACTGCCCTTACCGCTCCCTGGGGAGTGGTCTGGCTGACTGCTTCTCTCAGGATTCTCTGTGCTGTACAGATGGCAACAGACTGCAGCTGGAGGGTAAGGGACAGCGGTGTGAAGGCTTGGCTGCAGGTGAGAGTGTATTCTAGCGGCTAGGCTTGGGGAAGCAAAGCTCTCCTGTTGGAGAAGTGTATTTCTTTGAGTGCTAGACAAGGGAGAAAACATCTGACTTACTACTCATTGCTTGTGAAAGACTTACTGAGCATCAACCCAGCAGCAGGCCAGAGATGAGAGAGGGGGTGCTGCAGTGGGGCTCTGCAGGTCTCCTTGCACGCTGTGCCACAGCTGCTGATGCCTGATCTTCATTATTTCACCGGAGGGCGTGTGCTGAACAAATAGCAGCAGCACTGTCAAGCCTGCACACAGGTTTGGGAGGAGGCCAAAGTACACAGACAAGGTCCACCTGGGGCCCACCAACACCACAGCATGGTCACTGAACTCTTAAGATTTTAAGTGAAAGGCCTGGTACTTGACCCTCTAATAAACTGCAGTGAAACTAAAGCTTCCTTGTCCCTGCCCTGCTGTCCTGTTCATAACAGCCTAATTATTATCCAGCTGGCAATCTGAGAAGGGATAGGATCAGGGAACCTTTTTGGTTGCAAAAGACCTTTAAGATCATTGAGTCCAACCACCATTTAACTCTGCCAAGGCTGGTGCTAAACCATGGCCCTCAGCACCACCTCTCTGCCTCTTGGAAACACCTCCAGGGATGGGGATTCAGCCACCTCCCTGGGCAGCCTGTGCCAGTTTTTGAGAACCATTTCAGTCAAGAAGTTTCTTCTGATCTCCAACCTAAACTCCCCAGGTGCAACCTGAAGCCATTTGCTCTCCTATCAGTTGTTCCTAGGGAGAAGAGACCAACTGCCCCCTGGCTCCAGCCTCCTTTCAGAGAGTTGTAGAGCATGGAAAGCCTCCCCTCAGCCTCTCTTTCTCCAGACTAAACATCCCCAGTTCCCTCAGCTGCTCCCCACCAGAGCTGTGCTCCAGACCCTTCAAAAGCTTCGTTGCTGTTCTCTGGATCTTCTCCAGCACCTCAGTGTCCTTCTTGTAGTGAGGATCCCCAGAACTGAGCCCAGTACTCAAGGGGTGGCCTCAATAGGGCTGAGTGCAGGAGGACCATCACTTCCTTGCTCCTGCTGGCCACACCATTCCTGATCCAGGCCGGGATTCTGGTGGCCTTTTGGGCCACCTATGCACACACTGGCTCTTGTTCAGACAGCTGAAAACCAGCACCTCCAGGTCTTTCTCTGCTGGGCATTTTGCAGCCACTGCTCCCCAGGCCTGGAGCGTTCATGGGGTTGTTGAGACCCAAGTGCAGGTCACAATTTCCTTTCCCTCCTGAGTGGAAGATCCCAGCTGCCATGTGTCCCAGTTTGTCTGGGATTGGGTGACTGCTTGGATTTGGTTGCAAGCTGCCTTGACTTCCTTAAGGATTTCTCTCTCCCAGTTGTTAACCACAGTAAATGTCCCTGCCCCTTCCCAGTGCTTCCAATCCAGTGAACACAATGTAGAAATGAGCTTAAGTCCTGTCTAATGAGAAGCAGCCAGGAATCATGCTGGCAAGTTCAGCCCCTCGAGAACAGGCTGTCCTGGGCACTCAGTTGTTTCACAGGCTAGAGTTTTGCTTGCCCATAACCCCCCAGAAAGAGCTGGAACCAGATGGAGTTTGCTACTCTGAAATGCTGAGCAAAGGAGAACTACAACCACTTCAAAACCTAGCAGAGGGGTTGTGCACAGATGGGGACTGTGAATGCATCCAGGCTGTGCACCATTGGTTTGCCTTCCAGCAAGAGAGCAGTGCAATCCCTGACAGCACAAGAGTGTCTGCTCCCCAGTCCCCTCCCCAGACCTCACTGGGTCTGCCTGCACCGTGCTGTGCAACCCAGAGCAGGCTGACAGCTGGCTGCCGCTTGGCTTGGCTCTGCTGGGAGCACAGTGCAGGGGCTCACTGCAGCCAACTAAAGACTTGAGGCTTTAGATGGCCCTTGAATTAGAATCCCAGAATCATAGAATTGTCTTGCTTGGAAAAGACCTCTGAGATCATCAAGTCCAGCTGTCAGCCTCACACCGCCATGGCCATTAAACCATGCCCCCAGGTGCCATGGCCAGGCATTTCTTGGACACCTCCAGGGATGGTGACTCCACCTGGGCAGCCTGTTCCAGTGCCTGACCACTCTTGCAGCAAAGACATTTTAACTCATATTCAACCTAAACCTCCCCTGGCACAATTCCAGGCCATTTCCTCTCCTTCTGTCAGCTGATGCTTTAGAGAAGAGACCAAGCCCCACCTCACTCCAACCTCCTTTCAGGAGATGTAGAGAGCAGTGAGGTCTCTCCCCAGCCTCCTCTTCTCCAGACTGAACACCCCCAGTTCCCTCAGCTGCTGCTCACCAGCCCTGTTCTCCAGACCTTTCACCAACTTTGTTGCCCTTCTCTGGACCTGCTCCAGCAACTCCGTGTCCTTCTTGTCCTGAGGGTTGTGACTGGACAGGGCTGGGTGCTACTGGCACTTGCTTTCTCTGTTATTTTCTTTGCCTTTCCCAAGCAGTCAAGGGCTGTGCTTTTAAGAGAGCTCAACACCCACACTCGAGGGCCTGTGTTTCCTACAAGCTCTGTTCCTACTGAGGTGCTTGAGGGGTACCCTCAGCACTGTGTGCTAAGCTGCTTTAAACTCAGACTGTCATTAGCTCCTCCCAGGCTACTGTGAAGAGTAAAGAAAAGATGGTTGTGCCTTAGAGGGGCTGGAGGAAGGGTTTTCACTAACCTGGTTGTACTGCCAGGACTGAAATACACTCAGAGCAGCTCTTTGTGCTTTTGAAGGCAGTCCTGGCACATAGTGTTTTCCAGCTGAAGAATGCCTGTCCAGAAAAGCCACCCTGGCTGTTTGTGGTGAGGGTTTGCCAGCATGTGAAGGTGTGTGTACATGCCATGCCCTGGTCCTGCTTCCCTGGGGACCTTCAAATTGGCTGCCTAGGTTTCAGACACCCCCCTTTTCAAAGAGGAGAACAAAGGTAGGGCCCTGAATTGGTCCCTGCTGCACAATAAAGAACTGTGGACAGGCTGGAAAGTGTCCAGAGAAGGGCCATGAGAATGCTCAGAGGACTGGAAGCCCTGCCATGTGAGGAAGGGCTGTGAGAGCTGGGTTTGTTCAGCCTTGAGAGAGAAGGCTTAGGGGAGACCTTATTACCGTCTTCCAGTACCTAAAGGGTGGCTGCCAGGAGTAGGGCACTGCAGACTTCTGTGCTAAAATCATACCTGGCATGAGGACAATCTTGCCACCAGAGTTCAGGTTGCTGGCAAGATAAATACAAGCATTCAACAAGTATATCTGGCATTCAACAAGTCCAAGTGCCAGGTGCTGCACTTTGGCCACAGCAACCCCATGCAGAGCTACAGGCTGGGGACAGAGTGGCTGAGAGCAGCCAAACAGAGAGGGACCTGGGGGTACTGATTGACAGCTGCCTGAACATGAGCCTGCAGTGTGCCCAGGTGGCCAAGAAGGCCAATGGCATCCTGGCCTGCATCAGGAACAGTATGGCCAGCAGGAGCAGGGAGGTCATTGTGCCCTGTGCTCTGCTTTGGTTAGGCCACACCTTGAGTCCTGTGTCCAGTTCTGGGCTCCTCAGTTTAGGAAGGACATCAAGACACTTGAAGGTGTCCAGAGAAGGGCAACGAGGCTGGTGAGAGGCCTTGAGCACAGCCCTGTGAGGAGAGGCTGAGGGAGCTGGGGTTGCTTAGCCTGGAGAAGAGGAGGCTCAGGGGTGACCTCATTGCTCTCTACAACTACCTGAAGGGTGGTTGTAGCCAGGAAGGGGTTGGCCTCTTCTCTCTAGCAACCAGCACCAGAACAAGAGGACACAGTCTCAAGCTGTGCCAGGGGAAGTTTAGGCTGGAGGTGAGAAGAAAGTTCTTCACTGAGAGAGTGATTGGCCATTGGAATGTGCTGCCCAGGGAGGTGGTGGAGTCACCATCCCTGGAGGTGTTCAAGAGGGGACTGGATGTGGCACTTGGTGCCATGGTCTAGTCCTGAGGTCTGTGGTGACAGGTTGGACTGGATGATCTTCGAGGTCTCTTCCAACCTTAGCGATACTGTGAGGGAGGCTCCCTTCTTACAAGGAGTCCCATGGAAAAGACAAGAGGCAAGGGGTGCAAGTTACTGCTGGGGAGATTCTGATTGGAAGAAAATGTTTCACCATCGTAGGAGTTAGACATTGGAATCATCTCCCAGGGGAAGCAGTGGATTCCCTTCGCTGGACTGCTTTAAGACTGAGCTTGCCAGGGTGCTGGGCCAGCTCATTTCAACTACACTGTCACCTAGAAAGGTTGGACCAGGTGATCCCTGGGGTCCTTTCCATCCTGGCATGCTGTGATTTCACTTGTGTGGGCAAATCATGGCACTGCCTTCAGTCTGCTCCTGAGCAAAAATGCCTCTGCATGCCAGGACAGGGAGGGGACAGAGGTGGCCACGAGTCTGGAGGGAAGCCCCCCCACTGCTGAAGGTGGGCTGGTTTGGGAGGGGATCATTTCCATAAGCAGAGGGCACTCTTCAGCAGTGAAAGGGCTTTGCCTTTGTTACAGAATCACAGCCATCTCATCAGCTGCTGACTGTCTTGCTCAATCCTTCTATGAAAGGTCTCCTTTCCATCCCCTCATGTTAGTGTGGTGGGAGGACAAGGGGGGAACCATGTCAGCCCTCCACCCTTCCACAGAATCACAGAATGTTAAGGGCTGGAAGGGACCTCAAAAGATCATCCAGTCCAAGCCCCTTGCCAGAGCAGGGGATCATAAGTGATGTTAAAGATCACAGTGGTAGAATGCCCAAGTGCCCAGTGCACTTCTCGTTTGGGGGGTGGGAGGGGGAAGCAGTGTGTGACAGATGGAGCACTGCTGCTGCTACTGGCAGTGGGATCAATCACAGAAGCATAGAAGTGTTTTTGTTGGACAAGGCCTCTAAGATCATCGACTCCAACAGCCAACCCCACACCACCATGGCCATCAAACCACCTCCCAGAGTGCCATGGCCACATGTTTCTTGAACACCTCCAGGGAAGGTGACTGCACCACCTCCCTGGGCAGCCTGTTCCAATCCCTGACCACCCTTGCAGCAAAGAAAGTTTTCCTAATATCCAACCTAACCCTGACACAATTTCGGGCCATTTCAGGGATGGTTCTCCCCTGCCATGCAGTCCTCGAGGCCAGCAAGCTGCAGCCTTTGACACCTCCCTCCCCCCTCTCTCAAACTGAGTATAAACTTTACTCCTAGGTTCAAAAGCAGCCAAAGTGTGAGCAGGAGGGCAGAGAGTGTTTCTGGCAAGGCTGTTTGCAGCATGCAGGAAGGAATTAAGTGTGGGAAAATGTTCCCTTGCCTCAGCTGCAGCTTGGGAAAGCTGTAGGCAGTGGTTTTGTCAAGGCGGAGGCTTTTGGTTGAAACTCTGCAGAGGTCCTTGCCCACCTGTGAGTAACCAGCACATAGGGCACTTCTCCCAGGAAGAGGAGAAGCTTAGCTTCATAACCCTCCAGGCAAAAACCTTTCCACGTGTGTGCCCAGCATGTCCCCACCTCAGGGGCAAGATGGTCCCTGTCTTCCTCACAGAAAGAGAGACTGGCCATTGGGATGTGCTGCCCAGGGAGGTGGTGGGGTCACCATCCCTGGAGGTGTTTTAGAGAAGACTGGATGAGGCACTTGGTGCCATGGTTTAGTTAATTAGATAATGTTGGGTGATAGGTTGGACTTGATGATCCTGAAGGTCTTTTCCAATCTGGTTATTCCTATTCCTATTCCTATTCCTATTCCTATTCCTATTCCTATTCCTATTCCTATTTTATTCTGTTCTAGGGGGAATGGAACAAAACTAGAAATGGGTAGATTCAGATTGGATGTCAGAAAGAAGCTCTTCCCCAGGAGGGTGGTGAGACACTGGCACAGGCTGCCCAGGGAGGTGGTGGAAGCCTCATCCCTGGAGGTGTTTGCAGCCAGGCTGGATGTGGCTGTGAGCAACCTGCTGTAGTGTGAGGTGTCCCTGCCCGTGGCAGGGGGTTGGAACTGGATGGTCCTTGAGGTCCCTTCCAACCCTAATATTTCTGTGATTCTATTCTGGATCTTGCTGGCACTCAGGCAGCCTTTCCAGTCAGTGCACACACTTGTTCCTTTTCATTGTAAGGTGTGCTGGGGATAGCTCAGTGCAAAACATCTCCCTCTCTTAGCCTGACAGCTCTATGATGCCTTAAATCTTACTGGAGGTAGCTCCCTCATGCTATATCAGGTCCTGCTTTTCCAAACTTAGCATTCCCAAAGGAATGGGGGAGATAGACTTGTGGTTACAGCAAGAGACTGCCAGGTAGGTGATCTGTCTGGGAAGCCACCCCAGCCACAGATGCTTGTCTGACCTTCAGCAGAGCAATTAGTGTAGATGAGGTAACAGCGATGCTGTGGAGACAAGATGACACATGGTGTTTCATGCTAAGAGCCACATTTGGAGCTTAAAATGTTCTGTGGTTTCTGTTTTCCCTCCACAGTAGAGGGAAGTAAGTGCTAGAATAAGCCATGAGGAGGCAGACCCTGGAAAAAGTCTCCAAGTTCCCGGACCCATGGAGGAAAACATCCTCCCTCTACCCACAGCACTGAGGAGGTCCACGGGCAGCACAATGCCAGTGCCATCTTCTCACCTACCCCTGTCCCCTCCCTGAGGAACAGGGGACATAGGTGTATTTCCACAAGCAAGACAGCTCTAGGACACAGGCCTTTCCTCAGTGCAAAGACATCTAAGGGGTACTTGAACACCTTTCCTCCTCCTCCCAGTGCTGGCCTTTCTGAAGAGAAGAGGGAGCAGCACCAGGAGGGACTTTGGAGGGGAACTTCTGGTCAGGCACCTCGCCTGTCCCAGGGCACCCTGAATGCTCTTATGGAATGACACAAAGGTAGGGGCCTCTAGGCCAAGTCCTCTGCTAGAGCAGGATCACCTGGAGTAAGTAAATCACACAGGAAGATGTCCAGGTGCACTTTGCCACATTGAACCTCATGAGATTCCCCTCAGCCCTCCTCTCCATCCTGTCCAGGTCTCTCTCGAGGGTGTTTTGATCAGATCCCCTCTCAGCCTCCTCCAGTGCACAGGTTGCTCTGGGGCCCAAAGCCTGGCACCTCCCATCCCATAATAAACTGCACCAGTGATCTGTTGGAGAGCAGCCCTGTGGAGAAGGACCTACGAATCCTGGTGGACAACAAGTTATCCATGGGACAGCAATGTGCTCTGGGGGGCAAGAAGGCCAATGGGATCCTGGGGTGCATTAAGAGGAGTGTGTCCAGTAGATCGAGGAAGGTTCTCTTCCCCCTCTACACTGCCCTGGTGAGGCCACACCTGGAATACTGCATCCAGTTTTGGGCTCCCCAGTTCAAGAGGGACAGGGATCTGCCGGAGAGAGTCCAATGGAGAGCTGCCAGGATGATTGAGGGACTGGAGCACTGCCCTGTGAGCACAGGCTGAGAGATGTGAGGCTTGTTAGATGGGAGAAGACTGAGAGGGGATTTAATAAATGGTTATAAATATCTGAGGGCTGGGGGTGAAGAGGGAGGGGACAGGATCTGCTCAGTTGCACCTTGGGGTAGGACAAGGGGCAATGGAGAGAAACTACAGCACAGGAGGTTCCACCTCAACGTGAGGAGAAACTTCTTCACTGTGAGGGTCACAGAGCACTGGAACAGGCTGCCCAGAGACTTTGTGGAGTCTCCTTCTCTGGAGACTTTCCAGACCTATGTGGACCTGTGCTGGATTCTCTGGTCCTGCTTTGGCAGGGGGTCGGACTCGATGATCTCCAGAGGTCACTTCCAATCCCCAACATCCTGTGATGAAGCCTGTGATCTGCTTGCCTAGAGCTCACAGTCCCACCCGTGCTGCTAAGGCCACCTGTGCAGTTTCTCTCCACTGCAAAAAAACCTTCCCAAACCTCCAGAGTGTTGGAAATATCAGTGATCTGACCACAACATTGGTCCATCAGAAGATGATGGAAGTCCTGACATTCATTTTCTGTTTCTTCTGCTCTCGGAGCCCTCCAGTGAACTCGATGATCTTTAGAATAGAATAGGAAATAGAATAAAATAGACCGGGCCGGAAGAGACCTTCAAGATCATCTCCCACTCCTCACATCCTGTGATCCCTGCAGCAGCCTCTTCCCCAGCCCGCAAGGGGCACTTCGCAGCGCTGCCGCCGCGGGCAGGCTCCGTGCCGGCTCCGTGCCGCCTATGTGCGCGAGGGCGGGGGCGGTCCGGGGGCGGTCCGGGGGCGGTGTCTTTGGGCACCGGCGGCCCGGCCCCGCCCCTCCCCGCCCCTCCCCGCCCCTGGAGGCTTAAAGCGTCGTGGTCGGGGAGCGGTGCTCCCAAACTGCGCCATGGCAGGGGCTGGTGTTTTTCTGGCGCTGCTGGCTGCGGCCTTGGTGTGCGCTGCCACCGTGCAGGGTAGCGGGTACCGCCCGCGCCTGGTGGGGGCCCCGGTCACCATCAGCGACAGCGACAACAATGAGGGCCTGCAGCAGGCCCTGCGCTTCGCCATGGAGGAGTACAACAAGGCCAGCAACGACATGTACTCCAGCAGGGTGGTGCGGATCATCAGCGCCAAGGAGCAGGTGGGTTCCCTGGCCAGCTTGGGAATGGTGGCGGCTGCCTGCGGCCCGGGGGGCGTTGGGTCGAGCCCGGCGCCACCCGGGGAGCAGCTGGAGATGAGGCCTGTGGATTTCCTTGGAGAAAGAGCAGGCCTCAAGCTCGAGGGTGTTGGCCAAGCTGTTCCGTTCCCCTCCTCCCCAGAGCGAAGAAAGCCTTTTTTGCTGTCTCCTGGGTTTTGTTAATCTCCTAGGTGTTAATGTCCTTCTCTGGAGGCGTTCAAAACCCGCCTGGGTGCGTTCCTGTGTCCTGCCCTAGGTGATCCTGCTCTGGCAGGGGGTTGGACTGGGTGATCTTTCGAGGTCCCTGCCAACCCCTAATGTTCTGTGATTCTGTAATCAGAACGTCCTCGTGTGATGCCGAGGAGGCTGGGGGAGTTTCCTCATGCTGCTGCTGGCTTAACAGAGCTCTCTGCTGACTGAGGAAGCTGCTCTCCCAGACTTGTTTACTTGGATTTTGCTTCCTGTTTTTGAAAGGCTGCCAGGTCCCTTCTTCTGTCGCAGCTGCCACGCAGACTCCCTCTCCTGCTGGGGTCTGGCTTTCATCGTGTCGCCAGAAAACTGCCTGCCCCTGTGTTAGGCTTTTCTTACCAGAGGGCCCTTCTGTGCATGCTGCAAATAAAGCTGCTTCTGCCTCCCTGTCTTGCTGCAGGTTGTGGCTGGAATGAAGTACATCATGGAAGTTGAGATTGCCAGGACAACCTGTGAAAAGCCAGCGGCTGATCTGCAGGACTGTGCTTTCCCTGACTCCCCCAGCTGGCCAAGGTAAGCTCCAGAGCGTGGCGTAGTGGCCCCTGGGTTTCCAGCCTCTTCCCTCCGGCTGACCTGGTAAGAGGTATGAGCACTGTCACCTGCCTGCCCCAGTCGAGATCAGAGGCTTCCTGCTTGGAACTGAAGGTGCTCCCCTTGCAGAACTTGTCTTCCCAGGTGATGATGACAGAGGAGGCAGGGCTTTCTGACCTGCTTTGGAAGTGCTGGTCTGGGGCTGGAGCACATGGAGGGCTCAGTCCTCTCACAGTGGATATGTGGAGGAAACTGCCAAGCCTGTGGCTCTCCGGTTCAGTGTCTGGAGTTTTCATACCACCCTTTTATCCTGTGGAATTGTAAGCTTGCTTGACTTGACACAAGCTTTCCTGGGAGGCCTTCCAAGAGGCAGATTGCTATTAATGTCCATGTGAGGTGTTCAAAATAGGATTGGATGTGGCACTTCAAGCCCTGGCTTAGTTGTCATGAGGTGTTAGGCAATGGGTTGGACTTCACAATTTCTGAGGTCTTTTCCAACCTGGTTGGTTCTGTGATGCTGTGATAATGGCTTGGTAAGCACAGAGAACAGGGGCAATGATCTTCCAGGGATACCCCAGCTTTGGAGGTGAGAGCACCGAATAGGCCTGTCTTGACCTGACCTGAGTCTAATTTTCCCTCAGTTACTTCTGTTAATCACAGTGAGAGGCTTAGCTTCTCTGTGTACATGCCCTCTCTGCCTGCACATCCAAGGAGGGTGACTGCACACACGTGATCTGTGCAGCAGCCAGCTGGAAGCTGGTGTGTACCATCGTCAGCAGGGATTGTTTGACATGCAGACATCCAGGCCAGCTGTGCCTCACAGCTTACCTTGGGGATTACCCATGCTGAAAGCTTGCCCCTGTCTGAATGGGTCAAGGCAGTAACCTGATGTGGTGGGATGAAATTTCACCCCCCCCAGCATTAACTTTGCCAGAGCAGCTCAGTTGGAAGCAAATGGAAGCTGTGTTTACAAGCAGAACTGCTATCCACAATGGAGTGCAATGAACACATACAAAACACACAGTATGCACAGTATTTGCAGTTGATAAACAGCACAAGAACCCCTGGCCAAAGACCAGGGGAAGCTACTAGCTTCTCCCTCCCTGCCTCTTCCTTACCCCCTGTACAAAAGAGAACAGAAAGGAGCAGAGGGATGTTAGACTTAGCCAAAACAATGCAACCCAGGTCAAGCAGAAGCAAGTTAGTATCTCTCCCAGAGTGAAGAAGCAAGGAGAGCAGAGAGATTGGTTTGGTAGGACTAGTTTTGGTCCCTTATCTCTCCAGTGGGATTGTTCAGAATTACCTTTATTCTCCTTGTTACACCCAGCAGTGACTCATTGGCATTTTACTACTTTCTGTTCAAAATCTGTGAAAAATTCAAAGGCATAAGCCTGAAACTACCACAGCTGATGATCAGAAGTGTTGACTACTCAGTTTCTCTGTTAGTGTTTGCTCATCCTCAGCAGGTACTGACAGGAGTGGTGTTCCAAAATCATAGAATCACAGAGTTGTCAGGGCTGGAAGGGACCTCAAGGATCAGCCAGTTCCAGCCCCCTGCCATGGGCAGGGACACCTCACACTGCAGCAGGTTGCTCACAGCTACATCCAGCCTGGCTGCAAACACCTCCAGGGATGAGGCTGCCACCACCTCCCTGGGCAACCTGTGCCAGTGTCTCACCACCCTCCTGGGGAACAACTTCTTCCTCACATCCAATCTCAATCTCCCCATTTCTAGTTTTGCTCCATCCCCCCCCAGTTCTATCACTCCCTGACACCCTCAAAAGTCCCTCCCCAGCTTTCCTGTAGACCTCTTCAGATACTGGAAGGCCACAATTAGGTCTCCTCAGAGCATTCTCCAGACTGCACAACCCCAACTCCCTCAGTCTGTCTCCATAGCAGAGCAGCTCCAGCCCTCTGCTCACCCTCGTGGCCCTTCCAGCACCTCCAGATCCTTCCTGCAATAGGGGCTCCAGACCTGGACACAGAGCTTCAGCTGTGGTCTCTCCAGAGTGGAGCAGAGGGGGAGAATCGCCTCCCTTGCCCTGCTGGCTGTGCTTCTCTTGCTGCAGCCCAGGATCCTTGAGGAGAGTGCGCTTGTGGGGAGCTGTGGAAGTGGCTGGCTCGGCTGGGGTAGCAGATCCACGCAGGACAGTGGGGGATGACCGTTCTGTGCTCTCCCTCTGGTAACTCCTTTTGCTGTTCTCTCCTTCAGCACACCGTCTGCAAGTTCGTAGTGTACACTGTTCCTTGGCTGAATAAAACTGAACTGCTGGAGAGGGAGTGCCAGTAAGCCTGCCTTGGCTCCAGCAGAGACCAGCAAGCAGCTGCTCAGAGTTGAAAAGGATTGAAAAAAGAATAGAAGAAGGAAAAAAACAACCCAAAAGAAGGGCAATAACACAAACTTCTCCATGTCTGTTAACTCCTTTTGTATGCTTGTGCTATGCAAGATAACCTCTGTAACTTCTAAGCACAGTAAGACCTCCACTCTCTCTCTTTGTAACTGCAGCCTTGGAGGAGCTGTTTTGTTTGGTCTCCCCACAGCATTCCCAATAAAGTAACTCCAACATCAGGAATCTGCTTCTTTAACAGCAGCCCCCCAGCACACCAGCCCTTGGTGGCCTGCTTCTGGGAGGGCTGTGAACATACAACTTGGTTGCTGTGATAGAGTTTTCTGTGAGCTTCTGCTTGGAATTGTGAACAGTTCATCCTGCCTGAAGAAGGGAGGGAGAGGGAAGGGGAATCCTGACAAGGGCCTGTAGTGATAGGACAAGGGGGAAGGGCTTTAGGCTGCAAGAGAGGAGATTCAGGCTGGAGGTTGGGATGGAATCCTTTGCAGGGGGGTGGGGAGACATTGGAATAGGTTGCCCTGGGAGGTTGTGGATGCCCCTCCCTGGAGGTGTTCAAGGCTGCCAGGTTTGATGAGGCCTTGAGCAACCTGGTCCCCTGGAAGGTCCATGGCAGGGTGCTTGGTACTAGATGGTTTTTTTTAAGGTCACTTCCAACCCAAACCATTCTCTGCTCCCAAAGGAGATCAACAGTGCCTCACTCTGGGCTCTGAGTAAGTCCCTAGGTGTTAGTCACTGCAGAAGCATTCTCCTGTGGCGTGTTAAGACTCGTGGTTTCAGGTGCTGGCTGCTACACTGGTTAGGGCAAGGTCAGGGAGGGAGCTGCAGCTGGGTGATCTGTGAGGCCCCTTGCACCCTAAGCCATTCTCTGCAGGCTGTGTGTGCTTCTGTAGCTGTGCTGTAAGAGCTAACAATGTCCTCCTGTGCTTCCTGCACCCTGCTCCAGGAACCCTTTCTGAAGGAGCTGGTCTTGGCAGGTTGTATCATCAGGGATTTTGGAGCAGAAAGCTCTAGGCCTTCCTTCCAGTCCAGGCACTAGCATGGCTTGCTTCAGTTTTAAGCTAAGCTATGCAGAGCTGGAGGAGCAGCTTCCTTGGCATGTGTGTCTGAATCATGCCAGCTTCCCTTTTCAGGCAGAGGTGGGGGCAGAAACAGAGTCATGGATTTATTTTGGTTGGATATTTCAGATCATTGAGTCCAGTCTAGCTGTGCCAAGCCTGGTGTTAAACCCTGGCCCTCAGCACCACATCTCTCTGTCTTTTCAACACCTCCAGGGCCTGGGTTCAACCAGGACCCTTTTCCAGTACTTGAGAACCCTTTCTGGAAAGGAGTTCTTCTAATATCCAACCTAAACCTCCCTTGGTCAAACTTGAGGCCATTTCTTCTGTCATTTGTGGCTAGGGAGAAGAGACCAACACCCACCTGGCTCCAACCTCCTTTCAGAGAATGCAGAGAACAAGAAAATCTTTCAGCCTCCTCCAGACTAAACCCCAGCTCCCTCAGCCACTCCTCACCAGCCCTGTTCTCCCACTTCACTGCTCTCCTCTGGACCTGCTCCAGCACCTCAATGTCTTTCTTGTAGCGAGGGCCCCAAAACGAACCCAGGACTCAAGCTGTGGCCTGAGCAGTGCTCAGTACAGGAGAATCACTGCCCTGGCCCTGCTGGTCGCTCTATTCCTGCTGCCTGGAGTGGGTCAGTGACAAGCCTGGCTTGGAGGGGAGAGGACAACTGAACTATTCTCTCTCTGTACATTAGCTGTGGGGAACTGGAATCACAGGCTCACAGGATGTTAGGGGTTGGAAGGGACCTCCTAAAAATCATTGAGTCCAATCCCCCTGCCAGAGCAGGACCATAGAATCCAGCACGGGTCACACAGGAACACATCCGGATCGGTCTGGAAAATCTCCAGAGGAGACTCCACAACCTCTCTGGGCAGCCTGCTCCAGGGCTCTGTGACCCTCACAATGAGGAAGTTCCTCCTCATGTTGAGCTGCAACCTCCTGTGCTGCATTTTCCATCCCTTGCCCTATGCCAGGGTGCAACTGAGCAGAGCCTGTCCCCTCCCTCCTGACCCTCAGATATTTATAACCATTGATTAAATCCCCTCTCAGCCTTCTCCTCTCCAGACTAAGCAGCCCCAGGGCTCTCAGCCCCTCCTCATAGGGCAGTGCTCCAGTCCCCCAAGCATCCTGGTGTTGCCTGCTGGTATGCAGGGGAAAAACTCACTCTTGCAGGACCTTCCTTTTTGGTTGTTAAAACTTGCCATCTTGATCTGAAAAGCACAGATTTTCCCCATCAAGCCAAATGACAACGAGGGGAAGGTGTCTCTGTAATAGCCACCACTGTGCCTTGTTTTATGCAGTATTGAGGGGGCTGTTCTTTTGGCATGGAGGCAAAGCAGACCATGAGCTGCAGCTGTGCATTAGGAAAGCTCTATGGAAAATAGGCTGATTTTACCCCCCTCCCTTTCTTTCACCACCACCTCCCCTTTCCCACCACATCAGCCTCTTTGCCACCCCACCCACCCCATTGTCCCCTCAAACCCACAGCACCTGGGCTCTGTAGCGTCTCCTCCCACCCCAGCTGTGGCCACTTGGCCCTCCCCACCCACTGCCCTATTTAAGCAGCCCCAGGAAGGGCTGAAGCCCCAAGCTGAGCCCATCTGGGCTGGAGGATCCTCCTCTGATCACAGGTGAGTGCCTATGGTACACCCTGGGTGATGGTGGTGGTGACAACAAAGGCCGGGGGCCTGCTGGCCCCCGGCTGTTAGGGCTAGGATTCATGACTACTCCAACACCATCCACGGGTGCTGGCTGGGGCTGAGTTACTCTGTGTGGTATCTTGGCTGGTTGAGAGTCTTGTTTCTAGCTCTAGGATGGCTGATGGAGCAGGAGCTGTTTGTGCAAGGTAGGGGACGGGGTAGAGGGAGCAGGAGCTGCTTTGGGAAGGAAGGTGAAGCTGGGTGAGGGGGGTGGTGAGGAGCAGGAGCCCCTTTGGGAAGGTGAAGCTGGGTGAGGGGGGTGGTGAGGAGCAGGAGCCCCTTTGGGAAGGTGAAGCTGGGTGGGGGTTTAGTTAGTCATGAGGTGTTGGGTGATAGGTTGGACTTGATCTCTGAGGGCTCTTCCAACCTCCTTGACTGTGTGAGGAGCACTTATCTGCTCCTACCTTCAGGGCAATTACCTGCTTTTATCCTGGCAGCACAGGGTTTGAGTTACATCTCTCTGCCATGGCAGTGTGCTCTACCTCTCACTTCCTCTAGTTCTGGACATCCTTTGGATTGTTCCTGCCCTTTGGACTACAGCTCAGAGCACGGCTTCCCCCAGCGAAGGCGTTGGTGGTTTCCAGCTCGGCAGCCTGTGAGTGATTTAGGCTAATTTTCCTGCTGGTTTCTGAGGCTTACAGCTTGTTCCCTGTTGGTTAGCTCTGTTGTGAGCAGCTGGTTTGTCTCACCACCCCGAGGCAGCATTAATAGAAGAGAATTAACCAGGTTGGAAGAGTCCTTTGAGATGGAGTCCAGCCTCTCACCCAGCACCATCTAATCAACTCAGCCATGGCACCAAGTGCCTCATCCAGGTTCTTCCTAAACACATTCCGGTGGTGGTGACTCCACCACCTCCCTGGGCAGCACATTCCAAGGGCCAAGCTCTCTTTCTATGGAGAATTTCTTCCTCACCTCCAGCCTAAACCTCCCCTGGTGCAGCTTGAGACTGTGTCCTCTTGTTCTGGTGCTGATTGCCTGGGAGAAGAGACCAACCCACACCTGGCTGCAACCTCCCTTCAGATAGTTGTAGAGAGCAATAAGGTCTCCCCTGAGCTTCCTGTTCCCCAGGCTAAGCAACCCCAGCTGCCTCAGCCTCTCCTCACAGGGCTGTGCCCCAGACCCCTTTGCTCTTTGTTTCATGTGCACAAGAAGCTTCCAGTTTGTTTTCTAGACTGTTATTCATAGAATGAAAGAATAAGGTTGGAAAAGACCTCAAGGATCATCAAGTTCAACCTGTCACCCAAGACCTCATGACTCTTCTGCTCTTTGTCAGCATCCTGTTGTGTGTCATTACCCTTTCACCAGCTGGGCAGCCCAGCCTGCACCAGATTGCCTTGGAAAACCTATTTCTGATGCTTAATAAATCATATTTGTATTGATCATATTTCTGGCTTATCTCTTTGATTATAAAACTAAATCAGAGCCCCTTTGGGAAGGTGAAGCAGGGGGCTGGGGAGGGGGGAGCAGGAGTCCCCTTGGGAAGGTGAAGCAGGGGGCTGGGGAGGGGGAGCAGGAGTCCCCTTGGGAAGGTGAAGCAGGGGGGTGGTGGGGCAGAGGAGACTAGCACCCAAGAGCTCTAAGAAAGGTGCCTGAGGTGTTTCCTATTCCTACTGAATTTGTGTTGCTGGGAGCTGTGGGCCACTGGGCCTGGTGCCAAAAGAATGGGGAACTTAGTTATTGGTGTGAAGAGGATTATTGATTTAAAAAGGAAATGTTCTCAGGCAGTGTAGTTTTACAGCAAATACAGAACTGTCAGGGCTGGAAGGGACCTCAAGGCTCAGCCAGTTCCAACCCCCTGCCGTGGGCAGGGACCCCTCATACCACAGCAGGTTGCTCACAGCCACATCTAGCCTGGCTGCAAACATGTCCAGGGGTGAGGCTTCCACCACCTCCCTGGGCAGCCTGTGCCAGGCTCTCACCACCCTCCTGGGGAACAACTTCTTCTTGACATCCAATCTCAATCTAGACATTTCTAGTTTTGTTCCATTCCCCCCAGTCCTATCACTCCTTGACACCCTAAGAAGTCCCTCCCCAGCTTTCTTGTAGCCCCCTTCAGATCCTGGAAGGCCACAACAAGGTGTCCTCAGAGCCTTCTCTTCTCCAGACTGAACAGCCCCAACTCCCTCAGTCTGTCCTCATGGATACTGTCCCCAAGACAGGAGCCAGCAGTGTGCCCTTGTAGCCAGGAAGGCCACCAGGAGCCTGGGCTGCATTAAGAAGAGTGTGGCCAGCAGGTTCAGAGAGCTGCTCCTCTCCCTGTACTCCACCCTGGTGAGGCTTCATCAGGAATATTGTATCCAGGTTTGGACTCCCCAGTTCAAAAGAGACAGGGTCCTACTACTGGAGAGGCCCAGAGGAGGGCCACAAAGATGCTGGGGGGACTGGAACATTTCTATTAGGAGGAGAGGCTGGGAGAGCTGGGGCTGCCTAGCCTGGGGAAGAGAAGGGTGAGAGGGAATCTGATCAGTGCTTGTTGATAGCTAAAGGCTGGAGGTCATAGAATCATTAAGGTTGGAAAAGACCATCTGTGAGGTCAGGAGGATGTGGCTGGGCTCTCTTCAGTGGTGCCCAGTGACAAGGGGCAATGAGCAGAAGCTGGATTGCAGGAGGTTTCACTTACACCTAAAGAAAAGCTTCCTTCCTGGGAGGGTGGCAGAGCCCTGGAGCAGGCTGCCCTGAGAGGCTGTGGAGTCTCCTTCTCTGGAGGCTTTCAAACCCTGCCTAGGCACCACCCTGTGCAGCCTTCTCCAGGGCAACCTGCCTTGGCAGGGGGGTGGGCTCGATGATCTCAAGCCAGGCTGTGGTCCTGTGAAAGCCTGGCCCTGTTCTACAGGAGTGAATGTTCCCCACAAGCAGCTCTCAGCACAGGTGGATGTGCAAGGCAGGCAAGGTGTTTAAGCCAGTCAAGCATGCTGCTGCTAGCCTCGGTATCTACAGCATCATGTCAGTGGCTGGTGTGAGCACCACAGGGAGAGCCAGCTCCAGAGCTAGGTAAGAACCCTGCAGCTTTCCCGTGTCTCCTGGTGTGATGTCCCTTTACTCAAGCAACAGAAATAAGGAAGCTTCCCTGAACAGAAGGGAAGTGAGACTGAGCCTGGGCTCAGGCATAGTTGGGGTGTGTTGGTTCACTCCTAGGGAAGGGCAGGAAGGACACTGAGGTGCTGCAGCAGGTCCAGAGAAGAACAACAAAGCTTTTGAAGGCTCTGGAGAACAGGGCTGGTGAGGAGCAGCTGAAGGAGCTGAGGGTGTTCAGTCTGGAGAAGGAGAAGGCTGAGGGGAGACCTCATTGCTCTCTCCACCACTCCCTGAAAGAAGGTGGGAGTGAGGTAGGGGTTGGTCTCTTCTCCCTACTATCAGGTGATAGAATGAGAAGAAATGGCCTGAGGCTGTGCCAGGGGAGGCTTAGGTTGGATACTAGGAGAAATTCCTTGCTGCAAGAGTGGTCAGGCACTGGCACAGGCTGCCCAGGGAGGTGGTGGAGCCACTGTCCTTGGAGGCCATGGCACTTAGGAACATGGTTTGATGGCCATGGTGGTCTTAGGGTGGACTTGCCAATCTCAAAGGCGTTTTCCAACTAAACCAAGCTGAGGGAACGAAGGGACAGCACAAATCAGCCTGTCCTCAGGAGCTGCCGAGCTTCAGCCTTGGGGACTGTCCCTGCGTGCTCTCAGCTTGGAGCAAGTGCCACCAGACCCTGCCCCAGTTTCAGTGCCTTGTGCTGTGAGCTGCCTTACTTTGCATCTGCAGCAGGCTGGGAGCATGAGTGGGAAGCTGCCCTGCCAAGAGCAGTTTGCTTGGCAGGCCTTGCTGCCTGCTGCTGCCTCAGCCAGCTGAGCTCCCAGCTGCGTTTTCAGCTGTATGCACCGACAGGCACCTCCAGCTCATTCCAGGGCCAATCTCGCTTTCTGCGACCAAGAACTTTCTAAGATCAAGCCTGAGCTTCCCCCTGGCACAGCTTGAGACTGTGTCCTCTTGTTCTGCTGCTGGTTGCCTGGGAGAAGAGACCAACAATGTTAGGGGTTGGAAGGGACCTCCAGAGATCATTCAGTCCAACCCCCCTGCCAGAGCAGGATCACCTAGAGCAGATCACACAGGAATGTGTCCAGGCAGGCTTTGAATGTGTCCCTAGGAGACTCCACAACCCCCCTGGGCAGCCTGTGCCAAGGCTCTGTCACCCTCACAGGGAAATAATTCTTCCTCCTGTTTCCATGGAACTTCCTATGCCTCAGCTTCCATCCACTGCCCCTTGTCCTGTCACTGGGCATCAGTGAGCAGAGCCTGGCTCCAGCCTCCTGGCACTCACCCTCACATGTTTATAAACATGAATGAGGTCACCCTCAGACTCCTCCAAGCTAGGGAGCCTCAGCTCCCTCAGCCTCTCCTCATAAGGAAGATGTACCTGGGACTGTTGATGGACCCTGTCCCACCCTGGGCTCTCCTGGCCATGCTGAGACTCTAAGGGACTGTGCCCTGCTGGGCAAGGTATGGCCAATGCTAGGGCTCCTCAGCTCCTGGCTCATCCCTTCCTCTTGCAGCTCCCTGGGACGGGGCCCTTCAGGGTCTTTTTGAGATCCCTGTGTGTGTACCAGCACCCCTGCCAGGCCTGGACACTGCACACAGCCTAGACTGCAGTTTCCTCCAAGGAAATGCCAAGCTAATTTCCTTTCAGGGAACGGCTGGGTGAGGATCCAGGTCACCCTGAAGCCCCAGGGCTGGGCCACCCGGTGCCACTGCCACGGTGCCTGTGCTTGAGGTGTGCACTATTGCTTAGCCTCAAGCATGGAGTCTGAGCCTTAGTGAGTGTTGGAAAGTGGTGTTTGCATTCATGCTTTAGGATCACTCGAGTGTGGATCCTTCAGGAGACCAATTTTGCTGCTCAAAGCCACCTCCCATTTTGAATCTTGGTGCTTTCTCTCTTGATGACACAAGATCCCCTTCCTCACAGGATGCAGCTGTGGTCTGGGCATCATTTCTGCAGGGCTGAGCAGGAAGGAGTCCTAGCCTGAGTCACTGCTGACGATGCTTGGCCCCTCCAGGACTCTTTTTGCACAGCTTTGGTGCTGGCCTGACTGTGAGAAGGGGGGAGGGCAGGTGCCTGGTTCTCCTCTCTGGGTGAAATGGTCCCAGGCTTGGCAAGGAGGAGTGAAGAGGGTTCTTGGAGCCCACGAGAGAGAAGAGCAGCCAACCTGCAGGCTCCGCAGTGCCAATCCTTCATGGCTGTCTCCTGGCTTTGACACGGGGCACGGCTCAGTGCGCTGGAGGGGCCCAGGGCTCAAGGTGACACTTGCTAAAGCCTTTTGTCTGGGTCATGACTCGCATTGCTCCACCTCTGTGAGCTGCTGCTGGAGTTTTGCAACAGGGAAGAGAGAGAGAAGCTCAGCTGCTCATCTCCATGCTACACCAGGGCAGGAGTGCTGGGGGTGTGCTGGGGGTTCTTTCTGTCCTTCCCGGAGGCAGATGTGGCTATGTGCATGAGTGGGACTGCAGTGGGGAAATCTGTCTCTGATTTCAGCTGGGGAAAGGCACCAGTGACTCACCCTGCCCTCTGTGGTGCAACTGCCTGGCTTTGCCCCGGGACAGAGAGCGGGCAGAGGCTTCTCCCCAGGCTGAACCTTAGTTCCCTCAGACATTGCTCACAAGACCTCTTCTTCAGACCACTCACCGGCTCTGTTGCCCTTCTCTGGACCCTCCCCAGCAGCTCAATGTCCTTCTGGGTGTGAGGCCCCCAGGACATCTCCACCTCTGTTCTTTTAAGCACCCTGTGGTGTTTATGGGTTGGGGTAAGGCTTTCATCAGCAAGTGAGAGCATCCTCCTCCTGTGCTTGCCTCCCGGCCAGGGTCTGCAGGTGCATGATGCTGGAGGTGGCTTTTGCCTGCCACTGAGTCTGTTGCACACAGGCATCCTGGCTGTTCACAACAGCAGTCTGTAGAGGACACTGTGGCAGCATCACTTCATCCTCTCCCTTTAACCTGGGAAAAAACCCAACCCAACAAATGATGCTTAAAATAAAACCCAGTTGTGCAAACTTCGTAGCAATCCAAAAGCAACTTAGTATGTGAGCAGAGAGGAAGCAAAATGAGTGCTGAAAAGTGGCACCTTCTCCTTATGGGGCTCTTGTGAAGCAAGTGTGTCCGTGTGCTCACCTGCAAGATGATCCCATGGGCAGCCAGGTCCTTCAGGAGCCTCTCTGTCCCCCTGTGGGGCACCACAAAGGGTACTACCCTCAGCTGCAGCACCAAGTGGGAATGGATTTCTGTCTTGAATAGAAGTTCTCCAGGAAAAAAACAAAACAGTGGTTTCAGGTGAGGTTGTGAGGTTTGCAGTGAGCACGAGCCTCTCACTTCAGTCCTCCCATCTGTCTAGGTGAGCAATGGTTTCCTTCCTTCCTTGTGAGGCTGAGGAGGGAAGCTCTAACATCACAGAGTCACAGAATGTTAGGGGATGGAAGGGATCTCAAAAGCTCACCCAGTCCAACCCCCTGCAAGAGTAGGATCACCTGGAGTAGCTCACACAGGAATGTGTCCAGCCCCATCCTCTTGATATACACCCCTTAGGTATTGGTCAGCCTCATTAAGACCCCTCTCAGTCTTCTCCAGGCTAAACAGTCCCAGGGCTTTCAGCCTCTTGCTGTGAGAGAGATGCTCCAGGCCCCTCAGCATCTCTGTGGCTCTCTGCTGGACTCTCTGGTAGTTCCCTGTCTCTCTCGAACTGGGGAGCCCAGACCTGGACACAGTCGTCCAGGTGTGGCCTCAGCAGGGCAGAGCAGAGGAGAACCACGCTCTCAGTTGCAGCAGCCTCGTGTGTGTAACCTGACAGCTTTCCACAGGGGGTCACCATCTCCCAGGGGATGCAGGGAGGACGCAGGGAGGATGCAGGGATGGCTGCTTTCTTATCCTTGGAACAAGCAAGGCAGAACGGGCAGCTGCCAGCACCCTGTCCGGAAGCCCAGCAGGGAGCTGTCCTGGCGCCCTCCCGGCTGCAGCAGGCATTCTGCTTTGGTCATGTGTCACAGAAGCCACCGGGCTGGAAAAGACCTCAGAGACCAGCAAGTCCAACCTTGTACCTAACCCCTCCTGACAACCAAACCATGGCTCCAAGTGCCACATCCAAGCCTTTCTTGAACACCTCCAGGGATGGGGACTCCACCACCGCCCTGGGCAGCACATTCCAGTGGCCAATTCCTCTTTCTGGGAAGAACTTTCTCCTCACCTCCAGCCTGAACTTACCCTGGCACAGCTTGAGACTGTGTCCTCTTGTTCTGGTGCTGCTTGCCTGGGAGAAGAGACCAACCCCCACCTGGCTACAGCCTCCTTCAGGTAGTGGTAGAGAGCAATAAGGTCTCCTCTGAGCCACTAGGTGCCTGAATCTCAGCCAAGGCATTTCTTTTGGTACCTGGACTTGCTGGTTTTCCAGTGAGGGTTACATTATGCTGCTGCATGGGGAGGGGTTTTCAAGTTATCAGAGAGATGGCAACAGGACATGGAGAAGCAAATCCTCCTCTCTCTTCCCTGAAATTCACCAAGGGCAGCTGTAGAATCTTGGACCTGGGAAAGTACAGCCCCATGGACCAGGAGAGGTTGGAGACTGGTCTGCTGGAGAGCAGTGAAGGGGAAAAGGACCTGGGAGTCCTAGTGGGTGGATGGTTGCCCATGAGCCAGCAATGTGCTCTTGTGGCCAAGGAGGCCAGTGGTAGCCTGGGGTGGATGAGAAAGGCTGTGGTTAGTAGGTTGAGAGAGGTTCTCCTGCCCCTCTCCTCTGCCCTGGTGAGGCTGCATCTGGGATATTGTGTCCAGTTCTGGGCCACTCAGTTCTAGAACGACCTCAGGGAACTGCTTGAGAGAGTCCAGCACAGAGCCACAAAAATGAATAAGTGGGTATGAATAATGAGTGGAACATCTTCCTTATGAGGAGAGACTGGGGGAGCTGAGGCTCTTTAGCTTGGAGAAGAGGAGACTGAGAGGTGACCTCATTCCTGTTGATAAAGATGTAAATGGTGAGTGCCAAGAGGATGGAGCCAGGCTCTGCTCAGTGGAGTGGAGTGGAGTGGAGTGGAGTAGAGTAGAGTAGAGTAGAGTAGAGTAGAGTGGAGTAGAGTAGAGTAGAGTGGAGTGGAGTGGGTGGAGTGGAGTAGAGTAGAGTAGAGTAGAGTAGAGTAGAGTAGAGTAGAGTAGAGTGGAGTGGAGTGGAGTGGAGGGAGTGGAGTGGAGTAGAGTAGAGTAGAGTAGAGTAGAGTAGAGTAGAGTAGAGTAGAGTAGAGTAGAGTAGAGTAGAGTAGAGTAGAGTGGAGGGGGGAGGGAGTGGAGTGGAGTGGAGTGGAGTGGAGTGGAGTGGAGTGGAGTGGAGTGGAGTGGAGTGGAGTGGAGTGGAGTGGAGTGGAGTGGAGCAGGATGGAAAAAGACCTTTGAGGTCATCCAGTCCAACCTATCACCCAACACCATCCAAACAGCTAACCCATGGCACCAAGTGCCCCATCCAGGCTCTTCCTAAACACCTGCAGTGATGGTGACTCCACCACCTCCCTGGGCAGCACATTCCTATGGCCAAAACAAGGGGCAGTGGGTGGAAGTTGAGGCATAGGAAGTTCCATGGAAACAGGAGGAAAAGTTTTCCCCTGTGAGGGTGACAGAGCCCTGGAGCAGGCTGCCCAGGGGGTGGTGGAGTCTCCCTCTCTGGAGATACTCAAGACCTGCCTGGATGTGTTCCTGTGTGATCTGCCCTAGGTGACCCTGCTCTGGCAGGGGGTTGGACTGGATGATCTCTCCAGGTCCCTTCCAGCCCCTAACACTCTGTGATTCTGTGATTTTCCTTCTCTGCTGGGGAAGGACCAGTGGGTGATAGAGCAACTGCTGGAGTTTAGCCCCAGATCCTGAAGGCAGACAGTGTGGAAGGTCCCTGTGCATGGGCCTGTGTGTGTCCTGCCAGAGGGAGGCTGGATGACACACTCTGCAGGGGGAATGGGGGAAGCCAAACCAAAGAGGGTGCAGAATGAACGTGCTGGAAACAATGCAGTGCTGAAGGGGCTGACCTGAATCACAAACTGCCTGACATTTGTTGGCTAGAAATGGGTAGATCAGAGCAGCTGAGATGTTTCATTTCCCCTTTGCTTTGTGCATAGGCTCCCATTATGCTTGTTTGGGAAGGAGATTTCTCTTTCCCTTCCATACTTTAAAGCAATAATACCAAGAGCTAAAGAACCTGGAAGTTGCAGGAGCTGCTTTATCACAGGCCAGGTGTTGCAGAGAGAGCAGCAGGATTTCTCTCTCCTGATGGCTGTTAATTTTGTCAGGGAACACAGGCACTTTGTCAAGCCCAGCTATCACTTGGCCAAGGATATCTTTAGCTGACTTCTGCAGGGCTCCGTGAGCCAAGCTGAGTTAAGTCAGCAGCACTCCTACAAATGACAAAACCTTGTTGTTAACAAGATGAAACCAAGGAGTCTAAGGTATAATGAGCGCTGAAATGGCCTCAGATGGCACCAGGGGAGGTTAAGGCGGGACAGGAGGAGACATTTCTTCCCTGAAAGGGTTCTCAAAGGCTGGCACAGGCTCCCCAGGGCAGTGGTTGAATCCCCATCCCTTGAGGAGTTTCAAAGGCACAGAAATGTGTTACTGAGGGACATGGTTTAGCACCAGCCTTGGCAGAGTTAGCTGGTGGTTGGAATTGGTGATCACGTCCAGAGAAGGGCAACGAGGCTGGGGAGGGGTCTGGAGCACAGCCCTGTGAGGAGAGGCTGAGGGAGCTGGGCTTGCTTAGCCTGGAGAAGAGGAGGCTCAGGGGAGACCTCCTTGCCCTCTACAACTCCCTGAAGGGAGGTTGTAGCCAGGTGGGGGTTGGTCTCTTCTCCCAGGCAGCCAGAACAAGAGGACACAGCCTCAAGCTGTGCAATGGGAGGTTCAGACTGGAGGTGAGGAGAAAGTTCTTCCCAGAAAGAGGAATTGGCCATTGGAATGTGCTGCCCAGGGAGGTGGTGGAGTCACCATCACTGGAGGTGTTTAGGAAGAGACTGGATGAGGCCCTTGGTGCCATGGTTTGGTTGATTAAATGGTATTGGGTGACAGGCTGGACTTGATGATCTCAAAGGTCTTTTCCGACCTGCTTAATTCCATTCCGTTCCGTTCCATTCCATTCCATTCCATTCCATTCCATTCCATTCCATTCCATTCCATTCCAATGACAATTGCCCCGGAGGGGCTCAAGGCCAGGGTCCTTGAGCAGCCTGGTCTAGTGGAAGGTGTCTGTGCCCATGGCAGGGAGGCTGGAACAAGATGATCAAGCAATCTGGCAAAGAAGGGAAGGAAATCGGTGTGGCTGTCCTGAGACTTGCTGGCCAAGCTAGAAGGCAAGAAGGAGCTGCACAGGCAGTGGCAGCAGGGACAAGTATCCTGGGGAGAGTACAGAGGTGTTGCCCAGTTGTGTAGGGATGAGGTCAGGAGCTGGAGCTGAACCCAGCAAGGGAGGTGAAGAATAACAAGAGAGGTTTTCATGGGCTCCTGAATGAAAAAAGGAAAGCTCAGGAGCACGAACCAGCCCTGGAGAGCAAGCATGGTGAGCTGGTGACAACAGGTAAGGAGGAGGCTGAGGTGCTCAGCAACTTTTCCCCCTCAGTCTTCACTGGTGACCTCTCCCCCAACACCTCCCAAGTCAAAAACCCACAAGGTGGGGATGAGGGTGGTGAAATCCCTCCTGCTGCGTGTGAAGAGCAGGTTCCTGACCACCTGAGGAACCTGGGACCTGCTGAGCTGCATCCCAGGGTCCTGAGAGCGTTGGCTGGTGCAGTCCCCAGGCCACTCTCTGCAACACTGGAAAAGTCCTGGCAGTCAGGTGAAGTCCCTGGGGACTGGGAGAAGGGAAACATTGCACCCATTTTAATAAGGGTGGGGAGGAGGACCCTGGGAGCTGCCAACCTGTCAGCCTCACCTCTGTGACTGGAAAGATCATGGAGCAGATTCTCTTAGGAGCTCTGAGAAGGCACATGGGAGACAGGGAGGTGATCAAAGACAGCCAGCATGGCTCCACTGAGGGCAAGGCCTGCCTGACAAACCCAGTGGCATTCCAAGATGGAGTGACTACATCAGTGACCAGGGGACCACCTATGGATGTCATCTGCCTGGGCTTTTGCAGGGGCTCATGCTCCCCCTTTCCACAGGGCAGTGATTTGCTGTTGGGGATGCTGTGTAGGTCTAGACAGGATTTTCTGAGGGAGCCATAGAATGGTTTGGGTTAGAAGGGACCTTAAAGATCACCTAATCTTCTTCAACTCTGCTGCCATGGATACAGACAACTTGCACCAGATAAGAGTGCTCCAAGCCCCGTCCAACGTGGCCTTGAATACTCCCAGGGAGGAGGCACCCACAACTTCTCTGAGCACCTTGCTCCAGTGTCTCTTGCAGAGTAAAGAAGATATAGAGAGAGAAGGGGAGAGGTGAGGGTCTGGGAGGAATATGACTTCCAGCTTCCCCTCTCCTCACAGTGCTTTGTGGAGATACCAGGCTGGTCACCATCTGCTGCTGGCCTCTGATGGATGAGCAACCCTTCAGCTTCATGAAGGGAGGAGATACAGTGGACAAGCAATCATGCCCTTTGGAGCAGGCAGCACCCCAAACCTCTGCTGTGAAGAGGGGACTGCAGGCATAGAGACCTCCCCACGACCTGAGACTGCTGCTGGAGCAGAGACCTGCTGGCTGTGGCTGCCAGATGACTCCTTCCTGCCACATTAGGCAGATGGAAATGAAGAATAGATGGATATTGCTCTTGAGTCAAGGGGCTCCATGCTTCAATGAGGAGAATTATAACCCAGGGACTAGGGAAAAGATTTGTGCCCTAGGCAGAGATCACTTCCTCCATCTATTACCCTTGCTACGAGACACCTGGAAATATTGGCTCCCCCGAAGGAACTCAGGTGTGCCTGAAGGCAGCAAGGCTCCTCTCTGCTCCCAGGGCTGTTTTAGCAGGAGGCAGAACTGCTTCCTTTGCAGCAGTTATTTTCTCAGGTTATTTTCCTCCCCATCCCTAAGGCCACAGCACTGCTGCTTTTTGTGCTCAGCTAAGCAGCTGATTGATTCTTCCTGGAGCTTTTCCTGTATCAGCACCAGCAGGAGACTGAGCACCCCCAGCAACGAAGTGAAAGGCAATTAGCTCTATGAGACACTTGGCTGCCTACAGACTGAACATTTCCTTCCCCAGTTCCTCTGCCTGAACCCCCATCCTTCTGACAGAAAGAGGGTGCTGCCTTCCTGCCTCTAAATCAGGAGCCCTGGAAGAGGAGAGGATGGAGACCTTGGAGATCAAAGAATCATAGAACAGCTTGGGTTGGAAGGGACCTTAAAGATCATCCAGTTCTAACCCCCCTTCTCTGAGGAGACCTTGTTGTGGCCTTCCAGGATCTGAAGGGGGCTACAAGAAAGCTGGGGAGGGACTTCTGAGGGTGTCAGGGAGTGATAGGACTGGGGGAATGGAACAAAACTAGAAGTGGGTAGATTCAGATTGGATGTTAGGAAGAAGTTGTTCCCCATGAGGGTGGTGAGAGCCTGGCACAGGCTGCCCAGGGAGGTGGTGGAAGCCTCATCCCAGAGGTTACCCTTCGGGGCTGTCTTTCCTCCCTGAAAGGCACAGCCAGTCCACTGCTAGAGGATGTGGCTGAAACCACACATTTTCCAGCTCCTACTGTCTTTTGGACACATTTGAGAGCCAAAGCCTGGCAGATGGGGAGCCTGGCTTTTGGGAAATCCAGATCTGGAAGAAACTTTGTTTGAAGACAGATTGTCAAGGCAGCTGCTTCCTGGAGGTTGTTGCTGTAGTTGGCTTTCATCTGCAAAGCACCGACAGCAGCCACTGTTTGAACTTGGCTTGCCACCCCCCCCCATAAACACACATGAAATATATGAAAGCACCATGTCTCCTTGCTGCTGACTCAGTCTTTGTACCATCACTGCTGAACTGTCCCCAAAGCTACTTACCCCTCCTTCTTCCCAGAGCTTGGCCAGGAGCACCGCTGGACAAGGCTCACGGGAGCGGAGCCAGCGCACATCGCAGTCAGTCAGCACACAGAGGTCCTGCTCCACTGGCACAGGTGGGGTGGCTCCAGCAGGGACAGACACAGAAACCACAGAAACACTCAGGTTGGGAAAGCCCCTCAGGATCACCAAGTCCAACCCAGAACCCTGCTCTACAAGGCTCACCCCTAAACCATACCCCCAAGCACCACAGCCAAACCACCTTTAAACACATCCAGGGCTGGTGACTCCACCACCTCCCTGGGCAGCACATTCCAATGCCTGACCATTCTGGCTGGGAAAAGATGCTTCCTCATGTCCTAACCTACCCAGTCACAGCTTGAGGCCATTCCCTCTTGTTCTGTCACTAATCACCTGTGAGAAGGGACCAGCAGCAGCCTCTCCACAAGGTCCTTTCAGGCAGCTGTAGAGAGCAATGAGGTCTCCCCCAGCCTCCTCTTTTCCAAACTAACCATCCCCAGCTCCTTCAGTTGCTCTTCATAAGATCTATTATTGCTCTCTACAACTACCTGAAAGGTAGCCAGGTGGGGGTTGGTCTCTTCTCCCAGGCAAGCAGCACCAGAACAAGAGGACACAGTCTCAAGCTGTGCCAGGGGAAGTTTAGGCTTGGAGGTGAGGAGAAAGTTCTTCCCAGGAAGAGGAATTTGCCATTGGGATGTGCTGCCCAGGGAGGTGGTGGAGTCACCATCCCTGGAGGTGTTCAGAAAAGGCTTGGATGTGACACTTGGAGCCATGGTTTAGTTGTCAGGAGGGGTTAGGTATTAGGTACTAGGTTGGACTTGATGATCTCTGAGGTCTTTTCCAACCTGGTGGATTCTGTGATTCTGTTTTCCAGGCCCTTCCCCAGCTCCTTGCCCTCCTCTGCCCTGGCTCCAGCACCTCCACGTCTCTCCTGTATTGAGGTGCCCAAAACTGGACACAGCACTCAAGGTGTGGCCTCCCCAGAGCTGAGTACAAGAGGACAATCCCCTCCCTGCTCCTGTGTCTCCAGGGAGGTGGTTGAGTCCCCATCCCTGGAGGTGTTTCAAAGAGGCAGAAGTGTGATGCTGAGGGACATGCTTTAGCACCAGAACTGGTAGAGTTAGATAGTGGTTGCACTCCAAGATCTTAAAGGATTTAATGATTTGATGGCTCTATGGAAATGCTTCCTGAGCATCAGTCAGCTCTGCAGCAGTGACCTCAGCTGCCAAGTGACCTGTGAAAAACCTGCCCTGGAGGCAGAGCTGGTCACACTGCGTTTTCAGCCTCCAGACCCAGAGCCCTGACTTGCTGCCTTTCGCAAGAGAATGAGCTCCCTGCCCATCATCCAGACTTGGAGCATTGTCTCCTTGAACTCACAGTCTTGGCAGTGCTATGGCAATGGCAAGCACATCTCAGGCATGCCGTGGTACAAGCTCTTCCCAGCCTCTGTCACTCATCCCCTCCCTGCAAGCCTTCAAGGCCAGGCTGGATGGGGCAATCTCACCTGGTTCATTCTATCCTGAATCTGGCTGGACTTGAGCAACCTGGTCTAGTGGAAGGTGTCTCTGCTCGTGGTGGTGGGGGTTTGGAACC